>CM033623.1:32247210-32291888 GCA_019453435.1 Rhinogobius similis | reverse complement strand
CCCTCTGCTCCTTCTGATCCCTCTGCTCCTCTGCTCCTCTGGACCCTGCTGGACTCCTCCTGACCCTCTTGCTCCTCTGACTGCTCCTCCTGACCTCTGCCCTCTGACCTCTGACCCTCTGACCTCTGACCTCCTCTTGCACCCTCTGACCTCTATGCTCCTCTGACCTCTTACCCTCTGACCTCTGTCCCTCTGGACCTCTGACCCTCTGCTCCTCTGACCCTGCTCCTCTGACCCTCTGACCTCTGACCCTGCTCCTCTGACCCCTCTGCTCTCTGGACCTCTTGACCCTCTGCTCCCTCTGACCTCTGGACCCTTCTGACCTCTGGACCCTCTGCTCCTCTTTCTGACCTCTGACCTCTGGACCTCTGCTCCTTCTGACCTCTCTGCCTCTGCTCCTCTGACCTCTCTGACCTCTGACCTCTGACTCTGCTCTGACCTCTGACCCTCTGACTTGACCTCTGACCCTCTTGGACCTCTGCTCCTTGACCCTCTCTGCTCCAGACCCTCTGACCCTCTGCTCCTCTGACCTCTGCTCCTCTGACCCTCTGACCCTCTCAAGCTCCTCTGCTCCTCTGACCTCTGACCCTCTGACCTCTGCCTCTGCTCCTCTGACCATCTGACCCCTCTTCCCTCTGACTCTCTGACCCTCTGGACCTCTGCCTCTTGACTCTTGCTCCTCTGCTCCCTCTGCTCCTCCCTGACTTCCTCTTGCTCCTCTGACCTCTGCTCCCTCTGCTCCTCTTGACCCTCTTGACCCTCTGACCCCTCCTGACTCCCTCTGGACTCCTCTGACCCTCTGCTCCTCTGACCCTCTGCTCCTCTGCCCCTCTGACCCCTGCTCTCTGGACCCCTCTGCTCCTCTGGACCCTGACTCCTGACTCCTTCTGACTCTCTTGCCTCTGGACCCTCTGCTCTCTGGACTCTCTGCTCTCTCTGCTCCTTCAATCTCTGACCTCTGCTCCTGACCTCTGACCCTCTTGACCCTCTGACCTCTGACCCTCTGCTCCTCTGGACCCTCTTGCTCCTCTGACCCTCTGACTCTTGACTCTGCTCCTCTGCTCCTCTGACCTTCTGCTCCTCTGACCCCTCTGACCTCTGGACCTCTGGACCCTCTGACCCTCTGCTCCTCTGACCCTCTGACTCTGACCTCTGCTCCTTCTGACCCTCTGCTCCTCTGACCCTCTGCTCCTCTGACCTCTGACCTCTGACCCTCTGCTCCTCTGACCCTCTGACTCTCTGCTCCTCTGACTCTGACCTCTGGACCCTGCTCTCTCAGACCTCTGACCTCTGGACCCTCTGACTCTCTGGACCTCTGGGACCCCTGCTCCGTCTGACCCTCTGACCCTCTGCTCTTCTGCTCCTCTGCTCCTCCTGACCCCTCTGCTCCTCTGACCCTCTTGACCCTCTGACCCCTCTGACCCTCTGACCCTCTGCTCCTCTGCTCCTCTGACCTCTCTGACCCCTCTGCTCCTCTGGACCCTCTGACCCTCTGGTGCTCCTCTGACCTCTGACCCTCTGACCTCTGACCTCTGGGACCCTCTGACCCCTCTGACCTCTTGGGACCCTCTGCTCCTCTGACCCTCTGCTCCTCTGACCTCTGCTCCTCTGACTCCTCTGACCTCTGACCCTCTGCTCCTCTGACCTCTGACCCTCTGCTCCTCTGCTCCTCTGACCCTCTGCTCCTCTGCTCCTCTGACCTCTGACCCTCTGCTCCTCTGACCCTCTGACCCTCTGACCCTCTGACCTCTGACCCTCTGACCCTCTGACCCTCTGACCTCTGACCCTCTGACCCTCTGACCCTCTGCTCCTCTGACCCTCTCTGACCCCTCTGGACCCCTCTGACCCTCTGACCCTTCTCTGGACCCTCTGCTCCTCCTGCTCCTCTGACCCTCTGGACCCCTCTGACCCTCTGGACCTCCTCTGCTCCCTTCTGACCCCTCTGCTCCTTCTGACCCTCTGCTCCTCTGCTCCTCTCTGACCCTCTGACCCTCTGGGTTTTCCTCTGGACCTCTCTGACCCTCTGACCCTCTGACCCTCTGACCCTCTGCTCCTCTGCTCCTCTGACCTCTGCTCCTCTTGACCCTCTGACCTCTGACCTCTTCTGACCCTCTGACCCCTCTGACCTCTGACCCTCTGACCCTCTGCTCCTCTGACCTCTCTGACCTCTCTGCTCCTCTGGACCTTCTGGACCTCTGCTCCTCTGACCTCTGACCTCTGCTCCTCTGGACCCTCTGACTCCCTCTTCTGACCTCTGACCTCTGCTCCTCTGACCCTCTGACCTCTGGGACCCTCTGCTCCTCTGACCGCTGACCTCTGACCCTCTGCTCCTCTGACCTCTGACCTCCTCTGATCCTCTGACCCTCTGCTCCTCTGACTCCTCTGACCTCTCTGACCTCTGCTCCTCTGGACCTCTGCCCTCTGACCCTCTGGACCCTCTGACCCTCTGGACCCTCTGACCCTCTGACCCCTCTGACCTCTGACCCTCTGTCCTCTGGACCCTCTGACCTCCTCTGCTCCTCTGGACCCTCTGCAGCAAGGACCTCTCTGACCCTCTGACCCTCTGGACCCTCTGACCTCTGCTCCTCTGCTCCTCTGACCCTCTGACCCTCTGGACCCTCTGACCCTCTCTGGACCCTCTGACCCTCTGGACCCTCTGACCCTCTGACCTCTGCCTCTGACTCTCTGACCCTCTGCTCCTCTCTGACCCCTCTGGACCCTCTGACCCTCTGCACCTCTGACCCTCTGACTCTCTGACTCTCTGACCCTCTGACCCTCTGCTCCTCTGACACTCTGCTCCTCTGACTCTCTGACTCCTGACCCTCTGACCCCCTCTGCCTCTGATTCTCTGTTCTCTGCCTTCTGACCCTCTCTGACCCTCTGCTCCTCTGCTCCTCTGACCCTCTTCTGACCTCTGGACCCTCTGCTCTCTGCTCCTTCTGACCCCTCTCTGGACTCTCTCTGGACTCTCTGACCCTCTGACCTCTCTGCTCCTCTGACTCTCTTGCTCCTCTGCTCCTCTGACCCTCTGACCCTCTGCTCCTCTGACCCTCTGACCCCTCTGCTCCTCTGACCCTCTGACCTCTCTGACCTCTCTGGGACCTCTGACCTTCTGACCTCTGCTCCTCTTGACCCTCTGACCTCTGACCTCTGACCCTCTGACTGGGACCGGGCGGGCGCGTGGTTTGGTCACCTGTTGAAGGTAAACAAAAGTGACTCCATCAGGCGGATCGCCCAAAAACAACGTGGCTTCATTCTGCGCTGTTGCGTCGCGCGACGCCAGGGGAGTCGCTTGAAAATCCTTTTTCTGCTGGAAACAAGTGTCCAGAGGTTGTTTCTTCCAGCTGCTCCTCGTGGTTTTTGTGGTCGCTTTTAGCGATAGCGTGCGACGCTGCAAACTCTCCTGAAAAAGACGAGACAAGGTTAGCAGCCAGCGTCGAGCACTCTTATCGACGTGTTCAGGCCCTGCTTAAGGTGTGGATCTAATTATTTACATTATATATACATCATGGGATCGAAATCTAGTCTCTGGAGCCTAAAGCTAACAAACATTAGCATGCTAGCGCGCACTTCCCCGCTTCTCGTGAGAATAAAATGCTCCATAAGCAGAAGAACGCAAGGGCGGGTCGCTTTCACCTGATGCTTTTACAATAATCTGAGCTGGACGCCATCACAAACATTATCAGGGACAGGGACCAGGTCTGTGTTTATGTTTGAAAAACAGTGAAAATCAGGTACACAGCCCCTTTAAATGTGCCAGAGTTAAATGTGTGCAGTCTCTGGAGGCTCTGAGTGCCCTGGAGGCACTGTCCACCTTCACAATGCACTTTTTTTGGAACTGGGTAACAGATTTAACACTGCTTTTTGTTCCCTCAGTTTGAAAAAGTGTGAACGATGTCAGGCCCAAGTCCAGACCAGGACCAGGACCAGGGAGATCCGACCAGGACCAGGGAGATTCTGGGACCAGGACCAGACCAGGACCAGGGGATCCGGACATCCTCAAGTCCCCCAACGATCCCAAGAAGTACAGGTTTGTGTAGCAAAATCAACAGCAAAAACATGACTAAAAGTGACAAAAGCCGACTAAAAGCAAGAACAATTGGACTAAAAGTGAATTTAAACAAAACTGAAAGTAACCCCGCCTAAGGCCCAAAGTCACTGGGACAGGCTCCAGTCACCCGCGACCCCTAACGGGAATAAACAGAAGAAAATGAATGAATGAAAGTAACTAAAAGCCAGAAAAACACAACAAAAAATAACAATAGTAACAGCGATAAAAACAAAACATAAAGCGCCTAAAAAGCGAGAACAATGTGACTTAAAACGACACAAATGCGACTGTGAGCAACGAAAACATGACTAAACCTGACAAAAACACAAAAACAATCACAGAAAGTGTGTGAAAGTGAGAAAAATGTGAACGAAAAGTGACAAACGCACAACTATTGACGTCAAATACAAAAGCAAGAAAAAAGTGATTTAAACAAACGACACAAACGTGATGAAGGTGAAGGTTATTGTCCTCTGCATTTGACCCAGGAGCCCAGGGCCAGGAGCCCAGGGCAGGGGACCATCTCCAGAGCTTTGTGCAGGACTCAGAGGTCAGAGGTCAGGGGTCAGAGGTCAGGGGTCAGAGGAAGAACATGCAAACTCCACACAGAAAAGCCTGAGCACAATCGGGAATCGATCCCACAACCTTCTAAGTGTGAGGTGTGAGTGCTACCCACTCTGCCACCAATCAGAAGAACTGAAGATGTGACTACTGAAGATCAGACCAGGACCAGGACCAGACCAGGACCAGGACCTGGACCAGACCAGGATGTTCTGATCTTTTCTTTCGTCCTCAGATTCCTGGAGTTGTCCAACGGCCTCAGAGTTCTGCTGATCTCTGACCAAAGTCTGCGCTCCAGACCAGAGGAAGTGTCTGGGGAGAGCGAGGCTGCCTGGGGAGGAAGACACGCAGACAATGGAGGCCTCTAGAGAAGCAGGTGAGTCCTGTCAGACGAGCCTCTGAGCTTTTACACCAAAGAGTTGTTTTGGGAGTTTTTATGTTAAAAGTACGATTTTAGCAGCAGGTTCACATTAAATACAAACAGCTCCTCCAGTGGTCACTAACATGTACTGCACTTAACCCTTTGTCCAACATCGTAGAAAAGGTTTCAGGGTTTGTCATCCGGACGCTGTGTGAAGGTCGATCTTCAAGTGACAAACCCTGAAACCTTTTCTACGATGAACCACACCTGGACGAATGAGGGTTTACATCGACCTTTTGTCCAACAGTTTATTTTATTTTTATATTTGACATTCATTATTCCTTATGTTTTTTTCTTAAAAGGGTTTTCAGTGTTACATTTTCACTTTTTGTCTGAAACTTTAGCCAATCGTCTGGTGCAAATTAGGTAAATAGACATAAACAAAAGAGTCAGGACCAGGGAGAGGGACAGAGTCAGGACCAGGGACAGGGACAGGGGGAGGGACAGGACCAGGGGCAGAGTCAGGACCAGGGACAGGACCAGGACCAGGGACAGAGTCAGACCAGGGACAGGACCAGGTGGACAGGGACAGGACCAGGGACAGAGTCAGGACCAGGGACAGGACCAGGGGCAGGGACAGGACCAGGGACAGGGACAGGACCAGGGACAGAGTCAGGACCAGGGACAGGACCAGGGGCAGAGTCAGGACCAGGGACAGAGTCAGGGACAGGGACAGGACCAGGGACAGACTCAGGACCAGGGACAGAGACAGGACCAGGGACAGGACCAGGGGCAGAGTCAGGACCAGGGACAGAGTCAGGGACAGGGACAGGACCAGGGACAGAGTCAGGACCAGGGACAGAGTCAGGACCAGGGACAGGACCAGGGACAGAGTCAGGACCAGGGACAGAGTCAGGGACAGGACCAGGGACAGAGTCAGGACCAGGGACAGAGTCAGCACCAGGGACAGAGTCAGGAACAGGGGGAGGGACAGGACCAGGGACAGAGTCAGGACCAGGGACAGGACCAGGGACAGAGTCAGGACCAGGGACAGAGTCAGGACCAGGGACAGGACCAGGGACAGAGTCAGGACCAGGGACAGGACCAGGGACAGAGTCAGGACCAGGGAGAGGACCAGGGACAGAGTCAGGACCAGGGACAGGGTTAGGGAGGGCATCCAGGTTAAACCAGAGGCAGGGCATCCGGGCAACTCTGACAAAGCCCAAACCCAGATCTGTGCTTTAAAAATGAAGAATGATCAAATGGGTCGTGACCAGGACTGAACCAGGACTGAACCAGGACTGAACCAGGACTAAACCAGGACTGAACCGGGTCTGAACCAGGACTGAACCAGGACTGAACCAGGTCTGAACCAGGACTGAACCAGGACTGAACCAGGACTAAACCAGGACTGAACCAGGACTGAACCAGATCTAAACCAGGACTGAACCGGGTCTGAACCAGGACTGAACCAGGACTGAACCAGGACTGAACCAGGTCTGAACCAGGACTGAACCAGGACTGAACCAGGACTGAACCAGGACTGAACCAGGTCTGAACCAGGACTGAACCAGGACTAAACCAGGACTGAACCAGGTCTAAACCAGGTCTAAACCAGGACTGAACCAGGTCTAAACCAGGACTGAACCAGATCTAAACCAGGACTGAACCAGGACTGAACCAGGTCTAAACCAGGACTAAACCAGGACTGAACCAGGACTGAACCAGGTCTAAACCAGGACTAAACCAGGTCTGAACCAGGACTGAACCAGGACTGAACCAGGTCTAAACCAGGACTAAACCAGGTCTGAACCAGGACTGAACCAGGTCTAAACCAGGACTAAACCAGGTCTGAACCAGGACTGAACCAGGTCTAAACCAGGACTAAACCAGGTCTGAACCAGGACTGAACCAGGTCTAAACCAGGACTAAACCAGGTCTGATCTGTTTCAGTCGGCTGCTGCTCTGTGTGTTGCTGTGGGAAGCTTCAGTGATCCAGATGATCTTCCAGGACTCGCTCACTTCCTGGAGCACAGTGAGTCCAGGTCCTCCCTGGACCGGGTCAGACCGGGTCAGACCGGGTCAGACCGGACCAGTAGCATTTAGCCTGCGGCTAACGTTAGCATTCGAGGCTAACTTTACACATTTGTGCTGTTGTAATGTGTGTAACATGTGTGTGTTGTGTGTTGTGTGTAACATGTGTGTGTTGTGTGTAACATGTGTGTGTTGTGTGTTGTGTATCAGTGGTGTTCATGTGTGTTGTGTGTGTTGTGTGTTGTGTGTAACACTTGTGTGTTGTGTATCAGTGGTGTTCATGTGTGTTGTGTGTTGTGTGTAACACATGTGTGTTGTGTGTTGTGTGTAACACGTGTGTGTAACACTTGTGTGTTGTGTGTCAGTGGTGTTCATGTGTGTGTTGTGTGTTGTGTGTAACACTTGTGTGTTGTGTTGTGTGTGTTGTGTGTCAGTGGTGTTCATGTGTGTGTTGTGTGTTGTGTGTTGTGTGTAACACATGTGTGTTGTGTGTTGTGTGTCAGTGGTGTTCATGTGTGTGTTGTGTTGTGTGTTGTGTATCAGTGGTGTTCATGTGTGTGGTTAGGTTGTGTGGTTGTGTATCAGTGGTGTTCATGTGTGTGTTGTTGTGTGTTGTGTGTCAGTGGTGTTCATGTGTGTGTTGTGTTGTGTGTTGTGTGTCAGTGGTGTTCATGTGTGTGTTGTGTTGTGTGTTGTGTGTCAGTGGTGTTGATGTGTGTTGTGTTGTGTGTTGTGTGTCAGTGGTGTTCATGTGTGTGTTGTGTTGTGTGTTGTGTGTCAGTGGTGTTCATGTGTGTGTTGTGTTGTGTGTTGTGTGTCAGTGGTGTTCATGTGTGTGTTGTGTTGTGTGTTGTGTGTCAGTGGTGTTCATGTGTGTGTTGTGTTGTGTGTTGTGTGTCAGTGGTGTTCATGTGTGTGTTGTGTTGTGTGTTGTGTGTCAGTGGTGTTCATGTGTGTGTTGTGTGTTGTGTGTTGTGTGTAACACATGTGTGTTGTGTGTTGTGTGTCAGTGGTGTTCATGTGTGTGTTGTGTTGTGTGTTGTGTGTCAGTGGTGTTCATGTGTGTGTTGTGTTGTGTGTTGTGTATCAGTGGTGTTCATGTGTGTGTTGTGTTGTGTGTTGTGTGTCAGTGGTGTTCATGTGTGTGTTGTGTTGTGTGTTGTGTGTCAGTGGTGTTCATGTGTGTGTTGTGTTGTGTGTTGTGTGTCAGTGGTGTTCATGTGTGTGTTGTGTTGTGTGTTGTGTATCAGTGGTGTTCATGTGTGTTGTGTTGTGTGTTGTGTATCAGTGGTGTTCATGTGTGTTGTGTTGTGTGTTGTGTATCAGTGGTGTTCATGGGGAGTGAGAAGTTTCCGGAGGAAAACGGCTTTGATTCTTTTCTGAAAAAACACGGAGGAATCGACAACGGCTTCACCGACAGTGAACGCACCGTGTTCTACTTCAGCATCGACCGGAGAGTCTTCAGAGACGCTCTGGACAGGTCAGAGACCGGGACTGGGACTGGACCGGGGCTGGACCGGGACAGGACCGGGACTGGGACTGGACCGGGACTGGGACTGGACCGGGACTGGACCGGGACAGGACCGGGACTGGGACTGGACCGGGACTGGGACTGGACCGGGACTGACCGGGACAGGACAGGTCAGAGACCGGTACTGGGACTGGACCGGGACTGGACCGGGACAGGACCGGGACTGGGACTGGACCGGGACTGGACCGGGACAGGACAGGTCAGAGACCGGGACTGGGACTGGACCGGGACTGGACCGGGACTGGACCAGGACAGGACAGGTCAGAGACCGGGACTGGGACAGGACCGGGACTGGACAGAGACCGGGACTGGGACTGGACCGGGACTGGACCGGGACAGGACAGGTCAGAGACCGGGACTGGACCGGGACTGGACCGGGACAGGACAGGTCAGAGACCGGGACTGGACCAGGACTGGACTGTCCCTGGACTGTCCCGGGGCCGGCCCTGGACTGTCCCTGGACTGTCCCGGGGCCGGCCCTGGACCGTCCCGGGGCAGGTCTAAGCCCCGCTGGGACCGTCCCGGGGCAGGTCTAAGCCCCTCTGGGACCGTCCCGGGGCAGGTCTAAGCCCGTCTGGGACGTCCGGGGGCAGGGCTAAGGCCGGCCCTGGACTGTCCCTGGACTGTCCAGGTGCCGGCCCTGGACCGTCCCGGGGCAGGTCTAAGCCCCTCTGGGACCGTCCCGGGGCAGGTCTAAGCCCCTCTGGGACCGTCCCGGGGCAGGTCTAAGCCCGTCTGGGACCGTCCCGGGGCAGGTCTAAGCCCGTCTGGGACCGTCTCAGGTCTAAGCCCGTCTGGGACCGTCCCGGGGCAGGTCTAAGCCCGTCTGGGACCGTCTCAGGTCTAAGCCCGTCTGGGACCGTCCCGGGGCAGGTCTAAGCCCCTCTGGTTGCAGGTGGAGTCAGTTCCTGGTGTGTCCTCTGATGGTTGAAGACGCCGTGGGTCGGGAGCTGGAGGCCGTGGACAGCGGTACAGACTGGACTGTTAAAACAGAATCCTAGCGGCGCCACAGAGTTCACGCGTAAGGTCTATGTGGCGGCGAGCGTCTCTAGAGCAGTGTTTCCCAACCAGGGGTACGGGGACCCCAAGGGGTACGTGAGGAATTACCAGGGGGCACCTGAAAGGGTTTCAGATGAAGATGAAGATGAAATGTACTTTTATCTGAATATAAAGTGTCATTAGTTGTAAATTCTTTTTGGAGGATCTTGGATCATAAATATAATGAAAACAAGGATCTGAGTCCAGGTCAGACGTGTCTCAGAACCAACAGGCTCCAGCTGAAGGATTCTGTCTGAACAAACCACGAGTTCACTCTGATTTAATGATTCAGACGATCACTGGGTTTGACTGAGTCTGACTTTCTGAGTCTGACACTGTGTTGGACAGAGTTCCTCAGATCTCGCTCGTCAGACGCTCAGCGCAGAGAGATGCTCTTGGGAAGTTTGACCAAACCTGGGCATCCAATGGGCAAGTTCTCCTGGGGTAAGACCTGGACCAAACCGGGACTAAACCTGGACCAAACCTGGACTAAACCTGGACTAAACCTGGACTAAACCTGGACTAAACCTGGACTAAACCTGGACTAAACCGGGACTAAACCTGGACTAAACCGGGACTAAACCTGGACTAAACCAGGACTAAACCTGGACTAAACCTGGACTAAACCTGGACTAAACCTGGACTAAACCTGGACTAAACCGGGACTAAACCTGGACTAAACCGGGACTAAACCGGGACTAAACCGGGACTAAACCTGGACCAAACCTGGACTAAACCGGGACTAAACCTGGACCAAACCTGGACCAAACTTGAGACTAAACCTGACTAAACCGACTAAACCTGGACTAAACCAGGACTAAACCTGGACTAAACCTGGACTAAACCTGGACCAAACCGGGACTAAACCTGGACCAAACCGGGACTAAACCTGGACCAAACCTGGACCAAACCGGGACTAAACCTGGACCAAACCTGGACTAAACCGGGACTAAACCTGGACTAAACCGGGACTAAACCTGGACTAAACCTGGACTAAACCTGGACTAAACCTGGACTAAACCTGGACTAAACCGGGACTAAACCGGGACTAAACCTGGACTAAACCTGGACTAAACCGGGACTAAACCTGGACTAAACCTGGACTAAACCTGGACTAAACCTGGACTAAACCTGGACTAAACCGGGACTAAACCTGGACTAAACCGGGACTAAACCTGGACCAAACCGGGACTAAACCTGGACCAAACCTGGACTAAACCTGGACTAAACCTGGACTAAACCTGGACTAAACCTGGACTAAACCTGGACTAAACCTGGACTAAACCTGGACTAAACCGGGACTAAACCTGGACTAAACCGGGACTAAACCTGGACTAAACCTGGACTAAACCTGGACTAAACACTAGACTCAAACCTGGACTAAACCTGGACTAAACCGACTAAACACTGGACTAAACCTGGACTAAACCTGGACTAAACCTGGACTAAACCTGGACTAAACCTGGACTAAACCTGGACTAAACCGGGACTAAACCTGGACTAAACCGGGACTAAACCTGGACTAAACCTGGACTAAACCTGGACTAAACCTGGACTAAACCTGGACTAAACCTGGACTAAACCGGGACTAAACCTGGACTAAACCGGGACTAAACCGGGACTAAACCGGGACTAAACCTGGACCAAACCTGGACTAAACCGGGACTAAACCTGGACCAACCTGGACTAAACCTGGACTAAACCTAGGGACTAAAACTGGACTAAACCTGGACTAAACCTGGACTAAACCTGGACTAAACCTGGACTAAACCGGGACTAAACCTGGACCAAACCTGGACTAAACCGGGACTAAACCTGGACCAAACCGGGACTAAACCTGGACCAAACCTGGACCAAACCGGGACTAAACCTGGACTAAACCTGGACCAAACCTGGACTAAACCTGGACTAAACCGGGACTAATAAACCTGGACTAAACCTGGACTAAACCGGGACTAAACCTGGACTAAACCTGGACTAAACCGGGACTAAACCGGGACTAAACCGGGACTAAACCGGGACTAAACCTGGACTAAACCTGGACTAAACCGGGACTAAACCGGGACTAAACCGGGACTAAACCTGGACTAAACCTGGACTAAACCTGGACTAAACCTGGACTAAACCGGGACTAAACCGACTAAACTTGGACTAAACCGGACTAAACCTGGACTAAACCGAGGACTAAACCGGACTAAACAGGACTAAACCTGGACTAAACCTGGACTAAACCTGGACTAAACCTGGACTAAACCTGGACTAAACCTGGACTAAACCTGGACTAAACCTGGACTAAACTTGGACTAAACCTGGACTAAACCTGGACTAAACCTGGACTAAACCTGGACTAAACCTGGACTAAACCTGGACTAAACCTGGACTAAACCTGGACTAAGCTTGAGGACTAAACCTGGACTAAACCTTGGACTAAACCTGGACTAAACCGACTAAACCTGGACCAAACCTGGACTAAACCAGGACTAAACCTGGACCAAACCTGGACTAAGCTAAACCTGGACTAAACCTGGACCAAACCTGGACTAAACCGGACTAAACCTGGACTAAACCGGACTAAACCGGGACTAAACCTGGACTAAACCGGGACTAAACCTGGACTAAACCGGGACTAAACCTGGACCAAACCTGGACTAAACCGGGACTAAACCTGGACCAAACCGGGACTAAACCTGGACCAAACCTGGACCAAACCGGGACTAAACCTGGACCAAACCTGGACTAAACCTGGACTAAACCGGGACTAAACCGGGACTAAACCTGGACTAAACCGGGACTAAACCGGGACTAAACCTGGACTAAACCTGGACTAAACCTGGACTAAACCGGGACTAAACCGGGACTAAACCGGGACTAAACCGGGACTAAACCTGGACTAAACCGGGACTAAACCAGGGACTAAACCGAGACTAAACCTGGACTAAACCTGGACTAAACCTGGACTAAACAGGACTAAACCGAGGACTAAACCAGGACTAAACCGGACTAAACCAAGGACTAAACCTGAGACTAAGCTTGAGGACTAAACCGGGACTAAACCGGGACTAAACCTGGACTAAACCTGGACTAAACCTGGACTAAACCTGGACTAAACCTGGACTAAACCGGGACTAAACCGGGACTAAACCGGGACTAAACCGGGACTAAACCGGGACTAAACCGGGACTAAACCGGGACTAAACCTGGACTAAACCTGGACTAAACCTGGACTAAACCTGGACTAAACCTGGACTAAACCGGGACTAAACCGGGACTAAACCGGGACTAAACCGGGACTAAACCGGGACTAAACCGGGACTGAACCTGGACGTGTCTTTTTCAGGAAACACTCAGACTCTGAAGCTGGAGCCCAAGGACAAAGGCATCGACACACATCAGCGCCTCCGACAGTTCTGGAGGAGGTACTACACAGCTCAGTACATGACCCTGGCAGTGCAGTCCAGAGGTAAGACCTGGACCAGGACTGGACCGGACCAGGACCAGGACTGGACCGGACCAGGACCAGACCAGACCAGACCAGACCAGACCAGACCAGGACTAAACCAGACCCAGACTGAGGCCGGCCTGGTTCTTTGCAGAGTCCCTGGACACTCTGGAGCAGTGGGTCAGAGAGATCTTCATCCACGTCCCCAACAAGTGAGTCTGACCTGGTGGACGGGTGATGAAGTCCTGGCTCAGGTCCAGGTCCAGTCCCTCCTGTTACTCTGCACTGGTGGCTCTTTTTTACCGTATATTTTTTCAGAGTTTGGGTAATGTTCGTGTTCAGATTCTGTTTGTAGCCCTCGGTCTGTGGGGCGAGCGAGTCACCTGGGTCTGGGCTGAACTGGGTTATACAGTCTTCGTCTCATCACAGTTTGATTTAAACTGCATTTGTGTGACTGAACATGAGCCGCTCTGTGTTTGTGTCGTGTTCAAACATCGTCCTTTGTCTGTTTTGTTTCTGCCTCTGTTTTGCTCAAATCCCTGTCGGTCGTGTCAGCGGAGAAGCAGCCGTGGAGTTCTCCCACCTCCAGGAGCCGTTTGACACTCCAGACTTCACCAAACTCTACCGAGGTCAGAGTCCTGCTTCAGTCCTGCTTCAGTCCTGCTTTAGTCCTGCTTTAGTCCTGGTTCAGTCCTGGTTTAGTCCTGGTTTAGTCCTGGTTTAGACCTGCTTTAGTCCTGGTTTAGTCCTGGTTTAGTCCTGGTTTAGTCCCGGTTTAGTCCCAGTTCAGACCTGGTTTAGTCCTGGTTTAGTCCTGGTTTAGTGCTGGTTTAGACTTGGTTCAGTCCTGGTTTGGTCCTGGTTTAGTCCTGGTTTAGTCCTGGTTTAGTCCTGGTTTAGTCCTGGTTTAGACCTGGTTCAGTCCTGGTTTGGTCCTGGTTTAGTCCTGGTTTAGTCCTGGTTTAGTCCTGGTTTAGACCTGGTTCAGTCCTGGTTTGGTCCTGGTTTAGTCCTGGTTTAGTCCTGGTTTAGTCCTGGTTTAGTCCTGGTTTAGACTTGGTTCAGTCCTGGTTTAGTCCTGGTTTAGTCCTGGTTTAGTCCTGGTGTAGTCCTGGTTTAGTCCTGGTTTAGTCCTGGTTAAGTCCTGGTTTAGTCCTGGTTTAGTCCTGGTTTAGTCCTGGTTTAGTCCTGGTTTAGTCCTGGTTTAGACTTGGTTCAGTCCTGGTTTAGTCCTGGTTTAGTTCTGGTTTAGTCCTGGTTTAGTCCTGGTTTAGTCCTGGTTTAGACTTGGTTCAGTCCTGGTTCAGTCCTGGTTTGGTCCTGGTTTAGTCCTGGTTCAGTCCTGGTTTAGTCCTGGTTTAGTCCTGGTTCAGTCCTGGTTCAGTCCTGGTTCAGTCCTGGTTTAGTCCTGGTTCAGTCCTGGTTTAGTCCTGGTTTAGACTTGGTTCAGTCCTGGTTCGGTCCTGGTTTGGTCCTGGTTTAGTCCTGGTTTAGTCCTGGTTTAGTCCTGGTTCAGTCCTGGTTCAGTCCTGGTTTAGTCCTGGTTTAGCCCTGCTTTAGTCCTGGTTTAGTCCTGGTTTAGTCCTGGTTTAGTCCTGGTTTAGCCCTGCTTTAGTCCTGGTTTAGTTCTGCTTTAGTCCTGGTTTAGACCTGGTTCAGTCCTGGTTTAGTCCTGGTTTAGTCCTGGTTTAGTCCTGCTTTAGTCCTGGTTTAGTCCTAGTTTAGTCCTGGTTTAGTCCTGGTTTAGACCTGGTTCAGTCCTGGTTTAGTCCTGGTTTAGTCCTGGTTTAGACCTTGTTTAGTCCTGGTTTAGTCCTGGTTTAGTCCTGGTTCAGTCCTAGTTTAGACCTGGTTTAGTCCTGGTTTTAGTCCTGGTTTAGTCCTGGTTTAGTCCTGGTTTAGACCTTGTTTAGTCCTGGTTTAGACCTGGTTTAGTCCTGGTTCAGTCCTAGTTTAGACCTGGTTTTAGTCCTGGTTTAGTCCTGGTTTAGTCCTGGTTTAGTCCTGGTTTAGACCTGGTTCAGTCCTGGTTTAGACCTGGTTTAGTCCTGGTTCAGTCCTGGTTTAGACCTGGTTTAGTCCTGGTTTAGTCCTGGTTCAGTCCTGGTTCAGTCCTGGTTTAGTCCTGGTTCAGTCCTGGTTTAGTCCTGGTTTAGACCTGGTTCAGTCCTGGTTTAGTCCTGGTTTAGTCCTGGTTTAGTCCTGCTTTAGTCCTGGTTTAGTCCTGGTTTAGTCCTGGTTTAGTCCTGGTTTAGTCCTGGTTTAGACCTGGTTCAGTCCTGGTTTAGTCCTGGTTTAGTCCTGGTTTAGACCTGGTTCAGTCCTGGTTTAGTCCTGCTTTAGTCCTGGTTTAGTCCTGGTTTAGTCCTGGTTTAGACCTGGTTCAGTCCTGGTTTAGTCCTGGTTTAGTCCTGGTTTAGACCTTGTTTAGTCCTGGTTTAGTCCTGGTTTAGTCCTGGTTCAGTCCTAGTTTAGACCTGGTTTAGTCCTGGTTTTAGTCCTGGTTTAGTCCTGGTTTAGTCCTGGTTTAGACCTTGTTTAGTCCTGGTTTAGACCTGGTTTAGTCCTGGTTCAGTCCTAGTTTAGACCTGGTTTTAGTCCTGGTTTAGTCCTGGTTTAGTCCTGGTTTAGTCCTGGTTTAGACCTGGTTCAGTCCTGGTTTAGACCTGGTTTAGTCCTGGTTCAGTCCTGGTTTAGTCCTGGTTTAGACCTGGTTCAGTCCTGGTTTAGTCCTGGTTTAGTCCTGGTTTAGTCCTGGTTTAGTCCTGGTTTAGTCCTGGTTTAGTCCTGGTTTAGTCCTGGTTTAGTCCTGGTTTAGACCTGGTTCAGTCCTGGTTTAGTCCTGGTTTAGTCCTGGTTTAGACCTGGTTCAGTCCTGGTTTAGTCCTGCTTTAGTCCTGGTTTAGTGCTGGTTCAGTCCTGGTTTAGTCCTGGTTTAGTCCTAGTTTAGTCCTGGTTTAGTCCTGGTTTAGTCCTGGTTTAGTCCTGGTTTAGACCTGGTTCAGTCCTGGTTTAGTCCTGCTTTAGTCCTGGTTTAGTGCTGGTTTAGTCCTGGTTTAGACCTGGTTAAGTCCTGGTTTAGTCCTGGTTTAGTCCTGGTTTAGACCTTGTTTAGTCCTGGTTTAGTCCTGGTTTAGTCCTGGTTCAGTCCTAGTTTAGACCTGGTTTAGTCCTGGTTTTAGTCCTGGTTTAGACCTTGTTTAGTCCTGGTTTAGACCTGGTTTAGTCCTGGTTCAGTCCTAGTTTAGACCTGGTTTTAGTCCTGGTTTAGTCCTGGTTTAGTCCTGGTTTAGTCCTGGTTTAGTCCTGGTTTAGTCCTGGTTTAGACCTGGTTCAGTCCTGGTTTAGACCTGGTTTAGTCCTGGTTCAGTCCTGGTTTAGACCTGGTTTAGTCCTGGTTTAGTCCTGGTTCAGTCCTGGTTCAGTCCTGGTTTAGTCCTGGTTCAGTCCTGGTTTAGTCCTGGTTTAGTCCTGGTTCAGTCCTGGTTTAGTCCTGGTTTAGTCCTGGTTTAGTCCTGGTTTAGTCCTGGTTTAGTCCCCTGGTTTAGTCCTGGTTCAGTCCTGGTTTAGTCCTGGTTTAGTCCCCTGGTTTAGTCCTGGTTTAGTCCTGGATTAGTCCTGGTTTAGACCTGGTTTAGTCCTGGTTCAGTCCTGGTTTAGTCCTGGTTTAGTCCCCTGGTTTAGTCCTGGTTTAGACCTGGTTTAGTCCTGGTTCAGTCCTGGTTCAGTTCTGGTTTAGACCTGGTTTAGACCTGGTTTAGTCCTGGTTTAGTCCTGGTTTAGTCCTGGTTCAGTCCTGGTTCAGTCCTGGTTTAGTCCTGGTTCAGTCCTGGTTCAGTCCTGGTTTAGTCCTGGTTCAGTCCTGGTTTAGTCCTGGTTCAGTCCTGGTTCAGTCCTGGTTTAGTCCTGGTTCAGTCCTGGTTTAGTCCTGGTTTAGTCCTGGTTTAGTCCTGGTTTAGTCCTGGTTCAGTCCTGGTTCAGTCCTGGTTTAGTCCTGGTTCAGTCCAGGTTCAGTCCTGGTTTAGACCTGGTTTAGTCCTGGTTTAGACCTGGTATAGTCCTGGTTCAGTCCTGGTTTAGTCCTGGTTCAGTCCTGGTTTAGACCTGGTTTAGACCTGGTTTAGACCTGGTTCAGTCCTGGTTTAGACCTGGTTTAGACCTGGTTTAGTCCTGGTTTAGACCTGGTTTAGACCTGGTTTAGTCCTGGTTTAGACCTGGTTTAGACCTGGTTTAGTCCTGGTTTAGACCTGGTTTAGACCTGGTTTAGTCCTGGTTCAGTCCTGGTTTAGACCTGGTTTAGACCTGGTTTAGTCCTGCTTTAGACCTGGTTTAGACCTGGTTTAGTCCTGGTTCAGTCCTGGTTTAGTCCTGGTTTAGTCCTGGTTCAGTCCTGGTTTAGACCTGGTTTAGTCCTGGTTTAGTCCTGGTTTAGTCCTGGTTTAGTCCTGGTTCAGTCCTGGTTTAGACCTGGTTTAGTCCTGCTTTAGACCTGGTTTAGACCTGGTTTAGTCCTGCTTTAGACCTGGTTTAGACCTGGTTTAGTCCTGGTTCAGTCCTGGTTTAGACCTGGTTTAGTCCTGGTTTAGACCTGGTTTAGTCCCCTGGTCTACATTTGTCATTATTTGTTCCCAATCACAGTGTCTCTAATGTTAGTGATTCACGTTTAACTTTGCTGAATGTCCCGTCCGCGCTCGAACCTCTGTTTGTGACGCTCCATGTTTGTGTTGTCAGTGGTTCCAGTGAAGAAGGTCCACGCTCTGACCATCAGCTGGGCCCTGCCCCCTCAGGCGCCGCACTACAGGTGCGACCCTGTCACATATACCTCTGTGTCGTTTGTCTGTGTCGTTTGTCTGTGTCGTTTGTCTCTGTGTCGTTTGCCTCTGTGTCGTTTGTCTGTGTCGTTTGCCTCTGTGTCGTTTGTCTCTGTGTCGTTTGTCTGTGTCGTTTGTCTCTGTGTCGTTTGTCTCTGTGTCGTTTGTCTCTGTCACGTTTGTCTCTGTGTCGTTTGCCTCTGTGTCGTTTGCCTCTGTGTCGTTTGTCTCTGTCACGTTTGTCTCTGTGTCATTTGCCTCTGTCACGTTTGCCTCTGTCACGTTTGTCTCTGTGTCGTTTGCCTCTGTGTCGTTTGCCTCTGTCATGTTTGTCTCTGTGTCATTTGCCTCTGTCACGTTTGCCTCTGTCACGTTTGTCTCTGTGTCGTTTGCCTCTGTGTCGTTTGTCTCTGTGTCGTTTGTCTCTGTGTCGTTTGTCTCTGTGTCGTTTGTCTCTGTCACGTTTGCCTCTGTCACGTTTGTCTCTGTGTCGTTTGCCTCTGTGTCGTTTGTCTCTGTGTCGTTTGCCTCTGTCACGTTTGTCTCTGTGTCGTTTGCCTCTGTGTCGTTTGTCTCTGTGTCGTTTGTCTCTGTGTCGTTTGCCTCTGTGTCGTTTGTCTCTGTGTCGTTTGTCTCTGTGTCGTTTGCCTCTGTGTCGTTTGTCTCTGTGTCGTTTGTCTCTGTGTCGTTTGTCTCTGTGTCGTTTGTCTCTGTGTCGTTTGTCTCTGTGTCGTTTGTCTCTGTAGTGGACCAAACGTAAAAGGCAGGGACAACAGGTGTAAAAAATAAGGTTAATTTAATTAAGTCAAAAAAAATATGAATTTAACAAAGGCTCCAAAAATAAGCAAAGCAATATAAACAACATTTGGGCCCAACTGAAGTAAACTAAACCATAACTATAACAGAACAAAGAAAACCCAGACCAACAGAGAGCGCCTCAAACAAGGAGGGAAGTTTAAATACAAAAAGGACTAACCCAAAATGAACACACGGGGGAGACAGCACAACAAAGAGAAAACCAAAACTGCAAACTTTACCAAAGAAACAATAAGGCAAATTACAATAACTAAATAGAATTAAATAAGTAAATAGCAAAACTCATTTTAAACCAAACTAAACTAGATAATTTGAAAATAGTAAAACAGTGCGCTTCCTCCTCCCCCACTGCCACGGTCCATGTGGGCTCACCCAGCCTCTTTGTCTGGTCCTCTGATCTGGCAACTCCAAAGAAACAAGTGTAAGTAATAATTCAGACAAATATTAAACTGTGCGTAATGTGTTGTGTAATATAAATGTAAAGTGATTAAAGAAAAATACTAACACTGTGGAGTGGTGGCAGAGGGATCCACCACACACTCCCCCTCCTCTGAAGGCTCGCTGGCACAGCGGGACAGGTAGTCAGCAGTGACATTCTGCTTGCCCGGGATGTGTTGCACTTCAAACTTGTAGGGTTGCATAGCCAGGTACCAGCGAGTGATTCGGCTGTTGGTGTCCTTCATCCTCTCCAGCCACTTTAGTGCTTTGTGGTCAGTTTCCAGCACAAACTGTCTTCCTAGGAGGTAGTAGCGGAGTGAATCCAGGGCCCACTTGATTGCAAGGCATTCCTTCTCAATGGTGGAATAGCGGGTTTCTCTAGGAAAGAGTTTCCGGCTGATGAATGCAATGGGATGACGGTCATGTGGGGGCCCCTGAAGCAGCACAGCACCAAGACCCTTGTCTGAAGCATCTGTCTGAAGGATGAACTCCTCCTGGAAGTCCGGGCAGTGGAGCACTGGGTCTCTGCTCAGAGCCTGCTGTATATCTTGATATGCCTCCCTGGATTCCTCAGACCACACTAGTTTGTTTGGGCCTCTGAGGCTGGTCATGTCTGTGAGCAGAGAAGCTCTTGCAGAGTAGTTAGGAATAAATCGGTGGTACCAACCTGACATTCCCAGGAAGGACCGTAGTTGAGTTCTTGTCTGTGGGAGGGGACAGGATGCGATGGCCTCCACTTTCTGGATTTGTGGCTTCACCAATCCTCCTCCGATAACAAACCCCAGATATTCAGTTTCCTTCTTGGCAATAGCACACTTTGCAGGATTCACTGTTAAACCTGCATTCTGAAGACACTCAAAGACAACTTTTAAATGTTGAAGATGCTCTTCCCAGCTGTTACTGTAAACAATGATATCATCCAGATATGCTGCTGCGAAGTGTGAGAGTCCATTGAGCACCTTATCCATTAATCGTTGAAATGTGGCAGGGGCACCGTGAAGTCCAAATGGCATCACCCGGAACTGGTAAAGGCCCCATGGTGTCCTGAAGGCGGTTAGCTCTCTTGACCTGGAAGAGAGTGGAACCTGCCAATAGCCCTTTGAAAGGTCAATGGTGGTGAGATATTGTGCTTTTCCGAGTTTCTCAATCAGATCATCGATGCGAGGTGTAGGGTATGAGTCAAACTTTGATATTGAGTTGAGGTAGCGAAAGTCAATGCAAAACCTAATTGTGCTATCCTTTTTGGGGACAAGCACAATTGGATTGCACCACTCACTCTGGGACACCTCAACAATGCCAAGAGATAGCATTAGTTCAATTTCTCTTTTCAGGGGTTCAAGGAGTCTCTCTGGGATGCGATAACTCATTCGTTTTACAGCTGCATCTTCTTTCAAGGCAATATCATGTGTTATTACCGTGGTATAGCCTGGGTTTTCCTGAAATACCTCTGCTGAACAGATACTTCTCACCTCAGACCTCTGTTTCTCTGTCAGATGATCTAAACTGGGTGCTGAAGCAGAGGGGACCGGCAGATATTGCTCCTCCAGCTCCTCGTCCTCCGCACTCCTGATGTAAAATGAGGTTTGTTGGTCTTCTGGTCTTGAGACCCATTCTTTGAGTAGGTTTACATGGAGAACCCTTGTCGAGCGGCTTTGACCTGGAACAGAAATTCTGTAGATTGTTGGTCCCAATTTCTGCATTACCTCATAGGGGCCCTGCCACTTGGCCAGTAGCTTGCTATCCTCCGATGGCAGCATTACCAGGACTTTCTGACCAGGCACAAACCCCCGCTCTCTGGATGCAGTGTCATACCAGGTCTTTTGTTTGTGTTGGGAGGTCTTCATGTGCTCTTGGGCCAAGGCAGTCATCCTCTCCAACCTCTCTCGCATCTGGAGCACATAGGAAACAACATTCACAGGTTCTTTGTTAGTTTTTCCCCCCTCCCACAGTTCCTTTAGCACTGTCAGGGGTCCCCTTACTTCATGACCAAACAGCAGTTCAAACGGGGAAAACCCTGTGGAGGATTGGGGAACCTCTCTATAGGCAAACAGAATGTAGGGGACCCATTGGTCCCAGTTTGAGCCAGTTTCATTAATGAACTTGCGTAGCATTTGTTTTAGCTTTTGATTAAACCTTTCAGTTAGTCCATCTGTTTGTGGATGATAAGGTGTTGTTCTCAGTCCTTTGATACCCAGGAGCTGGTACACATCTTTGAGCAGTTTTGACATGAAATTTGTTCCCTGATCAGTGAGGATCTCCTGAGGGAAACCAACTCTTGAAAAGAACTGCACGAGACAAAAGGCTACAGTCTTTGCTTTAACAGATTTTAGAGGGAAAACTTCTGGATACTTAGTCGCGTAGTCTGTCAGTACTAGCATGAAGCGGTTACCCGATTTGCTTTTTTCTACAGGTCCCACAATATCCATGCCTAGCCGCTGAAACGGTGTACTCACTATTGGCAGTGGTTGGAGGGGAGCTTTATTGGGGAGTCTGGATGATGTTTTCTGACACACTGGACAGCTCCTGCAAAACTGTTCCACAGCTTTACGCATGCCAGGCCAGAAAAAACTGCGTTCTATGCGGGCAAAGGTTTTATGCTTCCCCAAGTGGCCGGCCCAGGGAATAGAATGGCCCAACTTTAAAACTGTTTCCCTGACTGATTTTGGCAGAACAAGCTGTTTTGTTGACCCTTGCTCTCTGTAAAGAATGTCATTTTGAAGGCAGAAATAGTTTTTCTTAAGTTTTGCATCTTCAAAGTACTTTGTTAGATTTAAATCCTGGTGCTGCAGCTCTATAATATTACCAGGGATTTTGAAATCTTGCCGTAGCTCAGGCTCTGAAGTCTCAGGTGGCGTCACCACTGTCCCTTGGAACTTCTCCATCCTCCGCTGACGTCTGGATTTGCGCCCTTTTGTACTTTGCTCGGTGGGAAACTCAACATTGTAGAAAGGCAGAGTGCTAAGGTCTGAGAGAATTTCGTCTGATTGCTTTGCCTGGGCCCGAGTGAGCGCTACACTGCACAGTTGAGGAGACTGCAGCAGGTCAATTAACACAGGTAAATCGCTGCCCAAAATGACTGGGAATGGCAGATTATCCACTACACCAACATTTAGCAGGTAAGTCTGTCCATTTGCCATGATATAGACATCAGCTGTAGGATATTTCTTCTCATCCCCGTGGACACAACAGATTGGAACGGTCTCACTGGTGCAAACAGACTGAGGTGAAATATACCTACGATGGACCAGAGTCTGAGTACTCCCTGTGTCAATCAGTGCCTTAAGCGCATGGCCATTGAGCTCCACTGACGTCTCCTTTAATGCCTGCTTCACTGTCGCCTTGTGCAGTTCTTCCCTGGGCACAAAACACACCTGGGACAATTTAACAGGATTTTGCGGACACATCGGTTTGGTGTGCCCCTCTTGTCCACACAAATAGCAAATTGGCTTCCTATAAAATTTTGCAGGATGTGATGTAGCAGATTTTTCCCTTACAGGGGGCTTACCCACTCTTGAAAGCTGTTGGACTGGAGGTTGACGAGGAGGTTGATAGCGGTCATCCTTCCAGCTTGTGTTAGCCCAGGACTGGCCTTTCCTCCTAGCAGCCACAAACACATCAGCCAAACCAGCTGCCTCCTCTGCAGTCTTTGGGTCATGCTCCTTGATCCACACCTGCAGTTCTGGTGATAGCATCCTTAAATACTGCTCGAGAATAAGGATTTCATTAATTTGGTCAACTGTTTTACCTCTTGGTTGCACCCATTTACCATACAGCTCTTTCAATCTTATGTACAGCTCTTTGGGGGTTTCTTCGGGCTCCACATGGAGAGAACGAAATCGTTGCCTATAGGTTTCAGTATTAATGTCATACTTTTGTAAAATTGCAAACTTGACATTATCATAGTTCATAGACAAATCAACATCCATGTGAACAAAGGCGCTTCTAGCTTTGCCTGTTAATAATGGTATTAGGTGGAAAGCCCAATCAGTCTTTGGCCATCTACAGGCAATAGCAATTCTTTCAAAAGTAATGAGAAAGTGTTCAATATCATCATCTTCACTTAGTTTTTGTAGCTTGGGTGCATTAGAAAAGTGTGAAGGAGCATGGACAAGGTCACCTTGACTGTGAGAAGGCTCAGGCTCCTGTAACGCTGTAGGCCTCAGTCTAGGTGTTTCAGCTCGAGCCTCCATCTTAAGCATGCTGAACTGTTGTTGAAGCTCCTTAAATCTTTGTTCTTGTTTAACAACTTCTTTGTCCCAGTAGGCATCTTTAGCTTTTTGTTGACCTATATGGAATCGCAGAAGCTCAGCTAATTCGGCTAATGTAGGCTCACCATGCTCCGGTTCTGTGTCAAACTCTCCACCAACAGCTCCATCCTCCTGATCACTGCCATTTAGCACTTCACTCCTTGCACCTGGTTCCCGGCTGACTGCTGGCCTTGTCCGTCCTCTTCCTCTTACTGGCATTTTTTTTTTTTTTTTTTTTTTTTTCAAAAATCAGAGGTTGGTAGTGCAAAAATAGTCAAAATAAGAAAATACACCAGTGTCCTTTACTGAATGATCCCACCACTGCCACCAACTGTAGTGGACCAAACGTAAAAGGCAGGGACAACAGGTGTAAAAAATAAGGTTAATTTAATTAAGTCAAAAAAAATATGAATTTAACAAAGGCTCCAAAAATAAGCAAAGCAATATAAACAACATTTGGGCCCAACTGAAGTAAACTAAACCATAACTATAACAGAACAAAGAAAACCCAGACCAACAGAGAGCGCCTCAAACAAGGAGGGAAGTTTAAATACAAAAAGGACTAACCCAAAATGAACACACGGGGGAGACAGCACAACAAAGAGAAAACCAAAACTGCAAACTCTACCAAAGAAACAATAAGGCAAATTACAATAACTAAATAGAATTAAATAAGTAAATAACAAAACTCATTTTAAACCAAACTAAACTAGATAATTTGAAAATAGTAAAACAGTGCGCTTCCTCCTCCCCCACTGCCACAGTCCATGTGGGCTCATCCAGCCTCTTTGTCTGGTCCTCTGATCTGGCAACTCCAAAGAAACAAGTGTAAGTAATAATTCAGACAAATATTAAACTGTGCGTAATGTGTTGTGTAATATAAATGTAAAGTGATTAAAGAAAAATACTAACACTGTGGAGTGGTGGCAGAGGGATCCACCACACACTCTGTGTCGTTTGTCTGTGTCGTTTGTCTCTGTGTCGTTTGTCTCCGTGTCGTTTGTCTCTGTCACGTTTGTCTCTGTGTCGTTTGTCTCTGTCACGTTTGTCTCTGTGTCGTTTGTCTCTGTGTCGTTTGTCTCTGTGTCGTTTGTCTCTGTGTCGTTTGTCTCTGTGTCGCTTTGTCTGTGTCGCTTGTCTCTGTGTCGTGTGTCTGTGTAGTTTGTCTCTGTGTCGTTTGTCTCTGTGTCGTTTGTCTCTGTGTCGTTTGTCTCTGTGTCGTTTGTCTGTGTCGTTTGTCTCTGTGTCGTTTGTCTGTGTCGTTTGTCTCTGTGTCGTTTGTCTCTGTGTCGTTTGTCTCTGTGTCGTTTGTCTCCGTGTCGTTTGTCTCTGTCACGTTTGTCTCTGTGTCGTTTGTCTCCGTGTCGTTTGTCTCTGTCACGTTTGTCTCTGTGTCGTTTGTCTCTGTGTCGTTTGTCTCTGTGTCGTTTGTCTCTGTGTCGTTTGTCTCTGTGTCGTTTGTCTCTGTGTCGTTTGTCTCTGTGTCGTTTGTCTGTGTCGTTTGTCTGTGTCGTTTGTCTCTGTGTCGTTTGTCTCTGTGTCGTTTGTCTCTGTGTCGTTTGTCTCTGTGTCGTTTGTCTCTGTGTCGTTTGTCTGTGTCGTTTGTCTCTGTGTCGTTTGTCTCTGTGTCGTTTGTCTCTGTGTCTTTTGTCTCTGTGTCGTTTGTCTCTGTGTCGTTTGTCTCTGTCGTTTGTCTGTGTCGTTTGTCTCTGTCGTTTGTCTGTGTCGTTTGTCTCTGTGTCGTTTGTCTCTGTGTCGTTTGTCTTTGTGTCGTTTGTCTCTGTGTCGTTTGTCTCTGTGTCGTTTGTCTCTGTGTCGTTTGTCTCTGTGTCGTTTGTCTCTGTGTCGTTTGTCTCTGTGTCGTTTGTCTCTGTGTCGTTTGCCTCTGTGTCGTTTGTCTCTGTGTCATTTGTCTCTGTGTCGTTTGCCTCTGTCACGTTTGTCTCTGTGTCGTTTGTCTCTGTGTCGCTTTGTCTCTGTCGTTTGTCTCTGTGTCGTTTGTCTCGTGCTTGTCTCGTGTCGCTTTGTCTCTGTGTCGTTTGTCTCTGTGTCGTTTGTCTCTGTGTCGTTTGTCTCTGTGTCGTTTGTCTCTGTGTCGTTTGTCTCTGTGTCGTTTGTCTCTGTGTCGTTTGTCTCTGTGTCGTTTGTCTCTGTGTCGTTTGTCTCTGTGTCGTTTGTCTCTGTCACGTTTGTCTCTGTGTCGTTTGTCTCTGTGTCGTTTGTCTCTGTGTCGTTTGTCTCTGTGTCGTTTGTCTCTGTGTCGTTTGTCTCTGTGTTGTGTCTCTGTGTCGTTTGTCTCTGTGTCTTTTGTCTCTGTGTCGTTTGTCTCTGTGTCGTTTGTCTCTGTCGTTTGTCTCTGTGTCGTTTGTCTCTGTGTCGTTTGTCTCTGTGTCGTTTGTCTCTGTGTCGTTTGCCTCTGTGTCGTTTGTCTCTGTGTCGTTTGTCTCTGTGTCGTTTGTCTCTGTGTCGCTTTGTCTCTGTGTCGTTTGTCTCTGTCACGCTTTGTCTCTGTGTCGTTTGCCTCTGTGTCGTTTGTCTCTGTGTCATTTGTCTCTGTGTCGTTTGTCTCTGTCACGTTTGTCTCTGTGTCGTTTGTCTCTGTGTCGTTTGTCTCTGTGTCGTTTGTCTCTGTGTCGTTTGTCTCTGTGTCGTTTGTCTCTGTGTCGTTTGTCTCTGTGTCGTTTGTCTCTGTGTCGTTTGTCTCTGTGTCGTTTGTCTCTGTGTCGTTTGTCTCTGTCACGTTTGTCTCTGTGTCGTTTGCCTCTGTGTCGTTTGTCTCTGTGTCGTTTGCCTCTGTCTCTGTGTCGTTTGTCTCTGTGTCGTTTGTCTCTGTGTCGTTTGTCTCTGTGTCGTTTGCCTCTGTGTCGTTTGTCTCTGTGTCATTTGTCTCTGTGTCGTTTGCCTCTGTGTCGTTTGTCTCTGTGTCGTTTGTCTCTGTGTCGTTTGTCTCTGTGTCGTTTGCCTCTGTCGTTTGCCTCTGTCACGTTTGTCTCTGTGTTGTTTGTCTCTGTGTCGTTTGCCTCTGTCTCGTTTGCCTCTGTGTCGTTTGTCTCTGTGTCGTTTGTCTCTGTGTCGTTTGTCTCTGTGTCGTTTGCCTCTGTGTCGTTTGTCTCTGTGTCGTTTGTCTCTGTGTCGTTTGCCTCTGTGTCGTTTGTCTCTGTGTCGTTTGTCTCTGTGTCGTTTGTCTCTGTGTCGTTTGTCTCTGTGTCGTTTGCCTCTGTGTCGTTTGTCTCTGTCACGTTTGTCTCTGTGTCGTTTGTCTCTGTGTCGTTTGTCTCTGTGTCGTTTGCCTCTGTGTCGTTTGTCTCTGTGTCATTTGTCTCTGTGTCGTTTGCCTCTGTCACGTTTGTCTCTGTGTCGTTTGTCTCTGTGTCGTTTGTCTCTGTGTCGTTTGCCTCTGTGTCGTTTGCCTCTGTCACGTTTGTCTCTGTGTTGTTTGTCTCTGTGTCGTTTGACTCTGTGTCGTTTGACTCTGTGTCGTTTGCCTCTGTGTCGTTTGTCTCTGTGTCATTTGTCTCTGTGTCGTTTGTCTCTGTGTCGTTTGTCTCTGTGTCGTTTGCCTCTGTGTCGTTTGTCTCTGTGTCGTTTGTCTCTGTGTCGTTTGTCTCTGTGTCGTTTGACTCTGTGTCTTTTTTCTCTGTCACGCTTTGTCTCTGTGTCGTTTGCCTCTGTGTCGCTTGTCTCTGTGTCGTTTGCCTCTGTGTCGCTTTGTCTCTGTGTGTCGCTTGTCTCTGTCTCGTTTGTCTCTGTGTCGTTTGCCTCTGTGTCGCTTTGTCTCTGTGTCGTTTGCCTCGGTGTCGTTTGTCTCTGTGTCGTTTGTCTCTGTGTCGTTTGTCTCTGTGTCGTTTGTCTCTGTGTCGTTTGCCTCTGTGTCGTTTGTCTCTGTCACGTTTGTCTCTGTGTCGTTTGCCTCTGTGTCGTTTGTCTCTGTGTCGTTTGCCTCTGTGTCGTTTGTCTCTGTGTCGTTTGTCTCTGTGTCGTTTGTCTCTGTGTCGTTTGCCTCTGTGTCGCTTTGTCTCTGTGTCGTTTGCCTCTGTGTCGTTTGTCTCTGTGTCGTTTGCCTCTGTGTCGTTTGTCTCTGTGTCGTTTGTCTCTGTGTCGTTTGTCTCTGTGTCGTTTGTCTCTGTGTCGTTTGCCTCTGTGTCGTTTGCCTCTGTCACGTTTGTCTCTGTGTTGTTTGTCTCTGTCACGTTTGTCTCTGTGTCGTTTGTCGCTGTGTCGTTTGGCTCTGTGTCGTTTGCCTCTGTGTCGTTTGCCTCTGTGTCGTTTGTCTCTGTCACGTTTGTCTCTGTGTCATTTGCCTCTGTCACGTTTGCCTCTGTCACGTTTGTCTCTGTGTCGTTTGCCTCTGTGTCGTTTGCCTCTGTGTCGTTTGTCTCTGTGTCGTTTGTCTCTGTCACGTTTGTCTCTGTGTCATTTGCCTCTGTCACGTTTGCCTCTGTCACGTTTGTCTCTGTGTCGTTTGCCTCTGTGTCGTTTGTCTCTGTGTCGTTTGCCTCTGTCACGTTTGCCTCTGTCACGTTTGTCTCTGTCACGTTTGTCTCTGTGTCGTTTGCCTCTGTGTCGTTTGTCTCTGTGTCGTTTGCCTCTTTCACGTTTGCCTCTGTCACGTTTGTCTCTGTGTCGTTTGCCTCTGTGTCGTTTGTCTCTGTGTCGTTTGTCTCTGTGTCGTTTGCCTCTGTGTCGTTTGTCTCTGTGTCGTTTGCCTCTGTGTCGTTTGTCTCTGTGTCGTTTGCCTCTGTGTCGTTTGTCTCTGTGTCGTTTGTCTCTGTGTCGTTTGTCTCTGTGTCGTTTGTCTCTGTGTCGTTTGTCTCTGTGTCGTTTGTCTCTGTGTCGTTTGTCTCTGTGTCGTTTGTCTCTGTCACGTTTGTCTCTGTGTCGTTTGTCTCTGTGTCGTTTGTCTCTGTGTCGTTTGTCTCTGTGTCGTTTGTCTCTGTGTCGTTTGTCTGTGTCGTTTGTCTCTGTGTCGTTTGTCTCTGTGTCGTTTGTCTCTGTGTCGTTTGTCTCTGTGTCGTTTGTCTCTGTGTCGTTTGTCTCTGTGTCGTTTGTCTCTGTGTCGTTTGTCTGTGTCGTTTGTCTCTGTGTCGTTTGTCTGTGTCGTTTGTCTCTGTGTCGTTTGCCTCTGTGTCGTTTGTCTCTGTGTCGTTTGTCTCTGTGTCGTTTGTCTCTGTGTCGTTTGTCTGTGTCGTTTGTCTCTGTGTCGTTTGCCTCTGTGTCGTTTGTCTCTGTGTCGTTTGTCTCTGTGTCGTTTGTCTCTGTGTCGTTTGTCTCTGTCACGTTTGTTTCTGTGTCGTTTGTCTCTGTCACGTTTGTCTCTGTGTCGTTTGTCTCTGTGTCGTTTGTCTCTGTGTCGTTTGTCTCTGTCACGTTTGTCTCTGTGTCGTTTGTCTCTGTGTCGTTTGTCTCTGTGTCGTTTGTCTGTGTCGTTTGTCTGTGTCGTGTGTCTGTGTCGTTTGTCTCTGTGTCGTTTGTCTCTGTGTCGTTTGTCTCTGTGTCGTTTGTCTCTGTGTCGTTTGTCTGTGTCGTTTGTCTCTGTGTCGTTTGTCTCTGTGTCGTTTGCCTCTGTGTCATTTGTCTCTGTGTCGTTTGTCTCCGTGTCGTTTGTCTCTGTCACGTTTGTCTCTGTGTCGTTTGTCTCTGTGTCGTTTGTCTCTGTCACGTTTGTCTCTGTGTCGTTTGTCTCTTTTTCGTTTGTCTCTGTGTCGTTTGTCTCGGTGTCGTTTGTCTCTGTGTGTTTTGTCTCTGTGTAGTTTGTCTGTGTGTCGTTTGTCTGTGTCGTTTGTCTCTGTGTTTTTTGTCTGTGTCGTTTGTCTCTGTGTCGTTTGCCTCTGTGTCGTTTGTCTCTGTGTCGTTTGTCTCTGTGTCGTTTGTCTCTGTGTCGTTTGTCTGTGTCGTTTGTCTCTGTGTCGTTTGTCTCTGTGTCGTTTGTCTCTGTGTCGTTTGTCTCTGTGTCGTTTGTCTCTGTCACGTTTGTCTCTGTGTCGTTTGTCTCCGTGTCGTTTGTCTCTGTCACGTTTGTCTCTGTGTCGTTTGTCTCTGTGTCGTTTGTCTCTGTGTCGTTTGTCTCTGTGTCGTTTGTCTGTGTCGTTTGTCTGTGTCGTTTGTATCTGTGTCGTTTGTCTGTGTCGTTTGTCTGTGTCGTTTGTCTCTGTGTCGTTTGTCTCTGTGTCGTTTGTCTCTGTGTCGTTTGTCTCTGTGTCGTTTGTCTCTGTGTCGTTTGTCTGTGTCGTTTGTCTCTGTGTCGTTTGTCTCTGTGTCGTTTGCCTCTGTGTCGTTTGTCTCTGTGTCGTTTGCCTCTGTGTCGTTTGCCTCTGTGTCGTTTGTCTCTGTGTCGTTTGTCTCTGTGTCGTTTGTCTCTGTGTCGTTTGTCTCTGTGTCGTTTGCCTCTGTGTCGTTTGCCTCTGTCACGTTTGTCTCTGTGTTGTTTGTCTCTGTGTCGTTTGTCTCTGTGTCGTTTGCCTCTGTGTCGTTTGTCTCTGTGTCATTTGTCTCTGTGTCGTTTGCCTCTGTCACGTTTGTCTCTGTGTCGTTTGTCTCTGTGTCGTTTGTCTCTGTGTCGTTTGGCTCTGTGTCGTTTGCCTCTGTCACGTTTGTCTCTGTGTTGTTTGTCTCTGTGTCGTTTGCCTCTGTGTCGTTTGCCTCTGTGTCGTTTGCCTCTGTGTCGTTTGTCTCTGTGTCATTTGTCTCTGTGTCGTTTGTCTCTGTGTCGTTTGTCTCTGTAAAGTTTTCCTCTGTGTCGTTTGTCTCTGTGTCGTTTGTCTCTGTGTCGTTTGCCTCTGTGTCGTTTGTCTCTGTCACGTTTGTCTCTGTGTCGTTTGCCTCTGTGTCGTTTGTCTCTGTGTCGTTTGCCTCTGTGTCGTTTGTCTCTGTGTCGTTTGTCTCTGTGTCGTTTGTCTCTGTGTCGTTTGCCTCTGTGTCGTTTGTCTCTGTGTCGTTTGCCTCTGTGTCGTTTGCCTCTGTGTCGTTTGTCTCTGTGTCGTTTGTCTCTGTGTCGTTTGTCTCTGTGTCGTTTGCCTCTGTGTCGTTTGTCTCTGTCACGTTTGTCTCTGTGTCGTTTGCCTCTGTGTCGTTTGTCTCTGTGTCGTTTGCCTCTGTGTCGTTTGTATCTGTGTCGCTTTGTCTCTGTGTCGTTTGTCTCTGTGTCGTTTGCCTCTGTGTCGTTTGTCTCTGTGTCGTTTGCCTCTGTGTCGTTTGCCTCTGTGTCGTTTGCCTCTGTGTCGTTTGTCTCTGTGTCGTTTGTCTCTGTGTCGTTTGTCTCTGTGTCGTTTGTCTCTGTGTCGTTTGCCTCTGTGTCGTTTGCCTCTGTCACGTTTGTCTCTGTGTTGTTTGTCTCTGTCACGTTTGTCTCTGTGTCGTTTGTCGCTGTGTCGTTTGGCTCTGTGTCGTTTGCCTCTGTGTCGTTTGCCTCTGTGTCGTTTGTCTCTGTCACGTTTGTCTCTGTGTCATTTGCCTCTGTCACGTTTGCCTCTGTCACGTTTGTCTCTGTGTCGTTTGCCTCTGTGTCGTTTGCCTCTGTGTCGTTTGTCTCTGTGTCGTTTGTCTCTGTCACGTTTGTCTCTGTGTCATTTGCCTCTGTCACGTTTGTCTCTGTGTCGTTTGCCTCTGTGTCGTTTGTCTCTGTGTCGTTTGCCTCTGTCACGTTTGCCTCTGTCACGTTTGTCTCTGTCACGTTTGTCTCTGTGTCGTTTGCCTCTGTGTCGTTTGTCTCTGTGTCGTTTGTCTCTGTGTCGTTTGCCTCTGTGTCGTTTGTCTCTGTGTCGTTTGCCTCTGTGTCGTTTGTCTCTGTGTCGTTTGTCTCTGTGTCGTTTGTCTCTGTCGTTTGTCTCTGTGTCGTTTGTCTCTGTGTCGTTTGTCTCTGTGTCGTTTGTCTCTGTGTCGTTTGTCTCTGTGTCGTTTGTCTCTGTGTCGTTTGTCTCTGTCACGTTTGTCTCTGTGTCGTTTGTCTCTGTGTCGTTTGTCTCTGTCGATTGTCTCTGTGACGATTGTCTCAGTGTCGTTTGTCTCTGTCACGTTTGTCTCTGTGTCGTTTGTCTCTGTGTCGTTTGTCTCTGTGTCGTTTGTCTCTGTGTCGTTTGTCTCTGTGTCGTTTGTCTCTGTGTCGTTTGTCTCTGTGTCGTTTGTCTCTGTGTCGTTTGTCTCTGTGTCGTTTGTCTGTGTCGTTTGTCTCTGTGTCGTTTGTCTCTGTGTCGTTTGTCTCTGTGTCGTTTGTCTCTGTGTCGTTTGTCTCTGTGTCGTTTGTCTGTGTCGTTTGTCTCTGTGTCGTTTGCCTCTGTGTCGTTTGTCTCTGTGTCGTTTGTCTCTGTGTCGTTTGTCTCCGTGTCGTTTGTCTCTGTCACGTTTGTCTCTGTGTCGTTTGTCTCTGTGTAGTTTGTCTCTGTGTCGTTTGTCTCTGTGTCGCTTTGTCTCTGTCGTTTGTCTCTGTCACGTTTGTCTCTGTGTCGTTTGTCTCTGTGTCGTTTGTCTCTGTGTCGTTTGTCTCTGTGTCGTTTGTCTGTGTCCGTTTGTCTCTGTCGTTTGTCTCTGTGTCGTTTGTCTCTGTGTCGTTTGTCTCTGTGTCGTTTGTCTCTGTCGTTTGTCTGTGTCGTTTGTCTCTGTGTCGTTTGTCTCTGTGTCGTTTGTCTCTGTGTCGTTTGTCTCTGTGTCGTTTGTCTCTTGTCTCTGTGTCGTTTGTCTCTGTGTCGTTTGACTCTGTGTCTTTTGTCTCTGTGTCGTTTGTCTCTGTGTCGTTTGTCTCTGTGTCGTTTGTCTCCGTGTCGTTTGTCTCTGTCACGTTTGTCTCTGTGTCGTTTGTCTCCGTGTCGTTTGTCTCTGTCACGTTTGTCTCTGTGTCGTTTGTCTCTGTCACGTTTGTCTCTGTGTCGTTTGTCTCTGTGTCGTTTGTCTCTGTGTCGTTTGTCTCTGTGTCGTTTGTCTCTGTGTCGTTTGTCTGTGTCGTTTGTCTCTGTGTCGTTTGTCTGTGTCGTTTGTCTCTGTGTCGTTTGTTTCTGTGTCGTTTGTCTCTGTGTCGTTTGTCTCTGTGTCGTTTGTCTCTGTGTCGTTTGTCTGTGTCGTTTGTCTCTGTGTCGTTTGTCTCTGTGTCGTTTGTCTCTGTGTCGTTTGTCTCCGTGTCGTTTGTCTCTGTGTCGTTTGTCTCTGTGTCGTTTGTCTCCGTGTCGTTTGTCTCTGTCACGTTTGTCTCTGTGTCGTTTGTCTCTGTGTCGTTTGTCTCTGTGTCGTTTGTCTCTGTGTCGTTTGTCTCTGTGTCGTTTGTCTCTGTGTCGTTTGTCTCTGTGTCGTTTGTCTGTGTCGTTTGTCTGTGTCGTTTGTCTCTGTGTCGTTTGTCTCTGTGTCGTTTGTCTCTGTGTCGTTTGTCTCTGTGTCGTTTGTCTCTGTGTCGTTTGTCTGTGTCGTTTGTCTCTGTGTCGTTTGTCTCTGTGTCGTTTGCCTCTGTGTCATTTGTCTCTGTGTCGTTTGTCTCTGTGTCGTTTGTCTCTGTCGTTTGTCTGTGTCGTTTGTCTCTGTCGTTTGTCTGTGTCGTTTGTCTCTGTGTCGTTTGTCTCTGTGTCGTTTGTCTCTGTGTCGTTTGTCTCTGTGTCGTTTGTCTCTGTGTCGTTTGTCTCTGTGTCGTTTGTCTGTGTCGTTTGTCTCTGTGTCGTTTGTCTGTGTCGTTTGTCTCTGTCACGTTTGTCTCTGTGTCGTTTGTCTCTGTCACGTTTGTCTCTGTGTCGTTTGTCTCCGTGTCGTTTGTCTCTGTCACGTTTGTCTCTGTGTCGTTTGTCTCTGTGTCGTTTGTCTCTGTGTCGTTTGTCTCTGTCACGTTTGTCTCTGTGTCGTTTGTCTCTGTGTCGTTTGTCTCTGTGTCGTTTGTCTCTGTGTCGTTTGTCTCTGTGTCGTTTGTCTCTGTGTCGTTTGCCTCTGTGTCGTTTGTCTCTGTGTCATTTGTCTCTGTGTCGTTTGTCTCTGTGTCGTTTGTCTCTGTGTCGTTTGTCTCTGTCACGTTTGTCTCTGTGTCGTTTGTCTCTGTGTCGTTTGTCTCTGTGTCATTTGTCTCTGTGTCGTTTGCCTCTGTCACGTTTGTCTCTGTGTCGTTTGCCTCTGTGTCGTTTGTCTCTGTGTCGTTTGTCTCTGTGTCATTTGTCTCTGTGTCATTTGTCTCTGTCACGTTTGTCTCTGTGTCGTTTGCCTCTGTGTCGTTTGTCTCTGTGTCATTTGTCTCTGTGTCGTTTGTCTCTGTCACGTTTGTCTCTGTGTCGTTTGCCTCTGTGTCGTTTGTCTCTGTGTCGTTTGTCTCTGTGTCGTTTGTCTCTGTGTCGTTTGTCTCTGTCACGTTTGTCTCTGTGTCGTTTGCCTCTGTGTCGTTTGTCTCTGTGTCATTTGTCTCTGTGTCGTTTGCCTCTGTCACGTTTGTCTCTGTGTCGTTTGTCTCTGTGTCGTTTGTCTCTGTGTCGTTTGCCTGTGTCGTTTGCCTCTGTCACGTTTGTCTCTGTGTTGTTTGTCTCTGTGTCGTTTGCCTCTGTCACGTTTGTCTCTGTGTCGTTTGTCTCTGTGTCGTTTGTCTGTGTCGTTTGCCTCTGTGTCGTTTGTCTCTGTGTCGTTTGTCTCTGTGTCGTTTGCCTCTGTGTCGTTTGCCTCTGTCACGTTTGTCTCTGTGTCGTTTGTCTCTGTGTCGTTTGTCTCTGTGTCGTTTGTCTCTGTGTCGTTTGCCTCTGTGTCGTTTGTCTCTGTGTCGTTTGTCTCTGTGTCGTTTGCCTCTGTGTCGTTTGTCTCTGTGTCGTTTGTCTCTGTGTCGTTTGTCTCTGTCACGTTTGTCTCTGTGTCGTTTGCCTCTGTGTCGTTTGTCTCTGTGTCGTTTGTCTCTGTGTCGTTTGCCTCTGTCACGTTTGTCTCTGTGTCGTTTGCCTCTGTGTCGTTTGTCTCTGTGTCGTTTGTCTCTGTGTCGTTTGTATCAGTGTCGTTTGTATCAGTGTCGTTTGTCTCTGTGTCGCTTTGCCTCTGTGTCGTTTGTCTCTGTGTCATTTGTCTCTGTGTCGTGTGACTCTGTCACGTTTGTCTCTGTGTCGTTTGTCTCTGTGTCGTTTGTCTCTGTGTCGTTTGCCTCTGTGTCGTTTGTCTCTGTCACGTTTGCCTCTGTGTCGTTTGTCTCTGTGTCGTTTGTCTCTGTGTCGTTTGTCTCTGTGTCGTTTGCCTCTGTGTCGTTTGTCTCTGTCACGCGTTTGTCTCTGTGTCGCTTTGCCTCTGTGTCGTTTGTCTCTGTGTCGTTTGCCTCTGTGTCGTTTGTCTCTGTGTCGTTTGTCTCTGTGTCGTTTGTCTCTGTGTCGTTTGCCTCTGTGTCGTTTGTCTCTGTGTCGTTTGCCTCTGTGTCGTTTGCCTCTGTGTCGTTTGTCTCTGTGTCGTTTGTCTCTGTGTCGTTTGTCTCTGTGTCGTTTGCCTCTGTGTCGTTTGTCTCTGTCACGTTTGTCTCTGTGTCGTTTGCCTCTGTGTCGTTTGTCTCTGTGTCGTTTGCCTCTGTGTCGTTTGTCTCTGTGTCGTTTGTCTCTGTGTCGTTTGTCTCTGTGTCGTTTGCCTCTGTGTCGTTTGTCTCTGTGTCGTTTGCCTCTGTGTCGTTTGCCTCTGTGTCGTTTGTCTCTGTGTCGTTTGTCTCTGTGTCGTTTGTCTCTGTGTCGTTTGTCTCTGTGTCGTTTGCCTCTGTGTCGTTTGCCTCTGTCACGTTTGTCTCTGTGTTGTTTGTCTCTGTGTCGTTTGTCTCTGTGTCGTTTGCCTCTGTGTCGTTTGTCTCTGTGTCATTTGTCTCTGTGTCGTTTGCCTCTGTCACGTTTGTCTCTGTGTCGTTTGTCTCTGTGTCGTTTGTCTCTGTGTCGTTTGCCTCTGTGTCGTTTGCCTCTGTCACGTTTGTCTCTGTGTTGTTTGTCTCTGTGTCGTTTGCCTCTGTGTCGTTTGCCTCTGTGTCGTTTGCCTCTGTGTCGTTTGTCTCTGTGTCATTTGTCTCTGTGTCGTTTGTCTCTGTGTCGTTTGTCTCTGTCACGTTTGCCTCTGTGTCGTTTGTCTCTGTGTCGTTTGTCTCTGTGTCGTTTGTCTCTGTGTCGTTTGCCTCTGTGTCGTTTGTCTCTGTCACGTTTGTCTCTGTGTCGTTTGCCTCTGTGTCGTTTGTCTCTGTGTCGTTTGCCTCTGTGTCGTTTGTCTCTGTGTCGTTTGTCTCTGTGTCGTTTGTCTCTGTGTCGTTTGTCTCTGTGTTGTTTGTCTCTGTGTCGTTTGCCTCTGTGTCGTTTGCCTCTGTGTCGCTTTGTCTCTGTGTCGTTTGTCTCTGTGTCGCTTTGTCTCTGTGTCGTTTGCCTCTGTGTCGTTTGTCTCTGTCACGTTTGTCTCTGTGTCGTTTGCCTCTGTGTCGTTTGTCTCTGTGTCGTTTGCCTCTGTGTCGTTTGTCTCTGTGTCGTTTGTCTCTGTGTCGTTTGTCTCTGTGTCGTTTGCCTCTGTGTCGTTTGTCTCTGTGTCGTTTGCCTCTGTGTCGTTTGCCTCTGTGTCGTTTGCCTCTGTGTCGTTTGTCTCTGTGTCGTTTGTCTCTGTGTCGTTTGTCTCTGTGTCGTTTGTCTCTGTGTCGTTTGCCTCTGTGTCGTTTGCCTCTGTGTCGTTTGTCTCTGTGTTGTTTGTCTCTGTCACGTTTGTCTCTGTGTCGTTTGTCGCTGTGTCGTTTGGCTCTGTGTCGTTTGCCTCTGTGTCGTTTGCCTCTGTGTCGTTTGTCTCTGTCACGTTTGTCTCTGTGTCATTTGCCTCTGTCACGTTTGCCTCTGTCACGTTTGTCTCTGTGTCGTTTGCCTCTGTGTCGTTTGCCTCTGTGTCGTTTGTCTCTGTGTCGTTTGTCTCTGTCACGTTTGTCTCTGTGTCATTTGCCTCTGTCACGTTTGCCTCTGTCACGTTTGTCTCTGTCTTTGTCTCTGTGTCGTTTGTCTCTGTGTCGTTTGCCTCTGTGTCGTTTGCCTCTGTGTCGTTTGCCTCTGTCTCGTTTGTCTCTGTGTCTTTTGCCTCTTTCACGTTTGCCTCTGTCACGTTTGTCTCTGTGTCGTTTGCCTCTGTGTCGTTTGTCTCTGTGTCGTTTGTCTCTGTGTCGTTTGCCTCTGTGTCGTTTGTCTCTGTGTCGTTTGCCTCTGTGTCGTTTGTCTCTGTGTCGTTTGCCTCTGTGTCGTTTGTCTCTGTGTCGTTTGTCTGTGTCGTTTGTCTCTGTGTCGTTTGTCTCTGTGTCGTTTGTCTCTGTGTCGTTTGTCTCTGTGTCGTTTGTCTCCGTGTCGTTTGTCTCTGTCACGTTTGTCTCTGTGTCGTTTGTCTCTGTGTCGTTTGTCTCTGTGTCGTTTGTCTCTGTGTCGTTTGTCTCTGTGTCGTTTGTCTGTGTCGTTTGTCTCTGTGTCGTTTGTCTCTGTGTCGTTTGTCTCTGTGTCGTTTGTCTCTGTGTCGTTTGTCTCTGTGTCGTTTGTCTCTGTGTCGTTTGTCTCTGTGTCGCTTTGTCTGTGTCGTTTGTCTCTGTGTCGTTTGTCTGTGTCGCTTTGTCTCTGTGTCGCTTTGCCTCTGTGTCGTTTGTCTCTGTGTCGTTTGTCTCTGTGTCGTTTGTCTCTGTGTCGTTTGTCTGTGTCGTTTGTCTCTGTGTCGTTTGCCTCTGTGTCGTTTGTCTCTGTGTCGTTTGTCTCTGTGTCGTTTGTCTCCGTGTCGTTTGTCTCTGTCACGTTTGTCTCTGTGTCGTTTGTCTCTGTCACGTTTGTCTCTGTCACGTTTGTCTCTGTGTCGTTTGTCTCCGTGTCGTTTGTCTCTGTCACGTTTGTCTCTGTGTCGTTTGTCTCTGTGTCGTTTGTCTCTGTGTCGTTTGTCTCTGTGTCGTTTGTCTGTGTCGTTTGTCTGTGTCGTTTGTCTCTGTGTCGTTTGTCTCTGTGTCGTTTGTCTCTGTGTCGTTTGTCTCTGTGTCGTTTGTCTCTGTGTCGTTTGTCTCTGTGTCGTTTGCCTCTGTGTCATTTGTCTCTGTGTCGTTTGTCTCTGTGTCGTTTGTCTCTGACGTTTGTCTGTGTCGTTTGTCTCTGTCGTTTGTCTGTGTCGTTTGTCTCTGTGTCGTTTGTCTCTGTGTCGTTTGTCTCTGTGTCGTTTGTCTCTGTGTCGTTTGTCTCTGTGTCGTTTGTCTCTGTGTCGTTTGTCTCTGTGTCGTTTGTCTCTGTGTCGTTTGTCTGTGTCGTTTGTCTCTGTGTCGTTTGTCTGTGTCGTTTGTATCTGTGTCGATTGTCACTGTGTAGTTTGCAACTGTGTAATTTGTCTATGTGTCGTTTGTCTCTGTGTCGTTTGTCTCTGACGTTTGTCTGTGTCGTTTGTCTCTGTCGCTTGTCTGTGTCGTTTGTCTCTGTGTCGTTTGTCTATGTGTCGTTTGTCTCCGTGTCGTTTGTCTCTGTCACGTTTGTCTCTGTGTCGTTTGTCTCTGTGTCGTTTGTCTCTGTGTCGTTTGTCTCTGTGTCGTTTGTCTCTGTGTCGTTTGTCTCTGTGTCGTTTGTCTCTGTGTCGTTTGCCTCTGTGTCGTTTGTCTCTGTGTCGTTTGTCTCTGTGTCGTTTGCCTCTGTGTCATTTGTCTCTGTGTCGTTTGTCTCTGTGTCGTTTGTCTCTGACGTTTGTCTGTGTCGTTTGTCTCTGTCGTTTGTCTGTGTCGTTTGTCTCTGTGTCGTTTGTCTCTGTGTCGTTTGTCTCCGTGTCGTTTGTCTCTGTCACGTTTGTCTCTGTGTCGTTTGTCTCTGTGTCGTTTGTCTCTGTGTCGTTTGTCTCTGTGTCGTTTGTCTCTGTGTCGTTTGTCTCTGTGTCGTTTGTCTCTGTGTCGTTTGCCTCTGTGTCGTTTGTCTCTGTGTCGTTTGTCTCTGTGTCGTTTGTCTCTGTGTCGTTTGTCTCTGTGTCGTTTGAACAGTTTGTTGTTTCAGGGTGAAGCCGCTGTTCTTCCTCTCGTGGCTGATCGAACACGAAGGACCAGGCAGCATCCTGAGTCTGCTGCGCAAGAAGTGAGTCCTGGGTTCAGACCAGGTTTAGACCAGGTTTAGACCAGGTTTAGACCAGGTTTAGACCAGGGTTAGACCGGGTTTAGACCAGGGTTAGACCAGGGTTAGACCGGGTTTAGACCAGGTTTAGACCAGGGTTTAGACCAGGGTTAGACCAGGGTTAGACCAGGGTTAGACCAGGTTTAGACCAGGTTTAGACCAGGTTTAGACCGGGTTTAGACCAGGGTTAGACCGGGTTTAGACCAGGGTTAGACCAGGGTTAGACCGGGTTTAGACCAGGTTTAGACCAGGGTTTAGACCAGGGTTAGACCAGGGTTAGACCAGGGTTAGACCAGGGTTAGACCAGGGTTAGACCGGGGCTAGTGCGCCCCTCTTCCTTTCTCCAGTCTTCTGATTGCCCGACAGGCACTAACTCCTCCCCTTTATGTAAATGCGCTAACTCTAGTCCCGGTCCAGTCCCGGTCTAGTCCCGGTCTTGTCCCGGTCTAGTCCCGGTCTTGTCCCGGTCTAGTCCCGGTCTTGTCCCGGTCTTGTCCCGGTCCAGTCCCGGTCTTGTCCTGGTCCAGTCCCGGTCCAGTCCCGGTCCAGTCCCAGTCCTGGTCCAGTCCCAGTCCCGGTCCAGTCCCGGTCTATCCCCGGTCCAGTCCTGGTCTAGTCCTGGTCCAGTCCCGGTCCAGTCCTGGTCCAGTCCCGATCCAGTCCTGGTCCAGTCCCGATCCAGTCCCGGTCCAGTCCCGGTCCAGTCCCGGTCCAGTCCCGGTCCAGTCCCGGTCTAGTCCCGGTCTAGTCCCGGTCCAGTCCCGGTCCAGTCCCGGTCCAGTCCCGGTCCCAGTCCCGGTCTAGTCCCGGTCTAGTCCTGGTCTAGTCCCGGTCCAGTCCCGGTCCAGTCCTGGTCCAGTCCCGGTCTAGTCCCGGTCTAGTCCTGGTCTAAAGCCCCGTCTGTTTCAGGTCCTGGGCCTTGGCTCTTTTCGCTGGAAACGATGAAACCGGTTTTTACCAGAACTCGTCCAACTCCATCTTCTCTGTGTCCATCACTCTGACCGAGCAGGGACTGGTCAAGTTCTACGAGGTACGACCTGAACCAGGTCCAGACCAGGTCCAGACCAGGTCCAGACCAGGTCCAGACCAGGTCCAGGTCAGGTCCAGGTCAGGTCCAGACCAGGTCCAGACCAGGTCCAGGCCAGGTCCAGGCCAGGTCCAGACCAGGTCCAGGCCAGGTCCAGACCAGGTCCAGACCAGGTCCAGGCCAGGTCCAGACCAGGCCCACACCAGGTCCAGACCAGGTCCAGACCCGGTCCAGACCAGGTCCAGGTCCAGACCAGGTCCAGACCAGGTCCAGACCCGCTCCAGGTCCAGACCAGGTCCAGACCCGCTCCAGGTCCAGACCAGGTCCAGACCAGGTCCAGACCCGGTCCAGACCCGGTCCAGGTCCAGACCAGGTCCAGGCCCGGTCCAGACCCGGTCCAGACCAGGTCCAGACCAGGTCCAGGTCCAGACCAGGTCCAGACCCGGTCCAGGTCCAGGCCCGGTCCAGACCCGGTCCAGACCAGGTCCAGGTCCAGACCCGGTCCAGACCAGGTCCAGACCCGGTCCAGACCAGGTCCAGGTCCAGGCCAGGTCCAGACCAGGTCCAGACCCGGTCCAGGTCCAGACCAGGTCCAGACCCGGTCCAGACCAGGTCCAGACCCGGTCCAGACCAGGTCCAGGTCCAGACCAGGTCCAGACCAGGTCCAGACCCGGTCCAGGTCCAGACCAGGTCCAGACCAGGTCCAGACCAGGTCCAGAATAAGTTACATTTATTTGTTTATGGTTTTCCAAATGCACATTAAAGGGGCTGTACCTTCACTGGTTTCACGGCACATTAAAGGGGCTGTACCTGGTTTTGACTGTTTTCAAACATAAACACAGACCTGTCCCTGTCCCTGATGTTTGTGATGACGTCCAGCTCAGATTATTGTAAAAGCATCAGGTTAAAACGACATGCAGCACTTTCCTCTGTTTATAGTGTTTTATTCTACGAGAAGCAGGAAGTGCACCGTTAGCATGCTAGTGTTGTTAGCTTTAGCGCTCTGGTGAATATTTAAGATGGACTGTTAAAATCCAGAGAATAAAAGTGGGTCTTAAGACGATTAACTAAAGAACAATTATGACTTTTACATTCTTTTTAAATAAATCCCACGTTTCTGATTGTTGACACAGATATAACACACATAACTATAACCCTGTGACCTAAAGTGAACGTTCAGAGCTTTAACCCCTTCACTGCTGTGCCGGGCAGGTGGCCCACGTGGTCTTCCAGTATCTGAAGATGCTCCAGACTCTGGGCCCTCAGCACAGGTCAGACCCTCGGCGGCTCCTCTTCTTCGTTTGTCCATCGTGTCGTGATGTGCTTTAAAGGGCCCATGACGGGTCGAGCTACACAGGACTTAAAGGGCCCATGACGGCTCGAGCTACACAGGACTTAAAGGGCCCATGACGGCTCGAGCTACACAGGACTTAAAGGGCCCATGACGGCTCGAGCTACACAGGACTTAAAGGGCCCATGACGGGTCGAGCTACACAGGACTTAAAGGGCCCATGACGGGTCGAGCTACACAGGACTTAAAGGGCCCATGACGGGTCGAGCTACGCACTTCACTAAAATGTAGTTTAGTTAAATATATTTCACATTTTGCCAAGATACTTTACACATTTTATCACGGTTTAGCAATTTTTTAGGCTTTTAACTTCACTTCCTGGTTGTAAATGATGACATCACACTAGGAAATTACCATAGCAACCACACTGTACACTGGGCCAAAACTCATCGAATGTCAGATATTTTACATTTTTACAAATAAAAATAGATGTGAACACCTTTTTTGTTGAATTAATGTTTAAAGGGTCAAAAAAAGTGGTTTATTTTGTGTAAATTATGCCTAACCTTTGACCCCACAGTGTGATGTCATCAGTTTGTTCACTTCCTGTAACTTTCTGCAGATTTTTCATCTTTTCTCCACGTGATTGGTGTAAAACTATCATTTTAATTTATAACGAGTATTAATGCACAAAACAAAGAGAAAATTACAAACTCATGAAAACCCGTCATAGGCCCTTTAATGTGTTTAATCCGCTCTGACTCTGAGGTTTTAATGATTATGGATCATGTTTTTGCTCTAAAGCGTCGGTGGCTCGTGTTTCAGATCATCACTCGCTGGGTTCATCTGTCTCTTGTGTGTTTTGCAGGATTTATGAAGAACTGCAGAAGATCCAGGAGCAGGAGTTCCAGTTTGAGGAGCAGGTACCTGTCGTTCAGAGGCTGAAGCTCGTGCTTTTCCGTCTCCATCGTACGGTGCATCCAGACAGTACTCACAGCCTCACGTTCCCCACACGCTCTGATGTTACAGCCTTGTTCCAAAATGGATTAAATCCATCCAACACCAACATCAATCCAACAACCCACACTTTATTTTTAATTGTTGCAAATTCATTCAAAATAAACCCTGAGGAATCACTTGTGCAGAAGGACCTTTGCTCAGTGCGTTGTCGATGGTAAATGGTCACATTTATATAGTGCTTTTCCACCTTCGAGGCTCAAAGCGCTTTTCAGGGAACATTCACCCATTCACTCACACATTCACACATTCACACACCAGAGTACGCAGACACTGGGGACAAGGCGGGTTAAGTGTCTTGCCCAAGGACACAACGGCATTATTCACCTGCGGGAGCAATGGCACCGCCAACCTGTGGGTCAGTGGATCTGACGCTCAACCGAGGATGTTTATGTTTATGTCTGGAGCGGGATTTGAACCGCCGACCTTCGGATCAGAAGACAATCTCTCTGCCATCTGAGCTACTGCCGCCCCTAAGGTCGATGCACCTTCGGCTTCGATCACAGCCTCCAGTCGTGATGATTCCACACGCCTGCCGCTCCTGTCTTTGTGTTTGGCCCCGTCCTCCAGCTCCAGCACATGTTCAGATCTCTCAGATGTTCCTCTGGATTCAGGTCTGGGCTCTGCTGGGCCTCTGAAGGACATTCGAGCTGTTCGAGCTCCTCCTTCCACATCCTGGCTGTGCTTTGGCTCATTGTCCTGCTCAGAGGTGAACTTTCATCCAGGACGTCTCTGTTCACTGCTGACTCCTCTTTCCTGGCTGCTCTTCTGGTTCCTGCCACAGCAGGAGCCTCCACCACCAGGTGTCGCTGTGGGGACTGTTAGGGAAAACAAGTGTCGTCCCAACGAGTCCTAGAGCTGTGAGGAGAGGCAGGACACTCTGGACGTCTGAGGCAGGACCTTCAGTCTGGACCCGACGACTTGAACACTCCACACATTGTGCTGGTGTTGGCTCTTCAGGCCTGACTGAGCTCCACACAGAGGGTTAAATAGTGGTAAGAAGGTCAGGCTGGAGACAAGCGGCCGAGATAGAGTGAGAAGTGCAGCACACACTTCACCAGACGAGTTCACCCTGGAATCTGATAATGTTAGAGAAGGACACACTCTGTACCAGTGGATGACGCCCGTCGTAGATAGAGCTAACCACTCAGAAATGTCAACAATGGTACAAATGGAGGGGCCCTTGTTAAGACTCTGCTCCAGACAGAACTTCTACAACAGGGACGGGGCTGACCTGGTGATGAGCGCCTGGTTTGCTCCAAAGACTTCAGTTTGGTCTCATCAAACCAGAGGATTTAGTTTGAGTCCCTCAGGTGCCTTTAGTCAAACTGCAGGAGGAGCACGTGCCTTTGAGCAAGGAGCGTCCTCTGGCCCTGGACCCTCAGAGACGCTGGTCCTTCTGGAAGGTTCTCCTCTCTGTCCTGAGGAGGAGTCCTGAGGAGGAGTCCTGAGGAGGAGTCCTGAGGAGGAGTCCTGAGGAGGAGCCCTGAGGAGGAGTCCTGAGGAGGAGTCCTGAGGAGGAGCCCTGAGGAGGAGTCCTGAGGAGGAGTCCTGAGGAGGAGCCCTGAGGAGGAGTCCTGAGGAGGAGCCCTGAGGAGGAGTCCTGAGGAGGAGCCCTGAGGAGGAGTCCTGAGGAGGAGGTGGTCACTCACAGATGACGGAGGACACGGTGCTCGATGGAACCTTCAAAGCAGCAGAAACCTTCCTGTGACCTCCAGCCTTGTTCCTCCAGACCGTCCTGTCTCAGAGGTCTGACCTGCACCTGTCACCTGTCACCTGTCAGCTGTCACCTGTCACCTGCACCTGCCAGCTGTCACCTGTCGCCTGCACCTGTCGCCTGCACCTGTCGCCTGCACCTGTCACCTGTCGTCTGCACCTGTCGCCTGCACCTGTCGCCTGCACCTGTCGCCTGCACCTGTCACCTGCCGTCTGCACCTGTCACCTGCACCTGTCACCTGCACCTGTCGTCTGCACCTGTCACCTGCACCTGCCAGCTGTCACCTGCACCTGTCACCTGTCGTCTGCACCTGTCGCCTGCACCTGTCACCTGCACCTGCACCTGTCACCTGTCGTCTGCACCTGTCACCTGTCGTCTGCACCTGTCGCCTGCACCTGTCGCCTGTTACCTGTCGCCTGTCACCAGTCGCCTGCACCTGTCGCCTGCACCTGCACCTGTCGCCTGTCAGCTGCACCTGTCACCTGCACCTGCCAGCTGTCACCTGCACCTGTCACCTGTCGTCTGCACCTGTCGCCTGCACCTGTCGCCTGTCACCTGTCGCCTGTCACCAGTCGCCTGCACCTGTCGCCTGCACCTGTCGCCTGTCAGCTGCACCTGTCAGCTGCACCTGTCAGCTGTCACCTGTCACCTGCACCTGTCGCCTGTGGGACCTCATACAGACAGGTGCGGGCCTGTCAGGTCCTGGGTGGACTCCAGTGAAGCTGAAACACGTCCAGGACGATCAGTGGAAACAGAACGCTCTGGAGCTTCACGACAAACACTTCACTCGTGGGATTTCTCAGGTTTTTATTTTTAATACATTTGCAACAATTAAAACAAAACTCACATCGTCATCGTGGGTGTTGTGTGTAGAACCTGGAGGATCCATTTTGGAACGAGGCTGTGACAAGTGAAGAGCTGTGAATACTTTACAGATGCTTTTGACTCAATAACGTGAGTTATATTCAAACAAAAATGTTCATGCATTCGACGAGAGTCAAACTGTGTAAAAATAAATAAAACTTGAACAGAGAAAGGAAAAGGAAAGGAAAAAATATGAATAGGCTCTGCTTTTACACCATTTACTGTACTTTTCCTTCACACCTTCTGACCTTTCAGCTGTTTGAGATGTTCCTCTGTGTGTCTGACCTTTCGGCTGTTCCTCTGACCTTTCGGCCGTTCCTCTGACCTTTCGGCCGTTCCTCTGTGTGTCTGACCTTTCGGCCGTTCCTCTGACCTTTCGGCCGTTCCTCTGACCTTTCGGCTGTTCCTCTGA
>CM033623.1:32064710-32242210 GCA_019453435.1 Rhinogobius similis | reverse complement strand
AAAGATCCTTTGACTGAACGACTGAAGGTCTCACTTCAAGAGTTAAGAACATTTTACTTTCTCTGTTTGAACATGTGCTGAACTCTAATCCAGATTAACAGTCTGAATTCAGATCATTTTAGCGAGGATTGTGTGTAGATGTTTGGAAAGTTCTGCAGTTCAGATGTTTGACTTCGACCTTCAGATGTTTGACTTTCACCTTCAGATGTTTGACTTTCACCTTCAGATGTTTGACTTTCACCTTCAGATGTTTGACTTTCACCTTCAGATGTTTGACTTTGACCTTCAGATGTTTGACTTTGACCTTCAGATGTTTGACTTTGACCTTCAGATGTTAGACTTTGACCTTCAGATGTTAGACTTTCACCTTCAGATGTTAGACTTTGACCTTCAGATGTTTGACTTTGACCTTCAGATGTTAGACTTTCACCTTCAGATGTTAGACTTTGACCTTCAGATGTTTGACTTTGACCTTCAGATGTTTGACTTTGACCTTCAGATGTTTGACTTTGACCTTCAGATGTTTGACTTTGACCTTCAGATGTTTGACTTTGACCTTCAGATGTTTGACTTTGACCTTCAGTTGTTTGACTTTGACCTTCAGATGTTTGACTTTGACCTTCAGATGTTTGACTTTGACCTTCAGATGTTAGACTTTGACCTTCAGATGTTTGACTTTGACCTTCAGATGTTTGACTTTGACCTTCAGATGTTTGACTTTGACCTTCAGATGTTTGACTTTCACCTTCAGATGTTTGACTTTGACCTTCAGATGTTTGACTTTGACCTTCAGGTGTTTGACTTTGACCTTCAGATGTTTAAGTTCGACCTTCAGATGTTTGACTTTCACCTTCAGATGTTAGACTTTGACCTTCAGATGTTTGACTTTGACCTTCAGATGTTTGACTTTGACCTTCAGATGTTAGACTTTGACCTTCAGATGTTTGACTTTGACCTTCAGATGTTTGAGCTGATGTTCTGATGGTCTGAGGTCGACCTCTGACCCTTTTCTTCTTCTGTGTTTCAGCTCACGTTCACTTCCACCTGATTTCACCCGTCATCCAGAGGAGTCCAGAGACGTAAGGGCACCTCCTGCTGCTCCTCGTCTGCACCTCCTCCTGCTGCTCCTTTACCTCCTGCTGCTCCTTTACCTTCTCCTGCTCCTCCTAGTCTGCTGTGGCCTGATGCTCTTTGACCTCCTGGTGCTCTTTGACCTCTGACCTCTCCTCAGCCTGGTGCTCTTTGACCTCCTGGTGCTCTTTGACCTCTGACCTCTCCTCAGCCTGGTGCTCTTTGACCTCCTGGTGCTCTTTGACCTCTGACCTCTCCTCAGCCTGGTGCTCTTTGACCTCCTGGTGCTCTTTGACCTCTGACCTCTCCTCAGCCTGGTGCTCTTTGACCTCCTGGTGCTCTTTGACCTCTGACCTCTCCTCAGCCTGATGCTCTTTGACCTCCTGGTGCTCTTTGACCTCTGACCTCTCCTCAGCCTGGTGCTCTTTGACCTCCTGGTGCTCTTTGACCTCTGACCTCTCCTCAGCCTGGTGCTCTTTGACCTCCTGGTGAACGTTCTGGCTCATAATCTGGCGGAGGCGGCGTACGACGCTCGGGTGGCGCTGCTCGAGTACAAACTGGTGGCAGCAGAACACGGACTCATGATCTACGTCCAGGGATTCAACCACAAACTGCCCGTGAGTCCTGACCTCAGAGTGTGGACCCTGGACGTCCAGAGCCGCTGTGACCCAACAGGAAGTGACCCTGGACGTCCAGAGCCGCTGTGACCCAACAGGAAGTGACCCTGGACGTCCAGAGCCGCTGTGACCCAACAGGAAGTGTCCAAACAGGAAGTGACCAAACAGGAAGTGACCCTGGACGTCCAGAGCCGCTGTGACCCAACAGGAAGTGACCCTGGACGTCCAGAGCCGCTGTGACCCAACAGGAAGTGACCCAACAGGAAGTGACCCTGCCACGATACACACTCAGATTTACAAATATGGAGTCTGGCTCCACTTTAGCCGCTATAACTGCTAGCTCCACTTTAGCCACTATAACTGCTAGCTCCTCTTTAGCTACTTTAACTGCTAGCTCCACTTTAGCTGCTATAACTGCTAGCTCCTCTTTAGCTACTTTAACTGCTAGCTCCACTTTAGCTGCTATAACTGCTAGCTCCACTTTAGCCGCTATAACTGCTAGCTCCACTTAGGTGCTATAACTGCTAGCTTCACTTTAGCTGCTATAACTGCTAGCTCCACTTTAGCCACTATAACTGCTAGCTCCACTTTAGCCGCTATAACTGCTAGCTCCACTTAGGTGCTATAACTGCTAGCTCCACTTTAGCCGCTATAACTGCTAGCTCCACTTTAGCCGCTATAACTGCTAGCTCCACTTTAGCCGCTATAACTGCTAGCTCCACTTAGGTGCTATAACTGCTAGCTCCACTTTAGCCGCTATAACTGCTAGCTCCACTTTAGCCGCTATAACTGCTAGCTCCACTTTAGCCGCTATAACTGCTAGCTCCACTTTAGCCGCTATAACTGCTAGCTCCACTTTAGCCGCTATAACTGCTATCCATGATTGGCTTTAATCCTATGACGACACACTCTGGACGTCCAGTGATTTTTATAGTCTATGGTCCTAGCCCAGACCCGGTCCAGGCCCGGTCCAACCCGGTCTAACCCGGTCCAGGCCCGGTCCAGGCCCGGTCTAACCCGGTCTAACCCGGTCCAGACCCGGTCCAGGCCTGGTCTAACCCGGTCCAGACCCGGTCCAGGCCGGTCTATCCCGGTCCAGGCCCGGTCCAGGCCCGGTCTAACCCGGTCCAGGCCCGGTCTAACCCGGTCTCTCTGTGCCTCAGCTCCTGTTGAAGCTGATCGTGTCCCACTTGTCAGACTTCAGCGCCGACACTTCTTTGTTCGAGGTTTTCTCTGATCAACTCAAGAAGGTTTACTACAACCAGCTCATCAAACCAGAGCGACTGGCCACGTAAGACCTGCTGTAGTCCTGGTCTAGTCCTGCTGTAGTCCTGGTCCAGTCCTGGTCTAGTCGTGGTCTAGTCCTGGTCTAGTCGTGGTCTAGTCCTGCTGTAGTCCTGGTCTAGTCCTGCTGTAGTCCTGGTCCAGTTCTGGTTTAGTCCTGGTCTAATCCTGGTCCTGGTCGGGTCCTGGTCTAATCCTGGTCCTGGTCTAACCCTGGTCCTGGTCTGGTCCCTGTCAGAGACGTGCGCCTGAGGATCCTGGAGCCCGGCCGTTGGTCTGTGATCCACAAACACCAGGTCCTGGTTCAGGGTCTGGACTTGGACCGACTCCTGGACTTTGTGTCTGAGTTCAAGCAGCAGCTGTTTGTGGAAGGACTGGTGCAGGGCAACGTCACCTGTCAGGTACTGACCCTGTCACTCTGACCCTGTCACATCTGCACCTGTCACTCTGACCCTGTCACTCTACACCTGTCACTCTGACCCTGTCACTCTGACCCTGTCACTCTGACCCTGTCACATCTGCACCTGTCACTCTGACCCTGTCACATCTGACCCTGTCACTCTGACCCTGTCACATCTGACCCTGTCACTCTGACCCTGTCACATCTGCACCTGTCACTCTGACCCTGTCACTCTGACCCTGTCACTTTACATATTTATTATTTGCTCTTTGTGTCCAACAGGAGTCCAAGGAGTTCCTTCACTACTTTTTCGAGTGAGTGATATTTAAATCTCACAGTAGTTTATGTTTCAGACGTGTTATAAACATGTATTAAACATGTTTTAAGCATGTTTCAAGTGTGTTTTAATCATGCTTTAAGCGTGTCTTTCTTGTGCAGTGCGCTGCAGTTCCAGCCGCTGCCAGCAGAGGCCACTGTTCAGTTCCGTGTGGTGGAACTTCCTCAGAAACATCTTCTGTGTAAAGTCAAGAGTCTGAACCGCGACGACGCCAACTCTGAGGTCACCGTGTACTACCAGGTAAGACCGGGTCTGAGCCGGGCCTGAGCCGGGCCTGAGCCGGGTCTGAGCCGGGTCTGAGCCGGGCCTGAGCCGGGTCTGAACCGGGTCTGAGCCAGGTCTGAACCGGGTCTGAGCCAGGTCTGAACCGGGTCTGAGCCGGGCCTGAGCCGGGCCTGAGCCGGGTCTGAGCCGGGCCTGAGCCGGGTCTGAACCGGGTCTGAGCCAGGTCTGAACCGGGTCTGAGCCGGGCCTGAGCCGGGCCTGAGCCGGGTCTGAGCCGGGTCTGAGCTGGGCCTGAGCCTGGTCTGAGCCGGGCCTGAGCCGGGTCTGAGCTGGGTCTGGTACGGGCCTGAGCCGGGTCTGAGCCGAGTCTGGTCCTGGTCTGAACCGAGTCTGGTCCTGGTCTGAGCCGGGCCTGAGCCGGGTCTGGTCCGGGCCTGGTCCTGGTCTGGTCCTGGTCTGGTCCTGGTCCTGGTCTGGTCCTGGTCCTGGTCCTGGTCCTGGTCCTGGTCCTGGTCTGGTCCTGGTCTGGTCCTGGTCCTGGTCTGGTCTGGTCCTGGTCCTGGTCCTGGTCCTGGTCCTGGTCCTGGTCTGGGTCTAATGGGTGACGTGTTTGTTCCAGTCGGGGCTGAAGAGCCTGGAGCAGCACGCGCTGATGGAGCTGCTGCAGGTCAGTGTCACTTTCACTCATGGATGTATTAAAAGAACTGGATAAGCCCCGCCCCCTCTGTCCCAGATTGATTAGTGGTCGTGTGAGGTACTGCAGCCTTTTTCTAAAATGTCACATTATAATCACAGACAGGACTGAATTATTATCAGTATTTAAATAAAATAGAAGGAAATGTTCTTTTCTACCGTTTATAAAATCACAGAAATTACCGTTTTTATATGAAGCCTCCGTATCAGAAAGTAAAACAAAGATGGCCGCCTCCGTATCAGGAAGTAAAACAAAGATGGCAGCCTCCGTATCAGGAAGTAAAACAAAGATGGCCACCTCCGTATCAGGAAGTAAAACAAAGATGTCAGCCTCCGTATCAGGAAGTAAAACAAAGATGGCAGCCTCCGTATCAGGAAGTAAAACAAAGATGGCAGCCTCCGTATCAGGAAGTAAAACAAAGATGGCAGCCTCCGTATCAGGAAGTAAAGCAAAGATGGCAGCCGTCGTATCATGGAAGTAAAACAAAGATGGCAGCCGTCGTATCAGGAAGTAAAACAAAGATGGCAGCCTCCGTATCAGGAAGTAAAACAAAGATGGCAGCCTCCGTATCAGGAAGTAAAACAAAGATGGCCGCCTCTGTATCAGGAAGTAAAGCAAAGATGGCCGCCTCTGTATCAGGAAGTAAAGCAAAGATGGCCGCCTCCGTATCAGGAAGTAAAACAAAGATGGCCGCCTCAGTATCAGGAAGTAAAACAAAGATGGCCGCCTCCGTATCAGGAAGTAAAACAAAGATGGCCGCCTACGAATCAGGAAGTAAAACAAAGATTGCCGCTCAGATCAGGAAGTAAAACAAAGATGGCCGCCTCCGTATCAGGAAGTAAAGCAAAGATGGCCGCCTCCGTATCAGGAAGTGAAGCAAAGATGGCCGCCTCCGTATCAGGAAGTAAAGCAAAGATGGCCGCCTCCGTATCAGGAAGTAAAACAAAGATGGCCGCCTCCGTATCAGGAAGTAAAACAAAGATGGCCGCCTCCGTATCAGGAAGTAAAACAAAGATGGCCGCCTCCGTATCAGGAAGTAAAACAAAGATGGCAAAGATGGCCGCCTCCGTATCAGGAAGTAAAACAAAGATGGCCGCCTCCGTATCAGGAAGTAAAACAAAGATGGCCGCCTCCGTATCAGGAAGTAAATGCGGAAGTAAGAAACTTTTTTGGGTCATGAACCAATGAGCTCACTCCATAGGGATAAACAGGACGGCCATCTTGGATTCATCTTCAGGTTTTATTATAGTTCTATGGTTTTATTATAGTTCTATGGTTTCACTGCAGAAGAATCAGACGCCGTGAGTTTGATGATGTCAGTGACGTCTGGATCTTCACCAGAACAAACATCACGACGTCACTTTCTTCACGATTATTGACGCCTTGAACAAACAGTGACATCTTTTCATCAGAGTTTAACAAACATGAGCAGAACGAGCACAAACAACTCCGGCTGCTCACCGTCGTTTCTTTACAGGTTTTGACCATAGAACTATAATAAAACCTGAAGATGAATCCAAAATGGCCGCCCTGTTTATCCCTATGGAGTGAGCTCATTGGTGCATGACCCCAAAAAAGTTTCTTACTTCCGCATTTACTTCCTGATACGGAGGCGGCCATCTTTGTTTTACTTCCTGATACGGAGGCGGCCATCTTTGCTTTAGGGCACGTGACGACAATCCCCCACTTCATATAAAAACGGTAATTTGTGTGATTTTATAAACGGTAGAAAAGAACATTTCCTTCTATTTTATTTAAATACAGATAATAATTCAGTCCTGTCTGTGATTATAATGTGACATTTTAGAAAAAGGCTGCAGTACCTCACACGACCACTAATCAACCTGGGACAGAGGGGGCGGGGCTTATCCAGTTCATTTAATACATCCATGGTTTTGAACCACATTGTGACCATCATCCATGACGTCCTGAGATCTGTCAGACTCTGCTGTGATTGGACCGAACCTGCAGAGGATCAGACCAATCACAGCGCAGTACTGTGTTGTGGGCGGAGCCAACGGTGACTGTTTAGTTTTTAAAAACATTTGTGCAGGAGATTCTGTCTAACGTCTGTTTGTTCTGTTTGTTCTGCTCGTTCTGCTGGTGTCAGAGCCTCATGGAGGAGCCGTGTTTCGACTTCCTGAGAACGAAAGAGACTCTGGGGTCAGAACCAGGACTAAACCAGGACTAAACCAGTACTGGACCAGGACTGGACCAGGACTGGACCAGGACTGGACCAGGACTGAACCAGGACTGAACCAGGACCGAACCAGGACTGAACCAGGACCGGACCAGGACTGAACCAGGACTGAACCAGGACCAAACCAGGACTGAACCAGGACCGGACCAGGACTGAACCAGGTCTGGACCAGGACTAAACCAGGACTGAACCAGGACCAAACCAGGACTGAACCAGGACCGGACCAGGACTAAACCAGGACTGGACCAGGACTGGACCAGGACTGGACCAGGACTGGACCAGGACTGGACCAGGACTGAACCAGGACTGAACCAGGACTAAACCAGGACCGAACCAGGACTGAACCAGGACCGGACCAGGACTGAACCAGGACTGAACCAGGACCAAACCAGGACTGAACCAGGACCGGACCAGGACTGAACCAGGTCTGGACCAGGACTAAACCAGGACTAAACCAGGTCTAAACCAGGACTAAACCAGGACTAAACCAGGACTAAACCAGGACTAAACCAGGACTGAACCAAGACTGAACCAGGACTGGACCAGGACTGAACCAGGACTGAACCAGGACTGAACCAGGACTGGACCAGGACTAAACCAGGACTAAACCAGGACTGAACCAAGACTGAACCAGGACTGAACCAGGACTGAACCAGGTCTGAACCAGGACTGAACCAGGACTGGACCAGGACTAAACCAGGACTGAACCAAGACTGAACCAGGACTGAACCAGGACTGAACCAGGTCTGAACCAGGACTGAACCAGGACTGAACCAGGACTGAACCAGGACTGGACCAGGACTAAACCAGGACTGAACCAGGACTGAACCAGGTCTAAACCAGGTCTAAACCAGGTCTAAACCAGGTCTAAACCAGGACTCTCTGTGGTCCAGGTACCAGGTTTTCCCGTCGTACAGAAACACTTCAGGCGTTCTGGGGTTTTCAGTCACGGTCCAGACTCAGGCCACGAAGTTCAGGTCAGTGATGCCCTCCCCCCCCCCCCCTCCCCCCTCTCTCTCCCCCCCTCCCCCTCTCTCTCTCAGTGTGTCAGATGCCCTCCCTCTCTCTCCTTCTCTCTCCCCCCTCCCCCTCTCTCTCTCAGTGTGTCAGATGCCCTCCCTCTCTCTCAGTGTGTCAGATGCCCTCCCTCTCTCTCCCCCCTCCCCCCCTCTCTCCCCTCCCCCCTCTCTCTCTCTCAGTGTGTCAGATGCCCTCCCTCTCTCTCTGTGTGTCAGATGCCCTCCCTCTCTCTCCCCTCCTCCCCTCTCTCTCAGTGTGTCAGATGCCCTCCCTCTCTCTCCCCCCTCCCCCTCTCTCTCCCCCCTCCCCTCTCTCTCTCAGTGTGTCAGATGCCCTCCCTCTCTCTCCCCCTTTCTCTCCTCTCTCTCTCCCCGCCCCCCTCTCTCTCTCTCTTTGTGTCAGATGCCCTCCCTCTCTCTCTCAGTGTGTCAGATGCCCTCCCTCTCTCTCCTTCTCTCTCCCCCCTCCCCCTCTCTCTCTCAGTGTGTCAGATGCCCTCCCTCTCTCTCTCAGTGTGTCAGATGCCCTCCCTCTCTCTCCCCCCTCCCCCCCTCTCTCTCCCCCCTCCCCCTCTCTCTCTCAGTGTGTCAGATGCCCTCCCTCTCTCTCTGTGTGTCAGATGCCCTCCCTCTCTCTCCCCCCTCCCCCTCTCTCTCTCAGTGTGTCAGATGCCCTCCCTCTCTCTCCCCCCTCCCTCTCTCTCCCCCCTCCCCTCTCTCTCTCAGTGTGTCAGATGCCCTCCCTCTCTCTCCCCCTGCCCCCCCTCTCTCTCCCCCCTCCCCCTCTCTCTCTCAGTGTGTCAGATGCCCTCCCTCTCTCTCTCTGCGTGTCAGATGCCCTCCCTCTCTCTCCTTCTCTCTCCCCCCTCCCCCTCTCTCTCTCAGTGTGTCAGATGCCCTCCCTCTCTCTCTCTCAGTGTGTCAGATGCCCTCCCTCTCTCTCCCCTCCCCCCTCTCTCTCCCCTCCCCTCTCTCTCTCTCAGTGTGTCAGATGCCCTCCCTCTCTCTCTGTGTGTCAGATGCCCTCCCTCTCTCTCCCCCCTCCCACTCTCTCTCTCAGTGTGTCAGATGCCCTCCCTCTCTCTCCCCCCTCCCCCCCTCTCTCTCCCCCCTCCCCCCCTCTCTCTCAGTGTGTCAGATGCCCTCCCTCTCTGCTGCAGCTCTGACTTGGTGGAGGCTAAAATCGAGGCGTTCCTCCAGTCCTTCGGGGGGCGCCTGTCGTCCCTGAGCGCCGACGCCTTCCAGACGCAGGTGGAGGCTCTGGTGAAGCTGAAGAAGAGCGAGGACTCTCACCTGGGCGAAGAAGTCGAGCGGAACTGGAGCGAAGTGGTGACGCAGCAGTACGTGTTCGACCGAGCGCAACGAGAGGTACGAACCCTGACCCGAGAGCAACGAGAGGTACGAACCCTGACCCGAGAGGTACGAGCTCTGACCCGAGAGGTACGAGCTCTGACCCGAGAGCAACGAGAGGTACGAACCCTGACCCGAGCGCAACGAGAGGTACGAGCTCTGACCCGAGAGGTACGAGCTCTGACCCGAGAGGTACGAGCTCTGACCCGAGAGCAACGAGAGGTACGAGCTCTGACCCGAGAGGTACGAGCTCTGACCCGAGAGGTACGAGCTCTGACCCGAGAACGAGAGGTACGAACCCTGACCCGAGCGCAACGAGAGGTACGAACCCTGACCCGAGAGGTATGAGCTCTGACCCGAGAGGTACGAGCTCTGACCCGAGAACGAGAGGTACGAACCCTGACCCGAGAGCAACGAGCTCTGACCCGAGAGGTACGAGCTCTGACCCGAGCGCAACGAGAGGTACGAGCTCTGACCCGAGAGGTACGAGCTCTGACCCGAGCGCAACGAGAGGTACGAGCTCTGACCCGAGAACGAGAGGTACGAGCTCTGACCCGAGAACAACGAGAGGTACGAACCCTGACCCGAGCGCAAGGAGAGGTACGAACCCTGACGCGAGCGCAACGAGAGGTACGAACTCTGACCCGAGAGCAACGAGAGGTACGAACCCTGACCCGAGCGCAACGAGAGGTACGAGCTCTGACCCGAGAGGTACGAGAGGTACGACCTCTGACCCGAGAACGAGAGGTACGAGCTCTGACCCGAGAGCAACGAGAGGTACGAGCTCTGACCCGAGTGCAACGAGAGGTACGACCCCTGACCAGGACCTCACGAACCTGAGGCAACGAGAGGTATCACGGAAGCTCTGACCCGAGAGGTACGAACTCTGACCCGAGAGCAACGAGAGGTACGAGCTCTGACCCGAGAGCAACGAGAGGTACGAACCCTGACCCGAGAGCAACGAGAGGTACGAACCCTGACCCGAGAGCAACGAGAGGTACGAGCTCTGACCCGAGAGGTACGAGCTCTGACCCGAGAGCAACGAGAGCAACGAGATCTGACCCGAGAGCAACGAGAGGTACGAACCCTGACCCGAGCAACGAGAGGTCTCTGACCCGAGAGGTACGAACTCTGACCCGAGCGCAACGAGAGGTACGAACCCTGACCCGAGATCAACGAGATGTACGAGCTCTGACCCGAGAACGAGAGGTACGAACTCTGACCCGAGAACGAGAGGTACGAGCTCTGACCCGAGAACGAGAGGTACGAACTCTGACCCGAGCGCAACGAGAGGTACGAACCCTGACCCGAGAACGAGAGGTACGAACTCTGACCCGAGCGCAACGAGAGGTACGAACCCTGACCCGAGAGGTATGAACCCTGACCCGAGAGCAACGAGAGGTACGACCCCTGACCCGAGAACGAGAGGTACGAACCCTGACCCGAGCGCAACGAGAGGTACGAACCCTGACCCGAGAGGTACGAGAGGTACGAGCTCTGACCCGAGAGGTACGAGCTCTGACCCGAGAGCAACGAGAGGTACGAGCTCTGACCCGAGAGCAACGAGAGGTACGAACCCTGACCCGAGAGCAACGAGAGGTACGAGCTCTGACCCGAGAGGTACCAGCTCTGACCCGAGAGGTACGAGAGGTACGAGCTCTGACCCGAGAGCAACGAGAGGTACGAACTCTGACCCGAGTCGTGTGTTGAGACAGTTCACCGTTGTATTGAGTTGAAGTGTCCTTTATCTCCTCCGGCCGCCGCAACAACAATGACTTCACTTCACATTTGTCCATTTATAGTTCATGTGAGACAAAGGAATGCTCCACATTTATCTGTTTGTGCTCAGAGTTCTGACACTGAACCCTGTAGGACTGTCAGGGCCTCTGACCTTTGACCTTTGACCTTTGACCTGTTCAGGTGGAGGCTCTGCTCAGCTTCTCTCAGGACGACCTGGAGTCCTGCTTCACCCAACTCCGACACGAGGGACGCAAACTCAGTGTGCACGTGAGTCTGAACCGGGTCTGAACCGGGCCTGAGCCGGGTCTGAGACGGGTCTGAGCCGGGTCTGAGCCGGATCTGAGCCGGGTCTGAACCGGGTCTGAGCCGGGTCTGAGCCGGGTCTGAGCCGAGTCTGAGCCGAGTCTGAGCCGAGTCTGAGCCGGGTCTGAGCCGGGTCTGAGACGGGTCTGAGCCGGGTCTGAGCCGGGTCTGAGCCGGGTCTGAACCGGGTCTGAGACGGGTCTGAACCGGGTCTGAGCCGGGTCTGAACCGAGTCTGAGCCGGGTCTGAGCCGGGTCTGAGCCGGGTCTGAGCCGAGTCTGAGCCGGGTCTGAGCCGGGTCTGAGCCAAACCTGAGCCGGGCCTGAGCCGGGTCTGAGCCGGGTCTGAACCGGGTCTGAGCCGGGTCTGAGCCGGGTCTGAGCCGGGTCTGAGCCGGGACTGAGCCGGGTCTGAGACGGGTCTGAGCCGGGACTGAACCGAGTCTGAGCCGGGTCTGAGCCGGGTCTGAGACGAGTCTGAACCGGGTCTGAGACGAGTCTGAACCGGGTCTGAGACGGGTCTGAGACGGGTCTGAACCGAGTCTGAGCCGGGTCTGAGCCGGGTCTGAGCCGGGTCTGAGCCGGGATTTACCAGGTCAGAACTTGGTCTCAACTGGGGCTAAACCTGGTCCTTGTCTAAACCCGGCCCTGGTCTAATCCCGGTCTGAACCCGGTCTAATCCCGGACTGAACCCAGTCTAATCCCGGTCTAATCCCGGTCTAATCCCGGTCTAATCCTGGTCTAATCCCAGTCTAATCCCGGTCTAATCCCGGTCTAATCCCGGTCTGTTGCAGGTGGTTGGGTTCGGGGCGGAGGAGGGCGACTCTGGTGCGTCTCCAGCAGATGGCGCTGGGAGCTCGTGTTACTCTGAGATCAACAAACTGCACTTCCTGTCGGCCTCGTCGCCGTGGTTACAAGAGGCCACGCCCATCTGTGACATCACGGCCTTCAGCGCCAAACAACCTCTGCACCCCTTTCACAAAGTACTGTAGTAAATACTAAAGTACCACAAAGTACTGCAGTAAATACTAAAGTACCACAAAGTACTGTAGTAAATACTAGAGTACCACAAAGTACTGCAGTAAATACTAAAGTACCACAAAGTACTGCAGTAAATACTAAAGTACCACAAAGTACTGCAGTAAATACTAAAGTACTGGTCAAATAGAGTACGACAAATGCTGTTTAAAACTGCAGAGAAAATAAAACATTTGACTTAAATACAACGTTCACACGTTCACACGTTCACACGTGAAATGTAGAGTTTTACAGCGAGCTGAATGTTCCACAGTGGCTTTAAGGACAGATTCACTGCACTGAGGAGCAGTTTGACGGCGACAGCAGAACGAGCAGCACATGGTGGAGGGACATGGTGGACCACAGTCTGTCCAGAGAGTCAGCTGTTCTTAAACATCTGGAAACATCAAACATGGATTAGTGATCGGTTTTTAATAAAAAATATGTGTTTATTTTTAATTCTGTGTCTTTGTTTCATTCCAATCCACTTTATTTATGAAGCACTGGGGCCGTTCACGTGGGCCAGGAGCTGGAGCTGGGAACAGAGCCCCCTGGAGGACATTTAGAGACTGTAGTACCTCATTGTCGCCACCAGATGGAACCGACGTGCTTTTTTTCCTGACTTTTGTTACTTGGGATTTAATAGAACCAGAGCGACTCTGGATCCAAATAAAAACAGGTTCAGAAAGTGTTTGAAGTGACAGACCTGCACCACTGAGGAAGTACTGCAGTACTGTAGTACTACTGTAGGACTACTGTAGTACTGTAGTACTGTAGTACTACAGCTCTCTCTCTCTCTCTCTCTCTCTCTCTCTCTCGGCCGCTGGGCTGAGGGGAGAGAGAGGTTTAGTCCCGGTCCTGGTTCAGTCCTGGTCTGGGTTTAGGTCTGGATTCAGTCCTGGTCCTGGTTTAGGTCCGGGTTTAGTCCTGGTCCTGGTTTAGTCCCGGTCCTGGTTCAGTCCTGGTCTGGGTTTAGGTCTGGATTCAGTCCTGGTCCTGGTTTAGGTCCGGGTTTAGTCCTGGTCCTGGTTTAGTCCTGGTCCTGGTTTCGTCCTGGTCCTGGTTCAGTCCCGGTCCTGGTTCAGGCCCGGTCCTGGTTCAGGCCCGGTCCTGGTTTAGGTCTGGATTCAGTCCTGGTCCTGGTTTAGGTCCGGGTTTAGTCCTGGTCCTGGTTTAGTCCTGGTCCTGGTTTCGTCCTGGTCCTGGTTCAGTCCACGGTCCTGGTTCAGGCCCGGTCCTGGTTCAGGCCCGGTCCTGGTTTAGGTCTGGATTCAGTCCTGGTCCTGGTTTAGGTCCGGGTTTAGTCCTGGTCCTGGTTTAGTCCTGGTCCTGGTTTCGTCCTGGTCCTGGTTCAGTCCCGGTCCTGGTTCAGGCCCGGTCCTGGTTCAGGCCCGGTCCTGGTTTAGGTCTGGATTCAGTCCTGGTCCTGGTTTAGGTCCGGGTTTAGTCCTGGTCCTGGTTTAGTCCTGGTCCTGGTTTAGTCCTGGTCCTGGTTCAGTCCCGGTCCGGGTTTAGTCCTGGTCCTGGTTTAGGTCCTGGTTTAGTCCTGGTCCTGGTTTAGTCCCAGTCCCGGTTCAGGCCCGGTCCGTTGGTCGGACACCGCCCCCTGGTGTTTGGCCTTTTTGGGTTTGTCTCGTGTTTATCAGAAAGTCGAAAGTGAAAGTTAGAAGTCTCTGGGGGAGGCGGGGTTACGTCTCTCACGTCGTGCGTGAGGTCGGTGTTCGTTCAGAACAGATTTCTTTCTGCTCGAAGTGTCACGGATTTATTTCTCGTTGATCTTTTCGATCGTGATTTGCTCAGATGTCGAACAGCGCGAGGCCCCGAGCGCGCGGCGCCGCTGCGGGTGAGTGTCACGCGGTCTCTTTATTTTTTTCGTTTTTGTCTTTTTTTAATAAATATTTTTGAGTCACTTTTTTCTGCTTTTGCGTCACTTCAGTCGATATTTCGTTCAAACTGGAGCTCAGGCCCCGCTGCGCGTCAAACGGACACGGTTTTCACGCGTTCGATTCAGTCAATCAAAGCGTCAACAGCGCGCAGTGGTTTTACGCGCAGCCGCAGTCACGTGACGCGTCGTGCACCAGAAAAGTGACGTTAAATGTTCATAAAATCATGTCTTCCGCGGGAAAAGCGAGTCCCGCGCGCGTCCAGAGTCTGCGGGACCGAGCGCGTGACACGGGCCCTTCCGGGAACAGGCCGCGGCTCCGGGGGTTTCCGGGAGCGCGCGCCGGTTCAGACCGGACTAGGCCCTGGGTTAGACCTGGTTCAGACCTGGTTTAGACCTGGTTCAGACCGGATCAAACGTCAGAGCTTCACATTTCCTGATTTGATTTTGTGTTTGGTGCATTATTAGGCCCGAGCGCCACAAGCTGGCGAGAGGCCTATTAGTTTCGCAGTGCCGTGCGAAGCACGGCTGCGAAAGTGCGCACGAAGTGCGCACGAAATCGAGCGCGAAGCGCTCGCCCGCTTCCAAACACTCACTAACGCATTCCCCAACTCATGCACGTTCCGTGCATACCAATTAGTAGTGGGAAAATTGAACATTATCGTTGTAAACGGGCGAAGCCCGCGTAAAGGCGCGCACGGTCGCGCCGTCATCCCCACGCAAAGCGCCGCGTGCGCTGAGTCGGCCACTAATGCGTTTCCCCAACTCATGCATCGCCTGCGCATATAACAATTTAATGTAAAAACTGAACATTACTATTGTAAATAGGGCCAAAAACAGAAAGTGGGCGGAGCCCACTAAAAATCTCGAAAGTGTCCGCCAGTGACCAGGGACCCATACCAAAAGCGTAGAGGAAAGCGTAAGGCGCTTTCCGAAAATGTATAGTTTGCTAAATAAAAAAGGGGAAACATTGTTTTCAGATCGAATATTATTAGGCCCGAGCCCTACAGGGCGTAGGGCCTATTAGCTTCGCAACGATGCGAAGGCATCGTTGCAACTGTCTCGCCAAACTTTCGGCGCGCGCGAAAGTTTGGCAGCCTAGTCGGTTCTATGGTCGGACAGTGAAATAGCCCATGCCGAAGGCATGGGACTTGCATATTTACTCCTGCTATGCGAAAGAACCCTTGCACCTGTCTTGGCGCACTTTCGGCACAAGAGCGCGAAAGTTCGGCCCTCCAACGCCCCAAACATTGACAGTGAACTGTCCCACACCCCTGGCATCAAGCCCTACTCAGTAACCATACTTATTCCTGCTAAAATACATGGACACCAATGGGGAGCCCATGGGGCCCGACTTCGGAGAGTGAATACGAGCGTAAGCGCTCGTAATCAAATTTGACCCCATGGCGACGCGTGCGCCAAGGGTCAGAGCTTTCAAAAAACCTATAATATGTTGTTCCCAGTAAAACGGATATATTGTTTTTGCTCAAAATATTATTATTTTTATTATTATTATTTTTAGGCCCGAGCCCCTACAGGGCGTAGGGCCTATTGAAAGCCCGCAGAACGATGCGAAGGCATCGTTGTAACTGTCTCGCCAAACTTTGGCGCGCAGCGAAAGTTTGGCAGCCTAGTCGGTTCTATGGTCGGACAGTGAAATAGCCCATGCGAAGGCATGGGACCTGCATATTTACTTCTGCTATGCGAAAGAACCCTATCAACTGTCTTGGCGAACTTTCGCCAAGAGCGAAAGTTCGGCCCCCTCCAACGCCCCAAACATTGACAGTGAACTGTCCCACACTCTGTGCATCAAGCCCCACTCAGTAACCATACTTGTTCCTGCTAAAATACATGTAAACCAATGGGGAGCCCATGCGCGGGCCCGACTCGGAGGTGAGTGACCAGCGCGTAAGCGCCAGAAGTCCAATTGACCCCATGACGACGTGCGCAAGGGTCGGAGCTTTCAAAAACGTATAATATGTCGTTCTCAGTAAAACGGATATATTGTTTTTGCTAAAAATTTATTATTTTTATTATTATTATTTTTATTTTTATTCTTCCGTGTTCTGCTCTTTGAGCTCTAATTTGACCCTCTGAACATGCTCAAAAACTCACCAAACTTTGCCCAAAATTCAGAATCGGCGAAAAATTTTGTTTTTTATAGGTGTCATGTTTGGGGAAAAAATAATGGCGCGACAGCGCCACCTTCAAAAGTCAAATTACATTGCGCCTATGGGAGGCGTCCCGACGTCAAGTTTGTCGTACAGCCACAAAATTCGGAACACGCATTCCTCTCCTGAGGACAAAAAAAATATATTATTATGGCCACGCCCCCTGACTCACCGTATAGCCGCCATATTGGATTTAAAGTTCCCAAACGCTGAGTCAGCGTTTTCACTCACGTCGAACTTGAACGAACTCCTCCTAGGGCGTTTCGCCCACCGCGCTCAAAATCGCTGCACATGCTCTAGACAAGTGGGGCATCTAAAGTTATCCAATTCGTTAAAATAACTTTTACCGTCTCTGCGCGGCGCAGCCCTAAAGTTGACCGACGATTTCTTTCATTTTCAAAATTTAAAAAATGCTCCCGTTTTGGCAAAACGAGTCCGATTATGCCCAAATTTTAATAGGTTGTAGAACTTTCTTGCCTGGACCTACTTTAGGTGTAATTTTTTCATTTGGCGCGATAGCGCCCCCTACAGAGTGAAAAAACTTTTTGTATGGGGAGCAAAAAATTTACTTTTTTAGATTTTTTTGAAATTTTGCACAAAATTCAATTTTGGCCTACCGATCAAAAAAGCCAATCAGACCCATGTCGTATTTTGTACGGCGGCCGCACCAATGACGAAACATCCTATGTTATTCCTATGGGAAAATCGAAAATTGTCTCAAATTTGGATCTTTTACTTCGCAATTTAACGAACTCCTCCTAGGGCGCAAGCCCGACTCGACCTGAAATTTGGTGGACATCTTCCTGAGGAGTGGGGCACCAAAAGTTATCCAAATTATCAGGATAGGTATTACGGTCTCCGATGCGGCGAAGCCGCATTTTCATAAACATTTTAGAGAACACGGAAAAACCCCATGTTATTCCTATGGCAAAATCTCAAAGTCGCTCAAATTAAACTTTGTACTTTAACGAACTCCTCCTCGGGCGCAAGCCCGATCAACCTGAAATTTGGTGGACATCTTCCTGAGGAGTGTGACACCAAAAGTTATCCAAATTATAGGGATAGGTATTACGGTCTCTGTGCGGCGAAGCCGCGAAAATTGCCCAAACTTGAACAAATGACAGAAACAACCCATGTTATTCCTATGGGAAAATCTCAAAATCTCTCAAATTTAACTTTCTACTTTAACGAACTCGTCCTCGGGCGTAAGCCCGATCAATCCCAAACTTGGTGACAATCATCCTGCGGAGTGGGGCACCAAAAGTTATCCAAATTATTAAGATAGGTATTACGGTCTCTGCGCGGCGAAGCCGCGAATTTTGCCAACATTTAAAAAAAACACAGAAAAACCCTATGTTATTCCTATGGCCAAATCTCAAAGTCGCTCCAATTTAACTTTGTACTTTAACGCACTCCTCCTCGGGCGTAAGCCCGACCAACCTGAAATTTGGTGAAAATCATCTTGAGGAGTGTGACACCAAAAGTTATCCAAATCATCGGGACAAGTGTTACGGTATCCATGCGGCGGAGCCGCAACAATTGGCAACATTTCTGCTCATTCATAACAGCAGTTTTGGGACACAGCTTTGTTCCACCACAAAGCCCCAGTAAAGGAAAGAATGTGGGCGCGTCAGCGCCCTTCCTCGACCTTTGCGAGCGCGAGTACGACGAAGCGCTTGACCCGGCGAGGGCCGTTCGATGCCGCTTGCGGCTTTAATTATCCTTGTTCTTTGAAGGCCCAGATCACCAGTTTTTCTTCTGCTCTTTCGTCTCTAATTTGACCCCCTGAACATGCTCAAAAACTCACAAAAATTTTCCCAAAATTCAGAAATGGTGAAAAATTTTGTTTTCTATAGGTTTCCTGAATAGAAATCATACAATTGCACAACAGCGCCACCTACAAAAATCAAAATACATTGCACCTATGAGAGCTGCCCAAACTCAACTTTGTCATACAGCCATGAAATTTGGTACTCGCATTCCTCTCAAGAGGATAAACAAAAAATTATATTATGGCCACGCCCCCTGATTAATCACAAGTCCACCATATTGAACTGAACATTTCAAAACGCAAAATCTGCATTTTTTCTTTGTTTGTACTTTTACGCACTCCTCCTCGGTCGTACACCCCACCAACCTGAAATTTGGTGGACATCTTCCTGAGGAGTAGGGCACCAAAAGTTATCCAAATTATTAAGATAGGTATTACGGTCTCTGTGCAATGAAGCCGCTAATTTTGCCAACATTTTACAAAACACAGAAAAACCCCATGTTATTCCTATGGGAAAATCTCAAAATTGCTCAAATTAAAGTTTGTACTTTAACGAACTCCTCCTTGGGCGCAAGCCCGACCAACCTGAAATTTGGTGGACATCTTCCTGAGGAGTGGGGCACCAAAAGTTATCCAAATTATTGGGTTAGGCATTACGGTCTCTTTGCGGCGAAGCCGCGAAAATTGCCCAAACTTGAACAAATGACAGAAACATCCCATGTTATTCCTATGGGAAAATCACTCAAATGAAACTTTGTACTTTAACAAACTCTTCCTCGGGCGTAAGCCCGACCAAGGTGAAATTTGGTGAAAATCATCATGAGCAGTGGGGCATCTAAAGTTATCCAAATTTTCGGGACAGGTGTTACGGTATCAATGCGGCGGAGCCGCAACCATTGGCAACATTTCTGCTCGTTCGTAACAACAGCACTTTGGGGACACAGCTTTGTTCCACCACAAAGCCCCAGTAAAGGAAAGGATGAGGGCGCGTCAGCGCCATTTGCAGCGAGTTGCAAGAGCGGAGTACGACGAGCGCGGCCCGCGAGGGCCGTTCGATGCCGCTTGCGGCTTTAATTTTTATTTATTCTTTTTTTTTCTGCACTTTGAGCTCTAATTTGACCCCCTGAACATGCTCAAAAACTCACCAAACTTTGCCCAAAATTCAGAATCGGCGAAAAATTTTGTTTTTTATAGGTGTCATGTTTGGGGAAAAAATAATGGCGCGACAGCGCCACCTACAAAAGTCAAAATACATTGCGCCTATGGGAGGCGTCCTCACGTCAAGTTTGTCGTACAGCCACGAAATTCGGAACACGCATTCCTCTCCTGAGGACGAAAAAAAAATATTATTATGGCCACGCCCCCTGACTCACCGTATAGCCGCCATATTGGATTTAAACTTCCCAAACGCTGAGTCAGCGTTTTCGCTCACGTCGAACTTGAACGAACTCCTCCTAGGGCGTTTCGCCCACCGCGCTCAAAATCGCTGCACATGCTCTAGACAAGTGGGGCATCTAAAGTTATCCAATTCGTTCAAATAACTTTTACGATTTTTGTGCGGTGCAGCCCCAAAGTTGACCGACGATTTTTGCAATTCTCAACATTTTAAAAATGCTCCCGTTTTGGCAAAACGACTCCGATCAAGCTGAAATTTTAATAGGTTGTTTAACTTTCTTGCCTGGACCTACTTTAGGTGACATGTTTTCATTTGGCGCGATAGCGCCCCCTACAGAGTGAAAAAACTTTTTGTATGGGGAGCAAAAAATTTACTTTTTTAGAATTTTTTGAAATTTTGCACAAAATTCCATTTTGGCCTACCGATCAAAAAAGCCAATCAGACCCATGTCATATTTTGTACGGCGAAGCCGTACCAATGACCGAAACATCCCATGTTATTCCTATGGGAAAATCGAAAATTGTCTCAAATTTGGATATTTTTTGACTACGCATTTTAACGAACTCCTCCTCAGGCGCAAGCCCGATCAACCTGAAATTTGGTGGACATCTTCCTGAGGAGTGGGGCACCAAAAGTTATCCAAATTATCAGAATAGGTATTACGGTCTCCGTGCGGTGAAGCCGCACATTTCGCAAACATTTTAAAAAACACAGAAAAACCCCATGTTATTCCTATGGGGAAAGTGGCTAAATCTCTCAAATTTAACTTTGTACTTTAACGAACTCCTCCTCGGGCGTAAGCCCGATCAATCCGAAACTTGGTGACAATCATCCTGAGGAGTGGGGCACCAAAAGTTATCCAAATTATTAAGATAGGTATTACGGTGTCTGCGCGGCGAAGCCGCTAATTTTGCCAACATTTTACAAAACACAGAAAAACCCCATGTTATTCCTATGGGAAAATCTCAAAGTCGCTCAAATTAAACTTTGTACTTTAACGCACTCCTCCTCGGGCGCAAGCCCGATCAACCTGAAACTTGGTGGACATCTTCCTAAGGAGTGCGGCACCAAAAGTTATCCAAATTATTGGGTTAGGCATTACGGTCTCTGTGCGGCGAAGCCGCGAAAATTGCCAAAACATTAACAAATGACAGAAACATCCCATGTTATTCCTATGGGGAAAATCACTCAAATGAAACTTTGTACTTTAACAAACTCTTTCTCGGGCGTGAGCCCGACCATGGTGAAATTTGGTGAAAATCATCTTGAGGAGTGGGGCATCTAAAGTTATCCAAATCTTTGGGACAAGTGTTACGGTATCCATGCAGCGGAGCCGCAACAATTGGCTAAATTTGTGCCCATTCATAACAGCAGTGTTGGGACCATAGACATAAAAAATAATGGACAGACTGTCGTCACTCCACCCCATTCATGAAAATGCGGCTCAGTCATGGAGAATTCAAAATGGCCGCGGGTTAGCCCCCACCACTCCCCCCTCGGTGGGGAGGCGGGGAGAGGCCGACTTTGGGGCGGCCTTTTGCTGACGTACTGCCGTCGTAGCCTCTATAGTTACCGCCCACTCGTAGGTGTTTGGCTGCGCCGTGACATTTCCGGCGCGTAAAGCCCGCCTTCCTCATTAGATATTCAAGAACTTTAAAAAATCACAGCGGCTAAACCAGCCTGGTTCAAAAACATTCACCCCCCTCAGCGTTGTCACAGAGCCGTAAGCTAACGTTTGAGACCAAAGCCGTATTTTGAGCCAGGCTCTAAAGTAGGTTTTGAAACGTCTAACTCCCCATTGACTTGCATTGAATAATTCTACTTCCGCAGCCAGCCCCTAGCGGTCAGCACCAGATTGCAAACATGGCAGCCTACAGTCGGCGGCTCAATTTGAGCGCGGTAGCCTCGCCCACTGGTTGGGACGCAGCTTTGTTCCTCCACAAAGCCCCAGTAAAGGAAAGGATGTGGGCGCGTTAGCGCCCTTCCTCAACCTTTGTGAGAGCGGAGTACGACGAGCGCGGCCCGCGAGGGCCGTTCGATGCCGCTTGCGGCTTTAATTTTTAATTCTTTTTTCTTCTGCTCTTTCAGCTCTAATTTGACCCCCTGAACATGCTCAAAAACTCACCAAACTTTGCCCAAAATTCAGAATCGGCGAAAAATTTTGTTTTTTATAGGTGTCATGTTTGGGGAAAAAATAATGGCGCGACAGCGCCACCTACAAAAGTCAAAATACATTGCGCCTATGGGAGGCGTCCCGACGTCAACTTTGTCATACAGCCACAAAATTCGGAACACGCATTCCTCTCCTGAGGACGAAAAAAAAATATTATTATGGCCACGCCCTGACTCACCGTATGGCCGCCATATTGATTTAAAGTTCAAACGCTGAGTCAGCGTTTTTAGCTCGCGTCGAACGAGCGAACTCCTCCTAGGGCGTTTCGCCCACGGCGCTCAAAATCGCTGCACATGCTCTAGACAAGTGGGGCATCTAAAGTTATCCAATTTGTTAAAATAACTTTAACGGTTTTTGTGCGGTGCAGCCCCAAAGTTGACCGACGATTTTTGGAATTCTCAATTTTTAAAAAATGCTCCCGTTTTGGCAAAACAAGTCCGATTATGACGAAATTTTAATAGGTTGTTTAACTTTCTTGCCTGGACCTACTTTAGGTGGAATTTTTTCATTTGGCTAGATAGCGCCACCTACAGAGTGAAAAACCTTTTTGTATGGGGAGCAAAAAATTTACTTTTTTAGAATTTTTTTAAATTTTGCACAAAATTCCATTTTGGCCTACCGATCAAAAAAGCCAATCAGACCCATGTCATATTTTGTACGGCGAAGCCGTACCAATGACCGAAACATCCCATGTTATTCCTATGGGAAAATCGAAAATTGTCTCAAATTTAGATATTTTTTGACTACGCATTTTAACGAACTCCTCCTCGGGCGCAAGCCCGATCGACCTGAAATTTGGTGCACATCTTCCTGAGGAGTGGGGCACTAAAAGTTATCCAAATTATAAGGATAGGTATTACGGTCTCCGTCTGTAATGCTAAGCCGCACACATTTCGCAAACATTTTACAAAACACAGAAAAACCCCATGTTATTCCTATGGGAAAATCTCAAAGTCGCTCAAATTAAACTTTGTACTTTAACGCACTCCTCCTCGGGCGCAAGCCCGACCAACCTGAAATTTGGTGAACATCTTCCTGAGGACTGTGACATCAAAAGTTATCCAAATTATTGACATAACTATTATGGTCTCCGTGTGGCAAAGCCACAAATATTGCCCAAACCTGAACATATGACACAAACATCCCATGTTATTCTTATGGGGAAAATCACTCAAATGAAACATTGTACTTTAATGAACTCCTCCTCGGGCGAAAGCCCGACCAAGGTGAAATTTGGTGAAAATCATCTTGAGGAGTGGGGCATCTAAAGTTATCCAAATCTTCGGGACAAGTATTACGGTATCCATGCGGCGGAGCCGCAACAATTGGCAACTTTTTAGCTCATTCATAACAGCAGTTTTGGGACGCAGCTTTGTTCCACCACAAAGCCCCAGTAAAGGAAAGGATGAGGGCGCGTCAGCGCCATTTGCAGCGAGTTGCGAGAGCGGAGTACGACGAGCGCGGCCCGCGAGGGCCGTTCGATGCCGCTTGCGGCTTTAATTCTTCTTCTTCTTCTTCTTCTTCTTCTTCTTCTTGGGACCAACCCCCCTATTTTTCACCCAGTGAACATTGACGAAGTCTCAGGAAAATTTGCACACCTCTAAAAATCGTGCCTCTGTACATTCTGGCTATTTCCGATTTACAAAATTCAAAAATATGGCGCGTCAGCGCCCCCAAGTGTACAAAAAATGCATTGCGGGATAGGAAAGTGCCAAAAAAATTTTTTATCGTAGAGTCATGAAACTTGGCAGAGAGGTAGATAGTGCCAAGAGAAGCAAAAAATATTATTACGGCAACACCGTCCGCCCAACCAATTGTCAGCCATATTGGATCTAAATTCGCTAAACATGACTCAGCAGTTTTTAAAAACTTCGTACTTTTACGAACTCCTCCCAGGGCGTTTGCCCGAACGAGCTGAAATTTGGTGAAAATGAAGTTGAGGAGTGTGGCATTAAAAGTTATCCAAATCAGCAACCTACGTTTCACGGTCTCTGTGCAAGCCGCAAAATTTGCCCACAATTCCTGAAATTTTAAAATTTTTAATTTTGCTCCCATTTCCACATATAAAGTCCGAATTGCATCAAATTTGAATCAGTTGTTAAACTCCCTGCCTGAAACCTACTAGAAGTGAAAGAATTAAATTCCGCGTTAGCGCCCTACAGATTAAAAGCAAACTTTTATATGGGGAGCAAAAATTTAGTTTTTTACAATATTTTGAAATTTTGCAAAAAATTCCATTTTGGCCTACCGATCAAAAAAGCCAATCAGACCCATGTCATATTTTGTACGGCAAAGCCGTACCAATGACCAAAACATCCCATGTTATTCCTATGGGAAAATCAAAATTTGCATATTTTTTTTACTACGCATTTTAACGAACTCCTCCTCGGGCGCAAGCCCGACCAACCTGAAATTTGGTGGACATCTTCCTGAGGAGTGGGGCACCAAAAGTTATCCAAATTATCAGGATAGGTATTACGGTCTCCGTGCGGCGAAGCATACATTTGCAAACATTTTACAAAAGACAGAAAAACCCCATGTTATTCCTATGGGAAAATCGCAAAATCTCTCAAATTTCACTTTGTACTTTAACGAACTCGTCCTCGGGCGTAAGCCCGATCAATCAGAAACTTGGTGACAATCATCCTGAGGAGTGGGGCACCAAAAGTTATCCAAATTATTAAGATGGGTATTAAGGTCTCCGTGCGGCAAAGCCGCAAACTTTGCCAACATTTTACAAAAGACAGAAAAACCCCATGTTATTCCTTTGGGAAAAACTCAAAGTCGCTCAAATTAAACTTTGTACTTTAACGCACTCCTCCTCGGGCGTAAGCCCGACCATCCTGAAATTTGGTGAAAATGATCTTGAGGAGTGGGCCATCTAAAGTTATCCAGGATTTTACCATAAGTATTACAGTCTTTGTGCGGCGCAGCCGCAAACTTTGACCAATTTTTACACATTTTCAATTAAATATGAGCAGTAGGAGGCGCGGTAGCGCCACGGATTCGGCAGCAAGTATTTTATGAGGAGGGAAATTGGGGCGCGTAAGCGCCCCCCTCTGGCGTTGCAGGGCGGCGGCGTGGCGCGGCTAGGTTTATCATTGCCGCTATGCGGCTATATTTATTATTATTATTATTATTATTATTATTATTATTATTATTATTATTATTATTATTATTATTATTATTATTATTATTATTATTTTACAGATGTTTTTCCCACGCTCACGGCTGTTGTTTTTTTCTGGGAGGAAAGAGTTCTGGTTTAGTCCAACTTTTCTTTTCATAAATAATAAAATCAATGAACGATTCAAAGACCCGGATGAAGTGCTTGTTTTTTCTGTTTTTTTTCTGCGACGTTAAAACCGGAAGTAAATCCAGTCGTTTATCAAACAAAGCGCAAACCAAACGTGACGATAAAAGAACCACAGAACACACCACAACCGGAAAAGAACAAACCTCAACCAAACGAGAAGCAGCTCAAGGGAAAGTGTCACGTTCGGTTTGGTTTTGGTTCAAGGCGACGTTCCAGGTTCTGTTTGTTTGTTCAAAGGAAAAAGGAAACTGTAAAAGTGTAAAAATAAACCCTGGTCCAGACTCTGCGGCAAAACACTCTCATTTTATTTTTGTTTCTCTTCACTTTTCTCTCTCGTCTGGACTTTCATGTGTCCAATCTGCTCCTGATGTTTGATTCTTCCATTGAATCCACTTCATCCATAGATTTCTCTGACACTGTTTTCTTCAAATGTATTTTTAAAGATCATTAAAGTAGATCCACACAAACTGTACAATCTGGACTCAACACATTTACACCAAACACAAGGATTTAAGATCAGACTCTGACACATTTATGGAAGTTTGAAGGAAAAAAAATGAGGCGAAATTAGAATTTTTAGGACAATTTTCAGTCAAATCTGGTTTAAACTAAATAATAATCCAAATCCTCTGAACATTTTTATAACTAAAATGTGACAAAATGAACAATAAATTTAAACCTGGTTCTGTCCATTTTTCAGATTTAAACGTCACAAATCTGTGGATTTTTGGACATTTTTACATAAAATGTTTTATTTTTACCTGAAAACACGACGTGATGAAACATGTTTGTCTTACATTTATTGGACTAAACAACAGCTCTGTGTGCAGTGCTCCTCCTGCTCCTGAAGGAGGTGCAGGAGGCGCTGCACACAGAGCTCCTCCTCCTCCTGCTCCTGAAGGAGGCGCAGGAGGCGGAGCTCTGTGTGCAGCGCTCCTCCTGCTCCTGAAGGAGGCGCAGGAGGCGGAGCTCTGTGTGCAGCGCTCCTCCTGCTCCTGAAGGAGGCGGAGCTCTGTGTGCAGCGCTCCTCCTGCTCCTGAAGGAGGCGCAGGAGGCGGAGCTCTGTGTGCAGCGCTCCTCCTGCTCCTGAAGGAGGCGCAGGAGGAGGCGGAGCTCTGTGTGCAGCGCTCCTCCTGCTCCTGAAGGAGGCGGAGCTCTGTGTGCAGCGCTCCTCCTGCTCCTGAAGGAGGCGCCGTCAGGAGGCAGAGCTCTGACGTGGCTCTGTTCTGTGTGCAGCGCTCCTCCTGCTCCTCCTGCTCCTCCTGCTCCTCGTGGAGGCCACGTCAGCAGCAGATGTGCTCCACCTCAACTGCTCCGTCACAGCGACCCCTGCTGGACCCGTCCTGTACCGACTCAGCCCCGAACTGCCCCAGAACTGCACCCAACAAGGCTGGGAGGACGTCCTGAAGAACGTGAGTGTGGAGGACCAGGACCAGGACCAGGACCAGGACCAGGACCAGGGCCAGGGCCAGGGCCAGGACCAGGACCAGGACCAGGACCAGGGCCAAGACCAGGACCAGGGCCAGGACCGGGACCAGGGCCAGACCAGGGCCAGGGCCAGGACCAGGGCCAGGGCCAGACCAGGGCCAGGGCCAGGACCAGGACCAGGACCAGACCAGGACCAGGACCAGACCAGGACCAGGACCAGGACCAGGACCGGGACCAGGGCCAGACCAGGGCCAGGGCCAGGACCAGGGCCAGGGCCAGACCAGGGCCAGGGCCAGGACCAGGACCAGGACCAGACCAGGACCAGGACCAGACCAGGACCAGGACCAGGACCAGGACCAGACCAGGACCAGGACCAGGGCCAGGGCCAGGGCCAGGGCCAGGGCCAGGGCCAGGGCCAGGACCAGGACCAGGACCAGACCAGGGCCAGGACCAGACCAGGACCAGGACCAGGACCAGGACCAGGACCAGACCAGGACCAGGGCCAGGGCCAGGACCAGGACCAGGACCAGAGCGGGACCAGGACCAGAGACCAGGACCAGGACCAGGACCAGGACCGGGGCCAGGACCAGGACCAGGACCAGGACCAGAGCAGGACCAGGACCAGAGACCAGGACCAGGACCAGGACCAGGACCAGGGCCAGGGCCAGGACCAGGACCAGGACCAGGACCAGGACCAGAGCGGGACCAGGACCAGAGACCAGGACCAGGACCAGGACCAGGACCGGGGCCAGGACCAGGACCAGGACCAGGACCGGGACCAGGGCCGGGACCAGGACCAGGGCCAGGACCAGGACCAGGACCAGGACCAGGACCAGGGCCAGGACCAGGACCAGGACCAGGACCAGGACCAGACAGTACCAGGACCAGGGCCAGGACCAGACCAGGGCCAGGGCCAGGACCAGGACCAGGACCAGGACCAGACCAGGGCCAGGACCAGGACCAGACCAGGGCCAGGGCCAGGGCCAGGGCCAGGGCCAGGGCCAGGACCAGGGCCAGGGCCAGGGCCAGGGCCAGGGCCAGGACCAGGACCAGGACCAGACCAGGACCAGGACCAGACAGGACCAGGGCCAGGGCCAGGACCAGGGCCAGGGCCAGGGCCAGGACCAGGGCCAGGGCTAAACCAGGACTAAACCAGGACTAAACCAGGTCTAAACCAGGACTAAACCAGGTCTAAACCAGGACTAAACCAGGACTAAAACAGGTCTAAAACAGGTCTCAACCAGGACTAAACCAGGTCTAAAACAGGACTAAAACAGGACTAAATCAGGTCTAAACCAGGTCTAAACCAGATCTAAACCAGGTCTAAACCAGGACTAAGGCAGAGTCCTGGACAGACTTCTTCGTTCTTGGTTTCAGTTTCTCAGATTTCTGGAGTTTAAAAGTTCAATCTCATCTCATTGTTTTCATAAAGAACCAAAGTGTGAGTCAAATGTGGAAAGTGAAGAGTTTGTGTTTCCTGCTCAGAGAAAGTGAAAGTGAAAGTGAAAGTGACGCGATGCTGTTGAGCAACAAACGAATTTCCCTCCGATTAAAAGACAATAGACTCAGGTCAAACGGGTTCAGGGCGGAGTCAATGGTCAGACGGGTTCAGGGCGGAGTCAATGGTCAGACGGGTTCAGGGCGGAATCAATGGTCAGACGGGTTCAGGGCGGAGTCAATGGTCAGACGGGTTCAGGGCGGAGTCAATGGTCAGACGGGTCAGGGCGAGTCAATGGTCAGACGGGTTCAGGGCGGAGTCAATGGTCAGACGGGTTCAGGGCGGAGTCTATGGTCAGACGGGTTCAGGGCGGAGTCAATGGTCAGACGGGTTCAGGGCGGAGTCAATGGTCAGACGGGTTCAGGGCGGAGTCAATGGTCAGACGGGTTCAGGGCGGAGTCAATGGTCAGACGGGTTCAGGGCGGAGTCAATGGTCAGACGGGTTCAGGTGGAGTCAATGGTCAGACGGGTTCAGGGCGGAGTCAATGGTCAGACGGGTTCAGGGCGGAGTCAATGGTCAGACGGGTTCAGGGCGGAGTCAATGGTCAGACGGGTTCAGGTCGGAGTCAATGGTCAGACGGGTTCAGGGCGGAGTCAATGGTCAGACGGGTTCAGGGCGGAGTCAATGGTCAGACGGGTTCAGGTCGGAGTCAATGGTCAGACGGGTTCAGGCGGAGTCAATGGTCAGACGGGTTCAGGTCGGAGTCAATGGTCAGACGGGTTCAGGGCGGAGTCAATGGTCAGACGGGTTCAGGGCGGAGTCAATGGTCAGACGGGTTCAGGGCGGAGTCAATGGTCAGACGGGTTCAGGGCGGAGTCAATGGTCAGACGGGTTCAGGGCGGAGTCAATGGTCAGACGGGTTCAGGTCGGAGTCAATGGTCAGACGGGTTCAGGGCGGAGTCAATGGTCAGACGGGTTCAGGGCGGAGTCAATGGTCAGACGGGTTCAGGGCGGAGTCAATGGTCAGACGGGTTCAGGGCGGAGTCAATGGTCAGACGGGTTCAGGGCGGAGTCAATGGTCAGACGGGTTCAGGGCGGAGTCGACCTCTCGCTCTGTGTTTCAGAATACGGTGATCTCGGTGGGATCTCAAGTGGATAAAGAACTGGTCCTGAGTCTCACACGACAAACTCTGACCCTGAAGGAATGTCGGAGCCACATACGCTTCATCGGCGACTGTGGCGTGAGTATGAGCCGCAGAAAGACACGGAATAACACGGGAATAACACGGGAATAACACGGGAATAACACGGGAATAACACGGGAATAACACAGGAATAACACGGGAATAATACGGGAATAACACGGGAATAACACGGGAATAACACAGGAATAATACGGGAATAACACGGAAAGAACACGGGAATAACACGGGAGGAACACGGGAGGAACACGGGAATAACACGGGAATAACATGATAATAACATAACAACATGAGAAAAGCACCTCCTGCACCTCCTCCCCTCACACAGACCCTCCTCTGCACCTCCTCCCCTCACACAGAAACCCTCCTCTGCACCTCCTCCTCTCACACAGACCCTCCTCTGCACCTCCTCCCCTCACACAGACCCTCCTCTGCACCTCCTCCTCCCCTCACACAGACCCTCCTCTGCACCTCCTCCCCTCACACAGACCCTCCTCTGCACCTCCTCCTCCCCTCACACAGACCCTCCTCTGCACCTCCTCCTCCCTCACACAGACCCTCCTCTGCACCTCCTCCCCTCACACAGACCCTCCTCTGCACCTCCTCCCCTCACACAGACCCTCCTCTGCACCTCCTCCCCTCACACAGACCCTCCTCTGCACCTCCTCCCCACACACAGACCCTCCTCTGCACCTCCTCACACAGACCCTCCTCTACACCTCCTCCCCTCACAGATCCTCCTCTGCACCTCCTCCCCTCACACAGACACTCCTCTGCACCTCCTCCCTTCACACAGACCCTCCTCTGCACCTCCTCCCCTCACACAGACCCTCCTCTGCACCTCCTCCCCTCACACAGACCCTCCTCTGCACCTCCTCCCTTCACACAGACACTCCTCTGCACCTCCTCCCTTCACACAGACCCTCCCCTGCACCTCCTCCCTTCACACAGACTCTCCTCTGCTCCTCCTCCTCTCACACAGACCCTCCTCTGCACCTCCTCTCCTCACACAGACACTCCTCTGCACCTCCTCCCCTCACACAGACCCTCCTCTGCTCCTCCTCCCCTCACACAGACCCTCCTCTGCACCTCCTCCCCTCACACAGACCCTCCTCTGCTCCTCTTCCTCTCACACAGACCCTCCTCTGCACCTCCTCCCCTCACACAGACTCTCCTCTGCACCTCCTCCTCTCACACAGGCCCTCCTCTGCACCTCCTCCTCTCACACAGACCCTCCTCTGCACCTCCTCCTCTCACACAGACCCTCCTCTGCACCTCCTCTCACACAGACCCTCCTCTGCACCTCCTCCCTTCACACAGACCCTCCTCTGCACCTCCTCCCTTCACACAGACCCTCCTCTGCACCTCCTCCCCTCACACAGACCCTCCTCTGCACCTCCACCCCACACACAGACACACCTCTGCACCTCCCTCCCTCACACAGACCCTCCTCTGCACCTCCTCCCCTCACAAAGACCCTCCTCTGCACCTCCTCCTCTCACACAGACCCTCCTCTGCACCTCCCCCTCACACAGACCCTCCTCTGCACCTCCTCCCCTCACACAGACCCTCCTCTGCACCTCTTTTCCCTTCCTCTCACACAGACTCTCCTCTGCACCTCCTCCCCTCACACAGACCCTCCTCTGCACCTCCTCCTCTCACACAGACCCTCCTCTGCACCTCCTCCTCTCACACAGACCCTCCTCTGCACCTCCTCCCCTCACACAGACCCTCCTCTGCACCTCCTCCCCTCACACAGACCCTCCTCTGCACCTCCTCCCCTCACACAGAAACCCTCCTCTCACCTCCTCCCCTCACACAGACCCTCCTCTACACCTCCTCCCCTCACACAGACCCTACTCTGCTCCTCCTCCCCTCACACAGAAACCCTCCTCTGCACCTCCTCCTCTCACACAGACCCTCCTCTCACCTCCTCCTCTCACACAGACCCTCCTCTGCACCTCCCCCCCTCACACAGACCCTCCTCTCACCTCCTCCCCTCACACAGACCCTCCTCTGCACCTCCTCCTCTCACACAGACCCTCCTCTGCACCTCCTCCTCTCACACAGACCCTCCTCTCACCTCCTCCTCTCACACAGACCCTCCTCTGCACCTCCTCCTCTCACACAGAAACCCTCCTCTGCACCTCCTCCTCTCACACAGACCCTCCTCTCACCTCCTCCTCTCACACAGACCCTCCTCTGCACCTCCCCCCCTCACCCAGACCCTCCTCTCACCTCCTCCCTCACACAGACCCTCCTCTGCACCTCCTCCCCTCACACAGACCCTCCTCTGCTCCTCTTCCTCTCACACAGACCCTCCTCTGCACCTCCTCCCCTCACACAGACTCTCCTCTGCACCTCCTCCTCTCACACAGGCCCTCCTCTGCACCTCCTCCTCTCACACAGACCCTCCTCTGCACCTCCTCCTCTCACACAGACCCTCCTCTGCACCTCCTCCCCTCACACAGACCCTCCTCTGCACCTCCTCCCCTCACACAGACACTCCTCTGCACCTCCTCCCCTCACACAGACCCTCCTCTGCACCTCCTCCCCTCACACAGACCCTCCTCTGCACCTCCTCCTCTCACACAGACCCTCCTCTGCACCTCCCCTCACACAGACCCTCCTCTGCACCTCCTCCCCTCACACAGACCCTCCTCTGCACCTCTTCCTCTCACACAGACTCTCCTCTGCACCTCCTCCCCTCACACAGACCCTCCTCTGCACCTCCTCCTCTCACACAGACCCTCCTCTGCACCTCCTCCTCTCACACAGACCCTCCTCTGCACCTCCTACGCTCACACAGACCCTCCTCTGCACCTCCTCCCCTCACACAGACCCTCCTCTGCACCTCCTCCCCTCACACAGAAACCCTCCTCTGCACCTCCTCCTCTCACACAGACCCTCCTCTCACCTCCTCCTCTCACACAGACCCTCCTCTAGACCTCCCCTCACACAGACCCTCCTCTCACCTCCTCCCCTCACACAGACCCTCCTCTGCACCTCCTCCCCTCACACAGACCCTCCTCTGCACCTCCTCCCCTCACACATAAACCCTCCTCTGCACCTCCTCCTCTCACACAGACCCTCCTCTCACCTCCTCCTCTCACACAGACCCTCCTCTGCACCTCCTCCTCTCACACAGACCCTCCTCTGCACCTCCTCCTCTCACACAGACCCTCCTCTCACCTCCTCCTCTCACACAGACCCTCCTCTGCACCTCCTCCTCTCACACAGAAACCCTCCTCTGCACCTCCTCCTCTCACACAGACCCTCCTCTCACCTCCTCCTCTCACACAGACCCTCCTCTGCACCTCCCCCCCTCACACAGACCCTCCTCTCACCTCCTCCCCTCACACAGACCCTCCTCTGCACCTCCTCCCCTCACACAGACCCTCCTCTGCACCTCCTCCCCTCACACAGAAACCCTCCTCTGCACCTCCTCCTCTCACACAGACCCTCCTCTCACCTCCTCCTCTCACACAGACCCTCCTCTGCACCTCCCCCTCACACAGACCCTCCTCTCACCTCCTCCACTCACACAGACCCTCCTCTGCACCTCCTCCCTCTCACACAGACCCTCCTCTGCACCTCCTCCCCTCACACAGAAACCCTCCTCTGCACCTCCTCCTCTCACACAGACCCTCCTCTCACCTCCTCCTCTCACACAGACCCTCCTCTGCACCTCCTCCTCTCACACAGACCCTCCTCTGCACCTCCTCCTCTCACACAGACCCTCCTCTCACCTCCTCCTCTCACACAGACCCTCCTCTGCACCTCCTCCTCTCTCACAGAAACCCTCCTCTGCACCTCCTCCTCTCACACAGACCCTCCTCTCACCTCCTCCTCTCACACAGACCCTCCTCTGCACCTCCCCCCCTCACACAGACCCTCCTCTCACCTCCTCCCCTCACACAGACCCTCCTCTGCACCTCCTCCTCTCACACAGACCCTCCTCTGCAACTCCCCCCCTCACACAGACCCTCCTCTCACCTCCTCCTCCTCTCACACAGACCCTCCTCTGCACCTCCTCCTCTCACACAGACCCTCCTCTGCACCTCCTCCTCTCTCACACAGACCCTCCTCTGCACCTCCTTCCCTCACACAGACCCTCCTCTGCACCTCCTCCCCTCACACAGACCCTCCTCTGCACCTCCTCCTCTCACACAGACCCTCCTCTGCACCTCCTTCCCTCACACAGACCCTCCTCTGCACCTCCTCCCCTCACACAGACCCTCCTCTGCACCTCCTCCTCTCACACAGACCCTCCTCTGCACCTCCTCATTCCTCATTCGTCTTCTTCATGACATATCAGTACTTTTACTCATAGTTTTAGTTTAGACCAAAATGTCTGTAATTGTTTTGTTCAGTTTTTCTTTCGTTTTAGACTCAGTAAACTCTGTGCTCCTCTCACTCCTGTTCTTTCTGGTTTCAGGGCTTTGTGGAGGCTGAATGCACATGTGAGTATCACACCATGTCATGATAAACAACATTTACATCAAATCTATTAAACATGGATTATATAAAGTTCACGATTTGGCAGAGTGCGCTTTCATTTTTATTATTATTTTTTTTATCTTTCTTTATGTGTTTTTCCAGTTGACTGCAGCTCAGTCTCGCTCCGGCCTGATGTGGAACCCTCTCAGAGTGAGTGTGAAAGTGTGTGACTTGTGGCAGCCCAGGCCTCCACACCTGCTTGGGCTGCTTCACTTTTTCATGCCTAGAGCGCCCCCACCTGTCCATATATGGGAACTCTAGCTCCGCCTCTAAGACACCATCACAATAAATGATGAATAAAAGATCCATGAAACTTAAATTCAGGTTGTTTTACATTAATCTAAATAGACGCAGGTTTAACAAATAATAATAATAATAATAATAATAATAATAATAATAATAATAATCTACCAACAGCTCCTAAAGACTGGCCTCTACATTGAGCTTCATGTGTTTAACAAAAACAAAAAAACAAAACATAATACACTCCCTCTGCACCTCCTCCTCTCACACAGACCCTCCTCTGCACCTCCTCCCCTCACACAGACCCTCCTCTGCTCCTCCCCTCACACAGATCCTCCTCTGCACCTCCTCCCCTCACACAGACCCTCCTCTCACATCCTCCCTCACACAGATCCTCCTCTGCACCTCCTCCCCTCACACAGACACTCCTCTGCTCCTCCTCCTCACACACACACCCTCCTCTGCACCTCCTCCTCTCACACAGACCCTGCTCTACACCTCCCCGCCACGCACAACTTCTTATGCACCTCCTCTCCTTAAACACCCTCCTCTGCACCTCCTCTCCTCACACAGACCCTCCTCTGCACCTCCTCTCCTCAAACACCCTCCTCTGCACCTCCTCCACTCACACAGACCCTCCTCTGCACCTCCTCCCTTCACACAGACCCTCCTCTGCACCTCCTCTCCTCAAACACCCTCCTCTGCACCTCCTCCACTCACACAGACCCTCCTCTGCACCTCCTCCCTTCACACAGACCCTCCTCTGCACCTCCTCCACTCACGCAGACCCTCCTCTGCACCTCCTCCTCTCACACAGACCCTCCTCTGCACCTCCTCCACTCACACAGACCCTCCTCTGCACCTTCTCCCTTCACACAGACCCTCCTCTGCACCTCCTCCACTCGCACAGACCCTCCTCTGCACCTCCTCCACTCACACAGACCCTCCTCTGCACCTCCTCCCTCACACAGATTCACATCTGCACCTCCTCCCCTCACACAGACCCTCCTCTGCTCCTCCTCCTCACACAGACCCTCCTCTGCTCCTCCTCCTCACACACACACCCTCCTCTGCACCTCCTCCTCTCACACAGACCCTGCTCTACACCTCCCCCCCCCACGCACAACTTCTTATGCACCTCCTCTCCTCAAACACCCTCCTCCGCACCTCCTCTCCTCACACAGACCCTCCTCTGCACCTCCTCCACTCACGCAGACCCTCCTCTGCACCTCCTCCACTCACACAGACCCTCCTCTGCACCTCCTCCTCTCACACAGACCCTCCTCTGCACCTCCTCCACTCACGCAGACCCTCCTCTGCACCTCCTCCACTCACGCGGACCCTCTTCTGCACCTCCTCTCCTCACATAGACCCTCCTCTGCACCTCCTCCACTCACGCAGACCCTCTTCTGCACCTCCTCCCCTCACACAGATCCTCCTCTGCACCTCCTCCCTCACACAGATCCTCCTCTGCACCTCCTCCTCTCACACAGACCCTCCTCTGCACCTCCTCCTCTCACACAGATCCTCCTCTGCACCTCCTCCTCTCACACAGACCCTCCTCTGCACCTCCTCTCCTCACACAGATCCTCCTCTGCACCTCCTCTCCTCACACAGATCCTCCTCTGCACCTCCTCTCCTCACACAGACCCTCCTCTGCACCTCCTCAGCTCACACAGACCCTCCTCTGCACCTCCTCCTCTCACACAGACCCTCCTCTGCACCTCCTCCTCTCACACAGACCCTCCTCTTCACCTCCTCCTTTCACATACCCCCTCGGCACCTCCTCCCCTCGCACAGACCCTCCTCTGCACCTCCTCTCCTTACATAGACACCATCTGGACTTCCTCCTCTCACACAGACCCTCCTCTGCACCTCCTCCTCTCACACAGACCCTCCTCTGCACTTCCTCCTCTCACACAGACCCTCCTCTGCACCTCCTCCTCTCACACAGACCCTCCTCTGCACCTCCTCCTCTCACACAGACCCTCCTCTGCACTTCCTCCTCTCACACAGACCCTCCTCTGCACCTCCTCTCCTCACACAGACCCTCCTCTGCACCTCCTCCTCTCACACAGAACCTCCTCTGCACCTCCTCCTCTCACACAGACCCTGCTCTACACCTCCCCCCCTCACGCACACCCTCCTCTGCACCTCCTCCCCTCACACAGACCCTCCTTTGCACCTCCTCTCACACAGACCCTCCTCTGCACCTCCTCTCCTCACACAGACCCTCCTCTGCACCTCCTCCTCTCACACAGACCCTCCTCTGCACCTCCTCACACAGGGGAGGGGACATAACATATAATAACAAAAGCAGCTCCAGTGTTCCCAGAACATGGCCCGGCTGTGCTGCTGGATCAAGGTTTTTTGTTTTTTTTTGCTTATTTTTTATTCTAACTTTTTCGTTCTCTTTTTTAATTCATTCATCTTGTGTGTCACTGTAAACACATTTCTTCTTCTTCGTTTCTTTCCTCAGAGATCTGCTTTGGCGAGCTTTGTGTGGACCTCTGTGCAGTCATCGTTCCCTCGCTGCTCGTGCTCGTGGTCATTGCTGTTGGGCTGACGCTCTGGTGGTTCGTCGTCCCAAAGTTCAGACGCTGCAGACGGCGGAGCGTTCAGGGCCGAGCGGCTGAAGACCTCGAGTTGAAGGAGACCAAAGAGCCTCTCAACGACGTCACCACGGCTTAACCAGCGCTCAGACGGGACAGAAACACTTCCACAAAACACACGTCTAAACACACTCAGGTCTCTTTGAAAACGAGCGAAGACAAATGAAAGTTAAAACACAAAAAAAAAGATACAGAGGCCTCAGTTACAAAGATAAACGTTCAGAAAATTCAGTTAAACTGCACCACTGATCTGGCATTTCCGTTAACCATCATCAGAATTTCATGTTTTCAAGTCGGACTCTTGGACTAAACATGGAGCGTGTTTCAATTGTGGAAAGTGTTTTTTATCCCTCTGTTTTTAATCTCGCTTTGCACTTTTCTGACTTTTCTGCTGAAGGTTTCTCCGTTTTTTGGTTGAACTCGTGGTTTTGACAGCGGCTGCTTTCTCCATGACGTTGGTTTCTCCTCCGTCCAGCCACAAAGCACACTTTGAATGAATTGACAGCTCCTCTTTTGACCTCGTCCTTTTGAGGACTTGGTTTCACGTCTCGCGGAGTTCATGGACTCACAGGATTCTTATGATCCGTGAGAACCATAGCACCTGATGCACAAAGACAGCACAGGGATCTGGCAACTAAACTGAACTAAACAAACAAATATGACATTGCTGTGGATTTGTTTTTCTATTGACCATTTAATGTTATTTTGCAACATTTACAGAAATATTTACGCAGTTTTAAAAGATGTAATTATCAGTTTCAGGATGAGCTGAAAAAAATATCAGAATATTAATTTTCATCAACATCACCCTCCTCTAATCACAACCCAACAACTTCACAAGAGTAAATCTGTTTTCAGTTAAAGTGATCTGAATGTTCGTGTTTGTGCGTCAGAGCTGATCCCAGACGTCCCTCTCGCTCTGTGGGTCATTTCCACGTTTACAGAGAGTAAAAAGAGCCCGACTGTCGCACAAAGCAGTGACTGCAGCTTTCAGACGTTGCATTCTGAAGCTGATACTTCAGTCATCGCCGACTCATGCACCTCATGCTTCGAGATGATTATACGTCAAAGTTGTGCTTCTGAGGCCGGATTTCAGACCAAAAAAGAGAATCATTTGATCACAAGTGCCTCCACTGAACAGCTGAAAGGTTCTGTTCGATCTGTGTCGTGTAGAATCACTTCTGCACAAAACGGGTTCCTTTTCTATATTATTTTAGTATTTTTATACAGCATATATATAATAATCAAATGTATTCTACTTTTTGTAATGCACTGATTTCATCTTCAAATGTCACGGCACATTTTGTAAGTTCAAACAATCCTAAGAGAGAATTACAAAAAAGAAAATTGAAATAATGAATCTTTTAAAAGTAACAATGAGCTCAGGGATGAGGGTAAAACTTATATTTAAATCATTGTTTTTATGTGAGTTTACCAGATAAATAAGTTTTCACAAAGAAAACGGCGGCTCGACATTCTCTGCCAAAAATGTCCTAAAATTTAACTCCAGCAAAATAACTGATAGTTTCCTTTAGTGTTTGTGGAGTGTCGTTGAAGATGGGATTATTGCAGATCATGTACAGATTTAATGATTCCAAAATGAAGTTACTCTGATATTCTTATTGTGTATATTTCTTTGTTGTTTTTCTATCTCTGTGACTTTTTGCTTAAAGCGTTAATAATAAAATGTATTTGGTAAATGGTTTGGTTTGTGAAGCTCAAAGGTCGAAGCTCCTGTGGTTCGTTTTCCTCTCAGATTTTAAAGAGTTTAAAGGTCACATATTCTGCTACGGTTACAGCTTTTTCTCTCTTTTATTCCTGTTCTTACAAAGTTCTTCATCAAAAACACACCTGGAGTTACATTTAGCTTCACTCACAGTTTGTAAATCCTCTCCCTCCGACATCAAAATCACTTCCTGCTGAACTCCCTCCACGTTTGACGTCATTTCTCTGAGAATCTTTGTCCTTAAATCATCACAAACACAAACATTACAAGGCCAGGCTAACTTGCATTTCCCCAGAGAACTCTCCAGTAATAGTATATTTAACTTGTGTAAGTGCTGTGCAGCCAGTAGATGGCGCCTAACGTGCCAGAACAAACAGAACCAGATACAGACGTTCATTTGTTTGTTCTAAAACATGAGATGCCAAACTTAAGGCACTCAAGAGCAGGTTTAAAGGATAATAACGATATGAAAATGCATAATATTTTTCTTTTAAGTGAGTTCAGCGACAGAGCGCCCCCTGCAGGTCTCTTGTGGAAAATACACTGCCGGTGAAAGACACAAAAGCTTCTTTTTTTACAAACTGAAATACAGAAGTACAATCACATACAAAACATTCTCGTTGTCAAATATAAAAGAGTCAGTGTTTCTCAGAGAGTCGTGTTCAGTCGATGTCGTGTTGCTGCTGGTTTTCCTCCCAGAGACAGCAGGGGGCGACGGCGAGCTGCAAACGCCCTGAAAAACATCTGTAACAACCACATGGACTTTAAGACTTTAATGAGGTCAAAACGTTGACCTTGCTGCTCTGGTGATGGTTCCATGGTGTGGATCTTCTCTCTGGAGATCTGTGAGTTTGGTCACGTCTTCATCTGTCTGGGTTTAGATTGTTGTGATTGACAGGTGGATTAACCAATCAGGGACAGGCACGGTCTGTCCGTATCAAAACAAACATGGCTGCTGACGGGGAAAAAGAACAGAAAAAAATATCACAAGGGACTGAAAAACATCACAAATTTCAGGGTCGTAGGGACCCAGAGTTGAACCCTTTTAATGTTTTATATTATAGGGGGCCCATGTGAAGCCTCCAGCCCCGGTGTGGTGTCAAACTGGTCCACTTGTCGAGATGGTCGAATAGCTTTACTGCGCATGCGTATAACATAGATATCGTTTCCGGTTGTTCCCGCCCATCGAGTTGATCGCCTTACCGTGAGTAATCGTCTGTTCATTAAATAATGCTATATGTGTCTATTTGGACATTTTCAATGCCTTTCTTTGTAAAATACGGTGTATTTTAAACCAACGTTTGTATTGGGTTATGCTATTTACATAAATATATTATTAAAAGCTGTGTTTGAGCGCAAAATGTATGAGAAAAAACGCGGTTTAAGTTGCTACTGTATGAGAAAAAACGCGGTTTAAGTTGCTACTGTATGAGAAAAAACGCGGTTTAAGTTGCTACTGTATGAGAAAAAACGCGGTTTAAGTTGCTACTCTGACAGAAAAGTCTATATTCACTTAAATATGTTTTGAAAATGTGTTTTAAAAAAGTTAGATGGCACTAATTTACGAGGGATTCTTGGTCTAGCTTAATTTGTATGGCATGGCTCTGTCAGTAACAGTCTATTTTACTAATATGTGACATAATGAATTACAATAAAAGGGTTTATAACTGCACAGTCATACTCAATATAGTATGAGTATGAATTAAAGCTTATCACAAGGCGTTCTTTGTATCATGCACATTATAAAGGAATATGCATTTTTAGAGGTATAATTTTGACAATGATACTTTAGCAGGTCTAAATTATTATTTAGGTTTAGTTTGAACCATATTTATCTAAGTTTATTCTTAAATTAATGTCTTATGTAATATTTTTTTATTGTCACCAGTTTTGTATTGTCACCAGTTTCATTCCAAGTCTCCTATGTGCTGCTTTTAATTCTAGGAATGTTATCACGGTTCTATATGAAGTTTAAAATGTGTATTCTTTCTTTTTCTCTCCAGTGCCAGATTGTCTTGTGCCTTGCCAAGCTCTCCAGCGTGTACAGTGCCTCTTATACCTCCCTTCTATATCTGGATTCCCCATACCTACCCATTTCTCTCCACCATCTTTCCTTCTCCCTTTCTTGACTCCCTGGTTTTGACCCTTGCTCGTTCACCTGACTCCATCTGATTTGTCTGCCTGGTCTGACACTGACCTCAAGATGGAGACTAAATGGGATGAGCTTTTCCTGCTGCTCACTGAAAAAAAGTACCCAGAAGGGTTTACTAAAGTTAAGAAAATGAGCCTGAGGAAATACTCCAAGAAGTTTAGTGTTAAAGGTAATTATGATTTTAATATTCTTAAGCAATCATTTAACTTTTTCAAATTTACATCTATATCTATTTATTTATGTATTTTTCCGTTTATTGCAGATGGTGAGCTTTTCTACCAGAACAGCAGAAGAGCTATCAAAAGTAAAGAGGAAGCATGGAGATTGTTTGGAGAGTTTCATGCAAATCCAATTGGCGGACACACAGGCAGAATAAAAACACGGCATGCCAGTTGTTCCAGATTTTACTGGCATGGCATGACTGCACATAGACAACTGGGTATGTTTTGGTGCTTTTATTTGTTAAAATGTTCCTTGTTTCATGTTTGTCTTTTTCTGTTAAAGGTTTCTGAATGTGACAAATGTCAACGAGAGGGAAAGCCTCTGGCAGCTGTTTTGCCTCTGCAAAGTATAAAGGTACATATCTATCTTGCTACTATTATTCTTGTCAGGAATATACTGTAAAATAATCTTGCCTTGTTAGGCGTCTGCTGTTTGGGAGTTGCTGGGAATTGATCTGACTGGACCATTCCCAAAAACCCAGGATGGTTACCAATATATTTTCACAGCGACCGACTACTTCTCCAAATGGGTGGAGGCTTTCCCTCTAAAGACAAAGTCTGCTGCTGAGGTTGGGCAAAAGTTGTGGTTAATGAGCAGCAAAACAACTGGGACACATTCCTTGAGGCCACTTTGTTTTCATTAAGAGCAAAGGTTCACACCTCCACCAAACATACACCTTTTCAGCTGATGTATGGGCGGGAGGCAGTTTTCCCCTCAGAGGTCCCTGTGGAACTTCCAGTAAGCTTGTTTTAATAAACTTTTTATTACATTGTCTTGACATTAACAGTAAGATTTGTTTGTTTGTTTGTTTTTTCAGCTTTCGATGGTGCTTCCAAATGAAGAGGATATCGAAGAGAAAAGAGGAGATGAGCCTTAAGTGCAACAGCGCTCAAAACAACATGGCTGAGGCACAAAGCAAGCAAAGGCTGGCTTATGAAAAAAAGAAATTAAAAAAATACAAAAATGTGAAGTACAGTATTGGACAGGAGGTGCTTCTCTTTAATATGAGGAAGCAGGGACTAAAGGGGGGAAGCTTTTTCAATTGTCTATTCATCTCAAGATGTTCATTTTGGATTAGAGGTGGTGCACTTTTATATTGTGAGTGTGAGAATATGTTTTAAACTATAGGACGTCTTGAGATTTTTCTGGGCCGTATACGGTCAAGGAAATGAATGGCAAGAGGGTGTCGTTGGCCAATGCTGACGGGACTGTCCTCAAAAACAAGTACAGCGCTGACCATATCAAGCCTTACAGAAGGAGTCGTGACATGGAGGACACCATTCCAAATAAACGGTACTTTCAACAGTATTCTCTGACTGCATTTGATGTTCTGATATCAACTTGACATTTCTAACTGGATTTCTTTATAGAGCACACCACGAGGAGGTTACACCAACAAGGCCTTCGCTCATTAAATATGCTCCTCCACAACATATGGTAAATACAGCAAGAAAAATGACATTAACACAATTTTTTGTAATTGTGTCTTGTTTAAAATTGTGTTAAGAAACCATTACAGTTCACAATTTCCACAACTTTATTTTCCATTAATGTTAAATTATATGTAACAAATTGTGAAATAATCACTGTCCAGCATCCACTTGATGCAAGCAAAAAAAAGAGAACACAGAAGAGCGAGGTTGTAATGTAACAAAGTTCTGACCTGTTGGGTCATTTGTTCTTCCTGCCCAAGTTCGAGTTAAGGGTTTGACCCCTGTATGTTTAACTTAAGTTCTTGTTCATTGTTCTGCTTTTCTTTCTGTCTGCATTCATCACTTTGACTGCTCTGACGTTCCCTACAGATCATGCTATGACTTTTCACCACAAAGAAGGACTACGTTCAGAAACTAGGTTTACTCAAAATAAATCGAAGCCATTCACAAAATGATCAGAGTACCAAATATAATTTCCTCGATAATAATAAGTCATAATAATAGTAGCCTATTAATTAATACTTAGCAGTGTGAATTCTTTCCTTTCTGAATATGGTTCCTTTTTGCTACTCATCAAGCTATTTCCTTTGCCTATGAATCACTTTCAGTTTTTAAAGGTTGTTTCGACTTTCAGTTGAGTCACTATGGTCTGCACAAGATGAAAGCCAAGTGGAGGCAGCAGTTGGACCATTTAAATTATATGACGCGTCCTTCAGGACATTTAAAGTGTATGACACGTCCTTCAGGACATTTAAAGTGTATGACACGTCCTTCAGGACATTTAAAGTGTATGACACGCCCTTCAGGACATTTAAAGTGTATGACACGCCCTTCAGGACATTTAAAGTGTATGACACGCCCTTCAGGACATTTAAAGTGTATGACACGCCCTTCAGGACATTTAAAGTGTATGACACGCCCTTCAGGACATTTAAAGTGTATGACACGCCCTTCAGGACATTTAAAGTGTATGACACGCCCTTCAGGACATTTAAAGTGTATGACACGCCCTTCAGGACATTTAAAGTGTATGACACGCCCTTCAGGACACTTGAAGGGGCAAATTGGCTCGCAGATGAAGTAAGACAATATTTTTTCGTTACGCTACTTTTTTCTCTTTTTTTACCTCTAGTGCATCATTAACCTTTTACATGCTACTTTGTTTTGTCTGTGCAGGTCATTGATGCATATATACGTGTGCTGGTCCAGAAAGAAAAGGCATGTAGCTTTTTGCAGAATTATTTCTCGTCCATGCTTCTCAGTTCTTCAGAACATTTGTCAGTTAAAACAAGTTTAATTGACAAACTTGTTTAAACAGAAGCCTGTTCATCTCAGCTGTAGTAGCCACAAGTCTCTTTGTAAATGGGAAAGTGGAACCTGTTGCAAAGGTTATTTTTATTACTTTACTATTATGTCGTGTAAAAATATGGTTCCAGTAAAGTGCCACTTTTTCTTCAGATGAAATTCCCTGAGGAGGATGGGTGGGTCTGTCCGGTGGATGGAGGTGCCCATTGGGTGTTGGTGGTCGTCAATATGATGGACAAGACCCTTATCCTGATTGACCCACTGTCAAACGAGGGCATCTACAAGAGAAAGATTCTCAGACACTGGAGGTTATTTGTCTCTGTCTAAAGTATATTGGCTTGTATCTCTAAGAGAATCTAGATTATTTTTCTGTCAATGGTTGATCTCACAGTAGGACATTCTTGGGGCGACACACGGGGACAGAGCTCAGTGGACGGTCAATGTTCTCAAGCACCAAAAACAATGGGATTCATCCAGCTGTGGGATTTTGATTTTGATGGTAAATCTCTTTCAACAGTATGTTTATTTGTTTTGGTCCTTATGCCTTGATTTGTATGTATATATTTGTACAGTTCGCAGAGGCAGATCTCATGTAGGGCATCTGGGGAAGTCTGCACAGGCTCGTCTGGCTGTAGCGTGCGCACTGATTGAGAGGAGGTTTCTGTAGCATTCATAGTTTTATATTTTATTTTAAAGCAGTCAAGTATTCATTAGATAAATTGATATGTTGAAAAATTAAAAAATTATGATCGAAGTGATCACATTCATTTGACCGGGCAGTGTATATTCTCTTTGTTGTAGGGTCCCTTATATTACAGGTTTATGTCCGGTATTACATAATGTTTTTTTCCTTTATGATGAAATCCAACAATAATCGTGTCCCCACCCTGCCCCCTTGTGACCACACAAACACATCACTTATATTAATCAAAACCAGATCTCTGAGGAATAGGAATGGCTGCTAAATGTCACAATCGTATGAATCTGTAACACTGAGCTTATAAACCATATGAAGTCAAACTTTGAAAGTTTTACCCTGTGGGACTAACTCAATTCATCGTTAATAGTCAATGAAGATCACTGCGTTGTGTGTGCTTACTACAAAACTGAAAATGATTCTGACGAGGTAACGTTGTATTTCATGCTCACTATTAATTTCTGGTTTAAATAATAACTTGGATCTTCTGGACAGGTGTGGTGTTCTGTGTGCAAGAGGTCGGCCCATTGTGCCTGCACAGATGAGAAGGAAGACTTTGTTTGTAAAAAATGTCTAAATAAAATGTTACTAAAATAAATGATGCTTTTTAATCATACTTTGATGAACACCTTTTATATCAAAGCCCAAAAAAAAAACCTATTTCAATGCATTGTCTGTTTGCTGAGCCTCCTGCTGAATGTTCAGAAGAAAGACAAGTATACAGTAATCCTATCTTAAAGTAACCAACAATACATATTTTTAAATACTGTTTAATATACATCTGAGTATAAAACTGTCGACATGTAACTTAATGGGAATGTAATGAAAGTCTGTCAGATGGTAATGTAATAATCAGCGAGCCTAAATATATAATGTAGCCTAATGTTTGCAAAAAGGAGATAAAGAAAATCAACATTAATATGAATGAGTCAATTACCATTTTAGCCAAATTAAAATGAAGCCCTATACATATGTACAGGTCTTAATTTTAATTTGGGGCATTATTTAGGGTCTTATCACCTCAAATTAACCTACTTTTATTAGCCTAATAGAATTAATTGCATAATATATAAAGATTGAAAGTAGGTTAGGCTACTTTGTATTATTTATTTTGTTAGTTACTTACGTCAGTAAACAGTGTTCGGGTTTTAACATTTATACATACGGGCTTGCATGACGTCATTGTACTGATATTATAATTTGTTATAGAATAACTTGTCGAAGTGATCCACCCGAACGTGCGCCTGCATGACGTCATCGTACTGAAATATTAAAATTTGATTGGAAAACTTGAGCATCGAAGTGCTCTATAGTATAGTATGTTGTTAAATTTCTAAATATAATGATCTAAATAAGATAAATACAAGAATATCTTTTCGACAAGCTCCGAAAGGCGGAGCTGGCAGTTTGAGCTACCGATGGATCATCTCGACAAGTCAGACCAGCTCGACATAACGGAGCTGTCGTTTTGATCCACTGGTGGATCAAATCGACAGGGGATACTACATCGATAGAATACCGGGCCTCCATAAGTCTGTCAGGGGGCCTGTGTGGGTGCAAAGGGTCAACGGCACAGACAGAAGCACAATCTGCTTTAAACACAAACCGAGCCACACACACAGGACGTGAACCGTTTGAGCCACAGCTTTAATAAGACTTAGGACATTAACGTTAGGTCTGTGTCACATTATATGTATATTATTGTCATTTAGGTTATGAGAGTAGAATATCTCCAATTTAACAGTAAAAGGTACTTCTTTTGAGGGCCGACAAAATCTGATCTGAGCTTCATTTGGCTCCTGGGCCATAGTTTGGATGTGGTGCACCCAAATATGTGTGACCACATTTTGTATTATTATAGATAATTGGTTATTTACACTTTACTTTGTGAAAAATCTTCTCTGATAATTAGGAGAGTTATTGTACATTTAAATGTAGCCCTGTGTTAATATTGGTAAGAAGGAAAAGGAAAGCGGAACCTTCTACACTGTGGGCGCGCACCCCCGGATGCCTATAGCGGACCAATTTCCTGTTCCCCTTTAGACGCATTCTGGAAAAAGACACGAGTGTACCTGTTCTTCTTTCTCTAAGACTCTACCTTTATTTTACAGGTCAGTACTTGGTTAAAACCACCAGACATAAAAGCTTTAAGCTTCGTATTCCTTTGGTATTAAGTGGGAAGTAATATTGTGGTGATTTGTGTTATTTTGGGCTATTTACTGAACCCCAGCCAGGTCGAGGCGGTAAAGCTAATCCGCGCTGCGCCGGTAGTCTCGCGAGATTTCGCGCAGTTCCCGCGAGAGTTTGGTAGTTCTCGCTAGTTATGTGTTTACTTCATTGTAATCATTATTTTCGGTTTTGTATCTAGAAAGATATATTGCTCCAACTTATTACTTAAGTCTCCTGATATGACTGTTTAAAGGACCCAATATGTTAAGTTGTATTTTATGTATAGAATTGTAATAAGGAAAAAAAATGTAAATGCACTGAATGTAAATTGAATTGAATTGAAATAAGAGACGCATTCTGGAAAAAGACACGAGTGTACCTGTTCTTCTTTCTCTAAGACTCTACCTTTATTTTACAGAGATTCTTTCTTTTTGTTATTGTGGTCTCTACACTGGGGACCCGTAACAAACTGTGGGGGCTCGTCCGGGATCTCTCCTCTTCAATCGTCGAGGACAGATCCAGTGATACCAGAACCACGAAACAACAGTGACCAGACCGCTACATCAGCCAAGCCAGCCTGTGGGTGTCCAGGAGGGAGATCCAGGTCAGAAAGGATCTTCGCCTCAACGTGGAACCGCACTGCAGTGAGGGAAGTGCAGCGTGTTCAAGTCACAACAGAGCTACTATACAACAACTAAAACACATACAACATGTCAACAACAAGGAAAGACTTGATCTGGAGCATCAGAGGGCGCTTGTTTACACTCCAAACCTCAGACCTCTTTGAGCTAACAAAGAGCCTTGCACAAGAAAATAAAGACACAGTGCAGCTTAACCAGGATGACAAAGATGGTTGCATGGACTATGTAACTTCTTACCTGCAATCAGCTGCACTGCTGCAGCTTGAGGATGAGGGCATGAGTCAGCTGTTAATGCTGGATGATCTTATAACCCAAATTATCCAGACACGTGGCCCCAGTGCACAACCATCTGACAGAAGTGACACACTTACCAACATGCCCAGCCCACATCCGTCAAACATGTTACCAGACCCAACACCACCTGATGATCCACCCGATATTCAACCCGATGTGAACGCAAACACTGAAACGCAGTCAATAGAGGAGTTGAGGAAAGCATATGAGACACTGGGTGAGAGACTAAGACAATGTGAGACTGTAACACTCCAGCCATCTGCTACACCCACCCATCGCAATCACACACAACCACATCCAGGGGCACAAGTCAGTCCAGAGAGACCTGTCACCCTCAGAGACCTTTCCTACTTGCCTCGCAGAGAATTCAAAGTGTTTGGGGACAAATTGCAGACAATACCTCTGAGATCAGTTACAACAGTCTCACAAAACAGATAAATGAAGGAGTCAAAGAGGGATTTGCAGAAGCGGAAATTGTTAGAGGTGTACTGAGAATCGTTAAACCTGGCACCTTCAGGGACATGCTCATGCTGAAGGATGCACTATCCCTCCCTGAACTCCAGGGTTTCCTCAGATCCCATCTTGGAGAAAAGGCAACAACTGAGATGTTCCAGGAGCTGATGTGTGCTAGACAAACGGAACAAGAGTCACCCCAGCAGTTTTTGTATCGCATGATTGGACTCAAACAAAAGCTGATTTTCCAGTCAAAACAGGCCAACACAGACATTTCCTATGACCCAAGAACTGTCCAGGAAGTGTTCCTCCACACAATTTATCAAGGCCTGGGAGTCAAGTATGCAGACCTGCGACAAAGACTACGGCCCCTCACCACAAATAACAACGTCACGGATGAAGAGATTCTTAGTGAGGTCACAAAAATAATCAGCGATGAAAACGAGCATCAACGAAGACTAAGCCAAGTGTCTCGCCCAAAAGCGGCCCAAGCTCAAAGTGCTGTGATAGAAACAAAAGACAAGATAGCTAAAGACCAACAAACTTCACAAACAATCAAACAGCTTGCTGATCAAGTAGAGACTCTAACTAATATGGTGGCCAGTCTAATGGAACAGAAAGCAGCACAACCCTACTTCCCTTCTCCACAACAATCACCAAATCTACCTTTCCAACCTCCAGCAAACCATCTCAAACCTGCTCAAAAGAAAACATACCTCTGTCCAAAGTGCACTGAACAGAATTTGCAAGATTGTAGTCATTGCTTTGTGTGTTGTGAGTCAGGACACAGAGCGGTGGGATGCCTGAAGCGGACCAAGATTCAGGGAAACTGGAATCGGTCTCTGTCAAGGGACAGCCAGAGGCCGGTGCAGAGTCACAGTCCCAACCAGTGAAGCCCGCTCCCGCACAACCCACAATGCAGTGCACCAGACATCACAGCAAGCAGACAAGAAAAAAACTAGACCAGGGAAAACAACGTGTCCTATCCTGCCAAAGTTCTTCAACCACAAACTGTAGAGTGCCCCTAGTTGGTAAGAAAAGCCTACTTAAATGTTTGATTGGTGGCTATCCTGTGACAGTATTATTTGACTCAGGCTCACAAGTGAGTATAGTTGACAGACAGTGGGTCAAAAGATACATACCTAACTATGCAATAAGACCACTCCAAGAGTTGCTAAATGACGAACTTGAGGTTTATGCAGTTAATGGCCAAGCAGTTCCTTACGACGGATGGGTCGAGCTTTCAGTCACTCTAGCTGGTCACGAAGATCCTAATCTCACTGTACAAGCCCCATTCCTAGTCAGTAAACTATCACTCCCTCAACCACTGGTGGGAGCTAATGTGCTTGGTGCTATACTCCAAAGACAAGAGTCAGATGAAGAAGCTAAAGTCTTACTGTATAGTCTCCTACGCAGAGCATTTGGAATGGATGAGGAGCAAGTAATGGCCATGGTTAACTTCATACAAGTGCCATCAAAAGCAGATTGTGACCCAGCCACAGTGAGAATCGGTAAAGACAATGTGACTATTCCAGCTGGCAAAGCAGTCCAAGTATGGTGTAGGGTGCCTCAAAACTTCGACACATCTGACCCCCTGGTGTTGTACGAACCTGAAGAGAACATTGCTTTAAGACACTTGAGTGTAGGAGAAGGACTCATAGAGATCAACAACTCTCAAAGACCTTTTGTGAAAATCCCCATTTCCAACCACTCAAAACATGAGATTGTCCTGCCAAAGAGAACAACCCTAGGTACCATCCAACATGTCGCTAAAGTTATTGAAACGGACACACCAACAGATACACCAGAGTCAATTCAGTCCATGCAGACCACAGTCACGGCAGTTGGGGTTAATAGTACCACCTCTCCTCGCGATTCACCTGTTGAGCCCTGGTTGCCCCAAGTCGACCTTAGTCACCTGAGTCCAGACCAGCAAAAGTCAGTTGAAAGGGTGCTGATGGAAGAGTGTGAGGCGTTCTCCCGCGACAATACCGACATAGGCTGTATCCCTTCTCTGCAAATGGAAATCAGACTCAAAGATGACACACCAGTCCAGAGGGCCTATGCCTCCATCCCAAAGCCCCTTTACAGGGAGGTAAAGGAGTATATCCAAGAACTGATTGTCAAGGGATGGATTGTAAAGTCACAGTCGCCCTATGCAGCCCCTGTCATCTGTGTAAGGAAAAAGGACGGATCTTTACGTTTGTGTATTGATTACCGCCTTCTAAATAACAAGACCGTGCCAGACAGACACCCGCTTCCCCGGATCCAGGACCTCACTGACTCCCTTGGAGGTTACAGCTGGTTTTCGATCCTGGACCAGGGTAAAGCCTACCATCAAGGTTTCATCGCAGAAGGCTCAAGGTACCTGACAGCATTTACAACTCCATGGGGCCTCTACGAATGGGTAAGGATACCCTTCGGGCTGTCGAATGCTCCAGCAGCCTTTCAACGGAGCATGGAGGAGATGCTCGACACGCTCCGCGACGAGTGCTGCATCCCATACCTTGATGATGTGCTTTGTTTCTCCAAGTCGTTCGATGGACATCTCCAAGTGTTGCAGAAAGTCCTCCAAGCCTTACAACGCCATGGAGTGAAGCTGAAGTCCGAGAAGTGCGAGTTGTTCCGCAAAGAGGTTCGGTACGTCGGTCGTTTGGTGTCTGCTGATGGAGTGAAAGTAGATCCTAAAGACATCGAGGCTGTGCAGGCACTCAAGCACAAGAGACCACAGACCGTGGGAGAAGTCAGGCAGCTTTTGGGATTCCTAAGTTACTATCGGACGTATGTGCAGGACTTCTCCCGCATAGCAAAACCCCTGTACGACTTGCTCCAAGTTAAGTCCGATACACCACCAGCTAAACCAACCAGAGGCCGAGCAAAATATGCCCAACTGTCTTCTCGAGCTCCAGTTCACTGGAACAAAGAACACCAAGAGATTCTCGAGCGCTTGATCAACATGCTCACCCAGCCACCAGTGTTAGCATATCCCGACTTCACCCGCCCTTTTATACTCCACACAGACGCATCCCAGAAAGGCCTTGGTGCTGTCCTTTACCAGAACCAAGACAACAAGATGAGAGTGATTGGGTATGGGTCACGCACGTTAACACCTGCCGAACAAAACTACCACTTGCACAGCGGCAAACTAGAGTTTTTAGCCCTCAAGTGGGCAGTTTGTGACAAGTTTAAGGATTACCTGTACTACGCCCCACATTTCACAATCTTTACAGACAACAACCCGTTGACGTATGTCCTTAGCACAGCTAAACTCAATGCAGTCGGACATCGTTGGGTCGGACAACTGGCAGATTTCCACTTCGACATAAAATATCGTCCAGGAAAAGTCAACATCGACGCTGATGTGTTGTCCCGTCTTCCGCTCGACATTGACACGTTCATGAAAGAATGCTCAGAGGAACTATCAGAGGAAGCTGTAGGTGCAGTGTGGGAGGGGAGCAGAAGAGCCAAGCAAAATGATGTGGCATGGATAGCAGCCCTTAACCTCGCCACACCAAGCCAGCCCCTCAAAGAGCCTCTACAGTCCATCAGCCATGATAGACTTGTACAAGAACAAAGAGCAGATGCAGCCATTGGGAAAGTTATCGAGATGAAAGAGAAAGACATATCACCAAACGAAGATAAAGTTGACACAAACACAAAAAGACTGTTGAGAGAGTGGAGTCGGCTACACATTGAGAATGGCCTTCTCTACAGGAAGACCACGGAGCGTAAGCAACTGGTTCTGCCTGCTGTTTACAGACAAGTTGCTCTCACTCACCTGCATAATAACATGGGCCATGTCGGTGTTGAGAAAGTCTTGAATCTGGCCCGAGAGAGATTTTATTGGCCTTTCATGAAGAGAGAAATTGAGGAGTATGTCACAAGGAAGTGTCAGTGCATAAAGCAAAAGAAACCAGCAACACACGAGAGAGCACCCATGGGCAGTATAACATCCAATTCCCCACTTGAGCTCGTATGCATTGACTTCCTTCATCTCGAGTCTTGCAAAGGTGGATTTGAGTACATTCTCGTAGTGGTGGACCATTTCACCAGGTTTGCCCAAGCCTACCCCACCAAAAATAAGGCTGCAAAGACAGCAGCAAACTGTCTTTTCAACGATTTCATTCCCAAATTCGGTTACCCCTCCAAGCTCCATCATGACCAGGGTCGCGAATTTGAGAACGAGCTGTTCAAATCACTCAGAGAACTTGCTGGTGTTGGTCACTCAAGAACTTCCCCCTATCACCCACAATGCAACCCTGTTGAAAGACTGAATCGCACCCTGTTGCAAATGCTGCGTACATTGGGAGAAAAAGAGAAACTAAACTGGAAAGAGCATCTGCCCCATGTCACCCATGCGTACAACTGCACCAAGCATGAGGCCACTGGCTTCTCCCCGTACTACCTGTTGTATGGCAGGCATCCTCGCCTCCCAGTGGACCTTCTCTTTGGTCTCATACCAGAACATGACACACAGACACCACAAGGATATGCAGAGAAATGGAGAGGGAGAATGACAGAGGCATATCGCATCGCAAGTGCTAACAGCCAACAGTCAAGTTCCAAAGGTAAAGCAAACTACGACAAAAGGTGTAGAGGAGTAACGCTACAAACTGGAGACAGAGTACTTGTACGTAACTTAGGTGAAAGAGGTGGTCCTGGCAAACTAAGACCCTACTGGGAACAAGCAGTTTACATTGTAAGAGAGCAAGTTGGCGACAACCCTGTCTACAAAGTTAGTCCAGAGACGGGAGGTCGACCCCTCCGTACTCTACACAGAAACTTGCTGTTACAGGTGAACGACTTGCCAGTAGACATTGTCCAAAGTCAAACTGCCAAGCCCCACAAGAAGAACAAAAAGTCCACAGAAAAACCCAAGGCACTAGAGCGGTCACGCAGCCCAGAGACAAGCGACTCAGAAGATGAGCCTCTCTACTGGTTTCGTGTACCCAGATATGTTCACGAAAGCCAACGTCCCGTTGAACCAGTTTGCAGTGAGACACAGAGTAGACCTTGCCCACATCAAACAAGGCAAGAAGAGGGAACTCATTTCCAACGTGAGCAAGAAAGAGACATTGTTACAGGAGATGACCAAGTAATGCAAGGAGACAACGGACAAGACTCAGACCTACCTCCGCTTCATGACGACGTGGATGTCCAAGTGCCCAGTCCTGGCCCAGCAGCACATCTTGATCCAGAGCCGGTACCCAGCCAGGAGCCAGAGCATGAAATCCATCTAGAGTCACCACCCCATCTGAGACAGTCCACCAGGCAGAGACGACCCAACACGATCTTCACCTACCCATCCTTGGGCCAGCCAGCCTACCAGACTCGTCCCACGGTGAACACAGTCAACGTCCAGTCTTCACTGTATCCTTTTCTGTATTACCCTTCTCTTACCCCCCACCCTCTCTACCCCTCTCCACTTACCTCTAACCCCTACCTACCTGTTTCGTATGCTATTCCTTGCTATTAAACTGAACAGATATCACGAGATAAAAGATGCCTGGAAAGTAAGGACACTTAAAGAAAAGACATTCCAGAGACTTTTCAAAAAGAGACTTTATTAGTTCATGGGTTTTGAGTTATTTAGGTCAAGTGTCAGGAGCCACTTTTGTTGTTGGGGAGCGTGTGGTGCACCCAAATATGTGTGACCACATTTTGTATTATTATAGATAATTGGTTATTTACACTTTACTTTGTGAAAAATCTTCTCTGATAATTAGGAGAGTTATTGTACATTTAAATGTAGCCCTGTGTTAATATTGGTAAGAAGGAAAAGGAAAGCGGAACCTTCTACACTGTGGGCGCGCACCCCCGGATGCCTATAGCGGACCAATTTCCTGTTCCCCTTTAGACGCATTCTGGAAAAAGACACGAGTGTACCTGTTCTTCTTTCTCTAAGACTCTACCTTTATTTTACAGGTCAGTACTTGGTTAAAACCACCAGACATAAAAGCTTTAAGCTTCGTATTCCTTTGGTATTAAGTGGGAAGTAATATTGTGGTGATTTGTGTTATTTTGGGCTATTTACTGAACCCCAGCCAGGTCGAGGCGGTAAAGCTAATCCGCGCTGCGCCGGTAGTCTCGCGAGATTTCGCGCAGTTCCCGCGAGAGTTTGGTAGTTCTCGCTAGTTATGTGTTTACTTCATTGTAATCATTATTTTCGGTTTTGTATCTAGAAAGATATATTGCTCCAACTTATTACTTAAGTCTCCTGATATGACTGTTTAAAGGACCCAATATGTTAAGTTGTATTTTATGTATAGAATTGTAATAAGGAAAAAAAATGTAAATGCACTGAATGTAAATTGAATTGAATTGAAATAAGAGACGCATTCTGGAAAAAGACACGAGTGTACCTGTTCTTCTTTCTCTAAGACTCTACCTTTATTTTACAGAGATTCTTTCTTTTTGTTATTGTGGTCTCTACACTGGGGACCCATAACATGGACACTGTTATAATTGATGTGTTTTTCCTTCTGGTTGATCATTATTTATTGCTGCCTTATCTGTGGTTTAGTCTCATTGATCTGATGCAGTTTAGGTCAAATATGATCTCAGGAGGTTCTGGGGGGAAAAGTGTGAGAGTCACTGGAGACATGAGTCCTGTTTGAGCTCATAATCACGGTGTGACACTGATGTGATGTAGACAGAGTTAATTTTCAGCTCCCGTCCCTGGTTGGGCTTTTCTACACTTTCTACAATCAATAACAAAATACATTAAAACACGTTTCTATAATATATACATAGATCGGTGCAAAATTTAGACTTGTTTCACTCTCACTCATACACTTTCATACCATTCACAGGTGGTACACTTTTGGTTTTCTTTCAGCCCTTAAGTCTAGACGTGAACATTTTTACATCAGAAACTTGATTTCAGTGGGTCATGAGTTCCACAGTTTGCATCTTTTGTAGGAAAAGGTTGATTGACCAATGACGTCCTGGACTGAGGGATTTGACAGTTTTGGTTGGAGGCGCCTCTTGTTTCTGCTTATGTTTAGTCTCTGTAGAAACACAAGTGGCTCAGGGGCCAAGTTATAAATACATTTCAAACATAATTTCAGAAAAAATAAATTGCTGAATTTTTCAAAACTTAATACATTATAATTCTTAAGAATGTGACAGTGATAGGGTTTCTGTCCATATTTTGATGGTTGGTTGTACAATGAGCCAATGTGCTGTGTGTCTGAAGGAGCTGCTGGGCCCATGTCATGCAGAGTGAAATGTGAGAGAAGAACACATCATGTCCAGCAGGCTGCGCGGTTTGGAATGTGCTCTCTAATCAGTCTGAAGCTATTTAGATTCCTTTGTATTGTTTTGGAGATTTTATTAATGTTTTTATCAAATTTTAGCTGGGGGTCTAAGACCAACCCAAGATATTTAAATTCATTAACCAACTGTATTTTATCATTTTACAGATGTATTAAGAAGTTTTGGTCTGAATACGTTTTTAAAATGGAAAAACACATGGCGACTGTCTTTGTAAGATTTAGAACCAACTTATTTTGAGTGAAAAACACTGCATCATCCGAATAAATTCGGCAGCAGACCCCAGGACAAATCAAAGGTAGATAATTTATAAAGAGACTAAACAGCAGTGGTCCCAATATGGATCCCTGAGGTATGCCCATACGGCCGTTTAGAAATGGAGATTTGTTGCTGGTCGCCTTAACACACTGTTCCCTTCCCTGAAGAAAGGAGGCGAACCAACCCCCTGCCTCAGGGGACATGTTAAACGATGACACGTTTGATAACAGTATGTGGTGACTGACTGTTTCAAAGGCTTTTTTAAGATCGAGAAATACCGCTCCTCCCACCTCACCCCTGTCCAGGGGACTCCAGGTCATCAGTCAGTTGTGTTAGAACAACATTCTCCATCACTTTAGATAGTATGGGTAAGATTGATATAGGTCGATAGTAGCACATAGAATCTTGACTTCCTGATTTAAATATTGGCACAACCATTGCTTTTTTCCATCCTAAGGGAAATTTACAATTTCTTATGGACAAATTAACTAATTAAGGTGTGTCAAAAGTTTAGCTAAAACACAACTGTAACGTGTGAGAAAACAACTGTTAGTATTTTGTAATTGAACAATTTTTGAATCATCTGTATGACTTCTGTCTCATTCACCTCTTCTACATAAATGGCATCAGCAGAAGGCATGTTTGGCGTGTTTGATTCTTACCTACAATTTCTTCAAAATCTTTGGTTTATTCTTCTTCTGATTGCACAAAATAACTATTAAATCCATCAGCCATAGTTGAGGAGTTACTGGTACTCTGCCATTTACGATGAGCTCTCCAATTCCTTTAGGCCTAGTTGATTAGTTTTGAAGTGCATTTAAATGCTTCCAAAGGCAATTACTGTTTCCCTTTGCGTTGGCTATGAGTTTAGTATAATATGACGCTTTTCTCAGACTTTATTTCTTAAACTTTTGAAAGCTATGGCGATCAGTTTTATGTTTTGAATGTAGGGATTTCTTTAAGGCCAAATCCCGCAACTTCATACGTTTTGTTATTTCATTATTTATCCATGGGAGAGCACGATTTTTTGTTCGCACTTTTTTTTGTTATGTAAATCTGTCCAGTAATTTTGTGATTACTGTCATCACAGAATTCCAACATTCATCCACGTCTTCCACAGTAGTAACCTGCTCCCAGCTGAGATGTTTTAGTTCTCTTTCAAACTGTGAAGTTTAGATTTAGGAATTACTAATTGTATGTCATTGCCAATGCTACATGTTTTACCAAAGTATTCTAGTCTTTGTTGTCAGTTTTCTTGCAGTCAAAGTCACGTTGTGGTCCGATAGTCCTGTTATTAAATTATAAGTCTTTGTTATACGTTCATTTGTAAAAGCCATGTCAATTAAAGTCTTAGTCTGTCTGGTAATCCTAGTGGGTCCTTTAATTATTTGTTGATAATTACATTTTGTCATTATTGTTTTTATCTTGAGTTTAGAACCTTTGTCGTCCCAGTTAATGTTAAAATCACCGTACAGTATCGTTTCCCTGTAGACTGTGTGCAGACTGCTGTTGTCACCTCGTCGGGCGCCCTCTGCAGCTAAAGCAGCTCTTACTGATCCTTCCTTCCTGAATCGTGGAGGTTAATTTGACTTGCATATTAAAACTAATAATGCCACACGCCCTTTTCAGTCATTACACAAACATCTCTCTGCTTTCTCTGCCTGACAGACGTATTTTTGGTTTTGAGTTCAACACACGGATGTGATGATCAAGAACCTCAGCAAGATCTCTGCATTTAACCAGGTGAGACATTTGAACTTTTGACAAAGTGAGTGCAGTGAGCACTTGTGCAGTTGTTTAGTTAATTTCCTGCCTGCCCAAACAGTAGGTCTTGTTTTTTGTTTTTTGTTTAATTATTTTTATCAATGTTTATTTCAATGGTGTGACCTGTAAAGGCATTAACAAACAATTATCACAATTACAGCAGATCAAAAGATCATGGCAATTATCAGTACGACATTTATTGGATTTCCTAACTCTCACTAAGGATTTGAAGAATTAAATTGATGTTGATGTTATTTAGCTGAGTTAAAAAAGATCAATGAGTCAAGAATAAGTTTATGTCACTTATTTTTGACGTGTAAAAGGTGTTTTTTCCATGAGAGACTGGCCGACCGATGTAGAAAACCAGAACAAAAAGAGTGTACGGTGGACAGGTTCAAAACCAGAACACTCGCAATTCAAATGAGCCAGCTCCTCTATTTGCATCTGCGTCATTCCTCACAGACAAACTGTATTTGGTCGACCGTCTTTTCTGTCAGAACTTCACAACAGTGGAATACTGTCCTAGAGCCATTAGAGTCTCCCTCGTTCCTTTCTTTTAAAGGAATGTTTAAAAGTGGCTTGTACAAACACACATTTGTGAGCACTAGTTTTATATAATTGTGTTTGATGTATGCATTTTTAAGTGTATTTACTTTTAGAATGCTCTTCTGACATCTGTCAAAGGGACGATGCAAATGGCCTCATGTCAGCGAACTCAGGCACATTTACACTGTCTAATGTTAATGAATGTGCAATGCCCCTTATCAAATAAATGAAATAATTTGAGAATCAGCTCCAGTATTTTGGCAGGGGAAGTGACCAAATAAAACAAACAAGAACAAAAAAAAAAATGATAACAGTTAGTCTAGCCTTTAAGCCAATTGACCAGAGCAGACTCCAAACACATAAAATAAAGTAACAAAGGAGAGCAGCCCCCCCGATCTGAGCCCGAGTGGTGTTCAGTTATTGGACTTCTGTGCTAGTCACAGCTTGTCCATAACGAACACCATGTTCAAGCACAAGGTCCATCAGTGCACGTGGCACCAGGACACAGGCCGGAGGTCGATGATCGACTTTGTTGTCGTGTCAACCGATCACCACCTGGTGGTGAGTTGGATCCGCTGGCGGGGGAGGAAGCCGGACAGACTCGGCAGACCCAAGCGTATCGTGAGGGTCTGGCAGAGACCTCTGTCAGCAGGTCTTCAACTCACACCTCCGGGAGAACTTCTCCCAGATCCCGGGGGAGGCTGGGGACATTGAGTCCATGTGGACCATGTTCTCCACTTCCATTGTCGATGCGGCGGCTCGTAGCTGTGGTCGCAAGGTCTCTGGTGCCTGTCACGGCGGCAATCCCCGAACCCGGTGGTGGACACCGGAAGTAAGGGATGCCGTTAGGCTGAAGAAGGAGTCCTATCGGGCCTTGTTGGCTTGTGGGACTCCTGAAGCAGCTGACAGGTACCACAGGCCAAGCGTACTGCAGCCCGTGTGGTCGCAGAGGCAAAAACTCGGGATTGGGAGGAGTTCGTAGAGGACATGGAGGAGGACTATAGGTCGGCCTCAAAGAAATTCTGGCAAACCGTCTTTGGCCTCTGGAGGGGGAAGCAGTGCTTCACCAACACCGTTTACGGTGCGGGTGGAGAGCTGTTAACCTTGACTGGGGATGTGGTCGGACGGTGGAAGGAATACTTTGAGGATCTCCTCAATCCCACTGTCACGTCTTCCGAGGAGGAAGCAGAGGCTGAGATCGCGGAGGCGACTCGTCCATCACCCTGGCTGAAGTCACTGAGGTGGTTGGCAAGCTCCTTGGTGGCAAGGCTCCGGGGGTTGATGAGATCCGTCCTGAGTATCTTAAGTCTCTGGATGTTGTGGGACTGTCTTGGACATGTCTCTGCAACATCGCGTGGCAGTCTGGGACGGTGCCTCTGGACTGGCAGACCGGGGTGGTGGTCCCTCTGTATAAGAAGGGGGACTGGAGGGCGTGTTCCAATCACAGGGGGATCACACTCCTCAGCCTCCCCGGTAAGGTCTATTCCAGGGACTGGAGAGGAGAATCCGACCGATAGTCGAACCTCAGATTCAGGAGGAGCAGTGTGGTTTTCGTCCCGGTCGTGGAACACTGGACCAGCTCTATACTCTCCATCGGGTGCTCGAGGGTTCATGGGAGTTTGCCCAACCAGTCCACATGTGCTTTGTGGACCTGGAGAAGGCATTCGACCATGTGCCCCGGGGCGCCTTGTGGGGGGTGCTCCGGGAGTATGGGGTCCGGGGCCCTTTGCTAAGGGCTGTCCGGTCCCTGTATGACCGGAGCAGGAGCTGTGTTGCCGGCAGTAAGTCAGACCTGTTCCCAGTGCATGTTGGACTCCGCCAGGGCTGCCCTTTGTCACTGGTTCTGTTCATAGTTTTTATGGACAGAATTTCTAGGCGCAGTCAGGGCGTGGAGGGCGTCTGGTTTGGGAACCACAGGATCTCATCTCTGCTGTTTGCAGATGATGTCGTCCTGATGGCTTCCTCAAACCAGGACCTACAGCATGCACTGGGACGGTTTGCAGCCGAGTGTGAAGCAGCTGGGATGAGAATCAGCTCCTCCAAAAGGTGGCTTGCCCTCTCCGGGTGGGAAGTCTGGGAGTCCCTGACTTCCCATTGCTGCCCCCGCGACCCGGCTCCTTTACGCTCCAGGTCTGTGGAGTCCAGAGCGAGCAGAGGAGCTTTCATTTGTGTCCACAACACTGACGAATCCCACTGCGTCACTGTTTGAGAAAATAAAACTGTAAATATCAGTGACACGAGGAAGTCCTGGACCGAAGCAGAGTCTGGTCCTCAAGAGAAGAAACACGTCCCTCTGAACACAAGGGTTTAAGCACAAGGAAATAGGCAGAATAGGTCTCCTTTAAAATGCAAATGAACAACGTTTGGATCGACCCCGAGAGGAGAAAGTTCCAGAAACAGGTTTTATATAAATTATAGATCTTTGTCTCTGATTTCAAACTTGTATTATTATTATTATACATTTTTAACATGTTTTTCAGTGCCCTGTTATATTTTTTCGGTTCTTTTTTCCCATAAGTCTCCATGTTTGTTTTGATACGTGCCTGGCCCTGATTGGATAATCCACCTGTCAATAACTCAGTATTCTGGATCCCAATCATAAAACCATCACCAGAGCAGCACAAGTCCCGCCCTCGGAGTTTGACCAGTGACTTTGTTTATTTATTGATAAAAAGGACGTGAATATTAATGAACACGATTCATATTTATTTTCTCTGACGTCCCTGGAGTCTGACAGATCCTTTAAAGGTTGCACCGACACATGAAATTATAAATTAATTAAACACATTTTTAAAAGATTCTTTAAATTAAACATTGACACATGTATTCATTTAATTAAGTGAATTAATATTGAATGCATTTATTAAAAATGTAATCAACATGTCGTTAATTCATTGTGCATTTAATGAATTGTCTATTTCCATTTAAAATACTGTAACGATACATAAATGCTTATTTCATTGTGTATTTCATTATTTATTTGTACAAACTAAATCCTCCATATTTGGTACAAAAGGACACTGTGTGAAAGTGAAAGTAACTGTAAAGATGCTGCACAAAACTCACACATTTAGGGACGTTTGTCAGAGCAGGGTTTGTCCTTCTGGTTGATCATCGTTCATTGCTGCCTTGTCTGTGCTTTAGTCTGGTTTGTGCTCAGTATCTCTGTCATTATTGTTGCCTCACACAGACTGCTCTCGTCCTCTGGCGCCCTCTGCAGCTGAAGCAGCTCTGGCTGGTCCTTCCTTCCTGATTGTGGCTTTGATTAAATATCGTCACACCCCATTCCACAAACATCTCTCTGGTTTATCTGCTTCACAGATAAACCTTTGGACTTTGGCTCAAAACACAGACGTGACGATCAAGAACAGCAGAGCTCTGCATTGAACCAGGTGAGAACCTCATTCAGAAATCATCTTTGACACAAAATACTTCAAACAAACTGAAGCGGCTCCTTTCTGGGCTCAGTTTAGAATGATAAATGTCCAGATAAATTATCCACGGCTAAATTCTACTGAACATTGTTTAGTTGAACTGTTTTCTCTCTGTAGCCTCGAGGCGACTGCTTTTGTGATTTTGGGCACAACAGAAATAAACTGAATTGAACTGAATATAAATGTATGTATAATCTGAGGTCACAGAAAAACACAGATTGTTTTGTCAGTGATGGTTCCATTTCCTGGTTTGTAACCGTACCTGCACAAACAGGTCTTCATTGTTATTTTTTCTGTTTTAAATGTTGTGATCTGTAAAGTCATTAGCATAAATACAGAGTAACTGTTAAAACTGTAAAAGATGAAGGAAATCATCCGTGTGACATTTCATATATTGGATTTGATGTTGAGTTCAGAGAGACAAAGAGTCAGTTTAGTTGTAAAAAGAACAAGTGAACTCCACTGGATGAACAAAAGGTCAGGCACAACAGAACAAGGGCTTTAAAAATTCTCTGTTTGAGTGACACAAGTGACAAAAATGTCTAATTTGTTTTTTGTGTAGCTTTACCTGAAAATAATGCACATGGTACACCTCTGCAGCTTCTCCAGGAGCTCTGTTTGAGTAGTTTACTGTGATGCAGGAAGAAGAGTGTGAAAGGGCTCTTTCACTTTAGTTTTCGTCTTATTTTCCTCTGTTTATGCCTGGCTCTACAGCTCCACCAATCATTAACTTCCACCTGCCTTGCTCCATCCAATAAAAGTGCCGCTCACCTGCTGGTCGGGGCGGTTTGGACTCTTTGTTCAGCCTCAGCACTCGACGTGTCTTATGCATCTGTGTGTTTTGTGCCTCTGGTGTGTTTGTGTGGCCACTGTACGTGGCATTGTAGCCCTGTAGCCTCACTGTGGTTGTCAGCTGCTCTTATTTTTTGTGTCTTAATTTCTGCTCTGGTAGAGCCCTTTCTTGAGTTTTGTAAATGTTACTATTATTTACCTGTCTTTACCACTTGACACCATTTAACATCTTGGTTGTGTTACCTTCCCTTCCCCCTAGTTGAGCTGGGTTTGTAACATATATACATATATATATATATATATATATATATATATATATATATATATATATATATATATATATATATATATATAGAAAGAGAAAGAGAGAGCAGGTGCTCAGTGGTGACACCTGGAGGGTCTGGGCGGCGGTGCTGGGATTGTAAAGTTATTTTGTTGTTTCATTTTTACTTATGGCTAAGTTGACAATTATATTGCTTTAAATATAGTTTTCATATTCCTTTTTTGTTTCTTTAGTTTCTGATTAAAGTTACTCTGTTGTTCAGAGCAAAAACATCTGCTTTGAAACCAGAAAGCGCTCACATCTACACTGCTCCAGTGTAATTTAACACAAACTCAATTTGATCAGTATCAGCTGATCAAAATTTCAGATGATCAGTGTTAGTGATCGGCCTCAAAAATCCTAATTGGAGCAACTCTCGTTTCCACAAACATCACTCTGCAGGAAGGGCCTTCGTGAAAGTGTCCTGTGTGAGCGCTCAAAGAAACTAAACCTAATAATAATAATATATATTTTGGGTCCCCGGTCACTGGCGGACACTTTTGAGATTTTTGAGTGTTCAATTTTTACATCCCCTCCCCGTCTGGGCAGGGCTGATGAAATACCTCATACTCATTTTCCAGGCAAATTCACGCCAGCATTTACATTGAGTGGTTTTAAAAAGTGCTTTGAGGCCTTTTCCCAATGTTATTTTCAATGTTTAATTCTTTCTCCCATTTACATTTTATATCACAATCTAACTTTGTATTTTCTTACATTGTTCTTACATCGTTCTGAACATTTCTGCCTCTAAACACATGAGCTGCTGCTGCTGGGCTGAACCTCGTGTTTTGAACAGTGCAGCAAGACTATACAACCACCTAGTGGCTGGATGCTCTCCGTGCGTGTCAGTGAATAGTGCAATCAATTCCTTTTAGTGACAACATAACAAACATGAGATGCAAATTGAAGGCACTTAAGAGTGTGTTTAAAGGATAAGAACAGCAAAAAAATGCAGAATATTTCCCCTTTAATTTCATTCTCATCTTGTTTTCCAAAACACCATCATTATTATGATAGAGTGCTTGCAATTTTTGAGATATTGTCACTCCCAGATATTTCATTTTTACTGAATCCCAATTAAAATGAAAGCCATCCTTCAGAGTTTGATTCCTTGTTTCCCTGTTATTAGTGATTCACATTTACTTTCATAAGTTTTGCATCCAGATACTTAAATATTAATGAATAGTTTTCATAAATTGAGCTAATGATTTATCAGGTGTCGTGAGGTAGATAATAATATTGTCATCATAAAATGCTAATTTATGTTCCTCACTACCTATTTGAACCCCTGTTACACTATTATTAATTAATTGCGAGGGCGGGGACCTCTATAGACTCGGCAAAAAGTAACGGAGAGAGAGGATCTCCTTGGCGTGTTCCTCTCTGGATGGTGAATCGTCTCATACGTGTCCCATTGGTTTTAACTCTGGAGGTCGGATTGTTATATACAGCTTGTATCCATTTATTAAGTTCAGGTCCCAGTCCAAAGCAGTCAAGAGCTTCAAACAAAAAAGGCCAAATTTCCAAATCAAAAGCCTTTTCAGCATCAATTGTTAATAATAATGCACTGTATTTATTTGTTCGCATACATTATCTATTATATTATTATATTATATTATATTATATTATTCTTCCTGTGATAAAACCACTTTGACATTTTTTCAATCTACCTGCAATAATTGAGATTATTTTATGATCTGTGTTTAAAAGAGTACGATGACTATTTTCTTGCATCTTTACCTTCCTTTTAGATTAAAGTTATTCATGACGGAGGGATCCTCAGCCTACTATTATTGCAGGAGGGAAAAGAAAGGGAAAAAAATGGAATTGTATGTATCTATTATGAGTTCCAGTGTTGTGTGTGGCTGTACGATAGTGATGTGATGGCAATAATGATAATAATAACAATTCTACAAATATTATGCATATATATATATATATATATATACTTATTTATTTTATTATTATTTTTTTGTTTGTTTTGTTTTCCTCTCTCTCTCTCTCTCTCTCTCTCTCCTTCCTTTCTTCGCTCTCTTCTGTCTAATTTATAGTAGATCTAGTTATATCCCCCCCCACCTACTACCTATTACAGCGATTTCAACTGGCTAATGTTCTCTTCACCTCAGTTCTTCTAAAACCTTATCTATTTATCCACACAAACACACACACTGTACACACACACACACACTGTACACACACACACACACACACACACACACACTGTACACACACACACACTGTACACACACTGTGTACACACACACACACACACACACACACAGTACACACACTGTACACACACACACACTGTACACACACACACTGTACACACACACACACACACACACACACACACACACTGTACACACACACACACACACACACACACACACACACACACACACACACACACACACACACACACACACACACACACAGAGTTTTTTTTATAAAATTCATTTGTGAATCCATCAGCCCCTTGGGCAGTGTCTGGTTTTAATCTTGTTCCTGTATTTCCAGTTCAGTAATTGGTTTGGTTAACATAATTTTTTGTTCATATGTTATTTGTGGCACAGTACTGTTTTTTAAATAGTTTTTAATAAGATCTTTTTCACAGTCTTCCTTTTTATAAATCTGTATCTATCTGTATCATTCATTCATAGGGAACGTGAGCTGGGATTAGACCGTCGTGAGACAGGTTAGTTTTACTAACTGACCTAACCTACTGATGATGTTTTGTTGCAATAGTAATGCCCCCTTGGTGGCTCCAGGGGTGGATGAGATCCGCCCTGAGTATCTTAAGTCTCTGGATGTTGTGGGACTGTCTTGGACATGTCTCTGCAACATCGCGTGGCGGTCTGGGACGGTACCTCTGGACTGGCAGACCTGGGTGGTGGTCCCTCTGTATAAGAAGGGGGACCGGAGGGTGTGTTCCAATCACAGGGGGATCACACTCCTCAGCCTCCCCGGTAAGGTCTATTCCAGGGACTGGAGAGGAGAATCCGACCGATAGTCGAACCTCGGATTCAGGAGGAGCCTGTGGTTTTCATCCCGGTCGTGGAACACTGGACCAGCTCTATACTCTTCATCGGGTGCTCGAGGCTTCATGGGAGTTTGCCCAACCAGTCCACATGTGTTTTGTGGATCTGGAGAAGGCATTCGACCGTGTGCCCCGGGGCGCCTTGTGGGGGGTGCTCCGGGAGTATGGGGTCCGGGGCCCTTTGCTAAGGGCTGTCCGGTCCCTGTACGACCGGAGCAGGAGCTGTGCTGCTGCAGTAAGTCAGACCTGTTCCCAGTGCATGTTGGACTCCGCCAGGGCTGCCCTTTGTCACTGGTTCTGTTCATAGCTTTTATGGACAGAATTTCTAGGCGCAGTCAGGGCGTGGAGGGGGTCCGGTTTGGGAGCCACAGGATCTCATCTCTGCTGTTTGCAGATGATATCGTCCTGATGGCTTCTTCAAACCAGGACCTGCAGCTCTGGGACGGTTTGAGCCGAGTGTGAAGCGGCTGGGATGAAGATCAGCTCCTCCAAATCCGAGGCCATGGTTCTCGACCGGAAAAAGGTGGCTTGCCCTCTCCGGGTGGAGAGTCCTTGCCTCAAGTGGAGGAGGTCAAGTATCTCGGGGTCTTGTTCACGAGTGAGGGAAGGATGGAGTGTGAGATTGACAGGCGGATCGGTGCAGCGTCTGCAGTGATGCGGGCGCTGTATCGGACCGTTGTGGTGAAGAAAGAGCTGAGTCGAAAGACAAAGCTCTCGATTTACCGGTCAATCTACGTTCCTCCTTCACCTGGTCATGAGCTCTGGGTAATGACCGAAAGGACAGGATCGTGGATACAAGCGGTCGAAATGAGCTTCCTCCGCCGGGTGGCTGGGCGCTCCCTTAGAGATAGAGAGGAGCTCAGTCACACGGGAGGAGCTCGGAGTAGAGCCGCTGCTCCTCCACGTGGAGAGGAGCAGCTGAAGTGGCTCGGGCATCTGTTCAGGATAAGATAAGAGATCCTTTATTTGTCCCACAATGGGGAAATTCCACTGTTGCAACACACAGTTTAGGACAGAAATGAATGAAATAGGCGCATGCAATAAAAATAGGATAAATAAACATGGTCATAAAAAATACAATATAAAGTATAAAGTGCACACTCTTATTTACAGTAAAAATGGTAGCTAAAGTGGCTTAAGTGTATTGTTATATACAGTAAGTGACTATGGTGAGGTAAAAGTCTATTAATAGTATGTTAAATTATATTGCACATGATTGTAGCGGGTGAATGGCACATGTTCAGGGCTAACAGTGTTCATTGTAAAGTCTGACAGCAGCAGGAAGGAAAGACCTGCGAAACCTCTCCTTCACACAGCGAGGGTGGATCAGTCACTGAAGCTGCTCTCCAGGGCAGACAGAGCGTCCTGCAGGGGATGGGACTCATGGTCCAGCATAGACGTGAGTTTAGCCAGGACCCTTCTGTCCCCCACCTCACGCACTGAGTCCAGAGCACAGCCCAGGACGGAGCTGGACTTCTTGATGACCTTGTCCAGCTTCTTCCTCTCCCTCTCTGTGATGCTGCTGCTCCAGCAGACCACACCGTACAGGACGGCTGATGCCACCACAGAGTCGTAGAAGGTCCTCAGGAGAGGCCCTGACACTCCAAAAGACCTGAGTCTCCTCAGGAGGTAGAGCCGACTCTGACTCTTCCTGTACAGTGCGTCTGTGTTATGAGTCCAGTCCAGGATGCCTCCTGGACGCCTCCCTCAGGAGGTGTTCTGGGCATGTCCCACCGGGAGGCGGCCCCGGGGTAGACCCAGGACACGCTGGAGGGACCATGTCTCTCGGCTGGCCTGGGAACGCCTCGGGATCCCCCCGGAGGAGCTGGAGGAAGTGTCTGGGATGAAGGACGTCTGGGAGTCCCTGCTTAGACTGCTGCCCCCGCGACCCGGCCCCGGATAAGCGGAAGAAGATGGATGGATGGATGGATCTGTATCATTCACTTGGAGTTTAGTAATGTATAATATAGGCCTTTTTTGTTTGTCTTTTCAGTTTATAAGCCAAATTTTTAAGTGTGTTTGTTTTCTCTACTTCATGCGTCCATATGGCCTTTAAGACAGATTGTTCTTCCCTCAGTTTACCTTTATCTATAACATTGTTTGTTTCCCTAAATTTATCTTCCAGTTGTTTTTATTTGCTTTTATTTTATTTGCTGACGATGTCCAGTTATATCGCTCCTTTAAACCTCTGAGGTCCAAAAGTTGAACTCTTTAGTCAACTGTTTAATGCAAATGAAACAATGGCTCCGTAACAACTCTCTGCAGCTTAAGACAAAACAGAAACTCTAATTATTGGCCAAGATGACTCTGTTCCAGGGATAAATCAGCTGTCTGCTAAACCAAGCCTTACGACCCTCAGGGTTATCTTTGATAAACCCATGTTATTAGAACATCCCTCTAAATGTCTCGTCTGCAGCTGTTTCAGAACTGTTTCAAAAACTCACCAAACTTTGCCCAAAATTCAGAATCGCCGAAAATTTTTGTTTTATTATAGGTGTCATGTAGGGAAAAAAATGGCGTGATAGCGCCACCTACAAAATACATTGCGCCTATGGGAGGTGTCCCGCCGTAAACTTTGTCATACAGCCACGAAATTCGGAACATGCACACAAAAAAATATATATTATTATGGCCACGCCCCCTGACTCGCCGTATGGCCGCCATATTGGATTTAAAGTTCCAAAACGCTGAGTCAGCGTTTTCGCTCAGGTCGAACTTGAACGAACTCCTCCTAGGGCGTTTCACCCACCGTGCTCAAAATAGCTGCACATGCTCTAGACAAGTGGGGCATCAAAATGTATCCAAATTATTTAAATAACTTCTACGGTCTCTGTGCAGCGCAGCTGCAAAGTTGACCCATGATTTTTGGAATTTTCAAATTTGAAAAATGCTCCCATTTTGGTAAAACGAGTCCGATTATGCCCAAATGTTAATAGGTTGTTTAACTTTCTTGCCTGGACCTACTTAAGGTGGAATTTTTTCATTTGGCGCGATAGCGCACCCTACAGAGTGAAAAAACCTTTTGTATGGGGAGCAAAAAATGTAGTTTTAAAAAAAATAATAAAATTGAAATTTGGCACAAAAATCCATTTTGGCCAAATCAAAAAAGCCAATCAGACCCATGTCGTATTACTTACAGCGAAGCCGTACCGATGACAGAAACCTCCCATGTTATTCCTATGGGAAAATCGAAAAATGTCTCAAATTTGCATATTTTTTTACTGCGCATTTCTACTGCAACGAACTCCTCCTCAGGCGTAAGCCCAACCAACCTGAAACTTGGTCACAATCATCCTGAGGAGTGGGGCACCAAAAGCTATCCACATTTTTTGGATAAGTAGTACGGTCTCCGTGCGGCAAAGCCGCAAAAATTGTCCAAGCTTGTATAAATGACAGAAACATCCCATGTTATTCCTATGGGGAAAATGCAAAAGCACTCAAATGAAGATTTGTTCTTTAACGAACTCCTCCGCAGATGTAAGCTCGACCAAGGTGAGATTTGGTGAAAATCATCTTGACGAGTGGGGCACCAAAAGTTATCCAAACTGTTTGGATAAGCCTCCGTTCGGCGAAGCCGCAAAGTTGTTCAGAATTTGAGAAATACTGACAACAATAACATCCCATGTTATTGTCGTGGAATTTCTGTTGTGGATTTCTAAAACGGTTATCCATAATGCAAAGAGAATGAGTCTGTATCCATAAGTTTGCTTTATTCACTGGTACCAAGGTGAACAAAGGACGTCTGTCCCTTACAGAGCTTCTCTCCCTGGACGACGTGCCTCACAGTCCAACAGTAGAACATTATATAGATTCAGGTGTGGGCGGCTCGCAAAGGTCCGATAGCCAATCAAGTCAGGTAGTCAGATGATTCACAGGAGGTCAGGAAATCCACTGTGATACAGTTTGAGTCCTGAGAGAATGGTCACCACAGGGGGGCCTGCATGGTGTGATTATAATAGCAACTGTGTCTCCTGAGTAAGAGGACCTTTTATTGGCCTGGAAGGGAGTGGAGATACAAAAGGTACTAGGTATGAATCCTATCACCTTCGGCTGCAGAACAGGATATTCTCGAGTCTCAAGACTCTGAAACAAATGGTCAAATGTTTGTGCAGAACAGGAGTACAATACATCAAAAGAAATTCTCACATCCTGGTTATCTCTTGGCTTGGGCCAAAAAGGGCTCCTGGATGTAGCTCATACAGACCACATGGGACAGTTTTAAGTTCACTTTTATCAGCTCATAATGAGTCTGTAATATCAAAGATTGTGATAACATTATTCCAATGGAAAAATCTCAAAATCACTCAAATTAAACTTTGCACTTTTACGAACTCCTCCTTGGGTGTAAGCCCAACCAACCTGAAATTTGGTGACGATCATCTTCAGGAGTGGGACAGCAAAAGTTATTCAAATTTTCGGGACAAGTGTTACGGTACCCATGCGGCGGAGCCGCAACAATTGGCAACATTTTTGTTCATTCACAACAACAGCAGTTTGGGGACACAGCTTAGTTCCACGACAAAGCCCCAGTAAAGGAAAGGATGACGGTATGTCAGCGCATTTTGCTGTGCTGCGAGGGCCGTTCCATGCCGCTTGCGGCTTTAATTATAATTACAATTAATCAATCAAACTCTATTTATTAAACGTGTTTCATACAAAAATGTAACACAAAGTGCAACACACACACACACGCAAGTAAGGATGAACCAGTTGAGGAAGCACCATCAGAGGAGCCGTCTGCACCAGGAGCAGTGCGTCGTCTGCAGCCACAGGACACAGACTAAGGGCCCAGAGGAGAGACGAGGCACAAACCAAACCTCCACCAGGGGCCCATGAGCCACAGCTGACCACCGCTCCCAGTACAGCGGGCCCCTCAGAGGAAACACTGGAGAGCCTAAAATGAATAAAAGGATTTAAGTAAAAACTAAGACCTAAAGTTAAACACAAAAACATTAAAGCTAGAACCTAAAATAGATAAATATAATAAATAAGCTCAAAAGGTGGGTCTGGAGGCTGCTCTTAAAACCCTGAACGATCTCTAGTACTATGCGTACTGTTCCTATGTTACTATAACCAGCATTAGATACTTGTATTTCCTCTATCAGACCAGTTTTTGTTTTTTGACATGTTTCGACTGCTTTGTTGGCAGACTGTATCATCGTGGACAGTGTTGGTGGACAGGCAAACACAGCTCTGCTTCCTCTTTAGAGCTGTCCCTGTGCAGCAGAACAAAGGAGAGAGTTTTATCCATTTAGTCTTAAACTAGAACTAAAGCACATCTGTCCTTGTCTTTTCTTTTCAGATAATCCACAAGTGGCTCCAAACGTGAGTGTCTGCTCAGGATGGAGGGATGGACCAAAGACGACGTTCGAGAATGGCTCGTGTCAGACGTCAAAGTCAGGCCGACTTACGCCCAAAAGTTTTTCGATGAGGACGTGTCAGGGGATTACTTAATGGAATTTACCAAAAGTGAGATCCTGGAGTTGGGTATAAAACATGGCCCAGCAGTGAAAATCACATACTTTCTAAAACAAAGGAAGAACCCGGTGAAGCTTGAGCCACAGTATCCAGAGTATGTTCTCTCCTGGTCAAAGGAGCAGGTGAACCAGTGGTTCCTGCAGCACGTGAAGCTCTATGAGAAGTACGCCCAGCGGCTGCTCCACGAGGAGGTGTCGGGAGACTGCCTGGTTTGCTTTGAGAAGCAGGACTTTAAGGATCTGGACATTAAACAAGGTCCAACAGTGAAGATCCTGGCAGAACTTGGACGATTGAAGGACAAACCAGAGCCGGAGCTGCTGCCTGTGACTGGTGAATCCACCAGTGTTCAGCCTGAGCCTGAGCCAACCTCAGCTCCATCGCCACAACCATCGCCACAACCATCGCCACGACCAACACCACGACCAACGCCACGACCAACGCCACAACCCTCCAACCCCCAGCCCGCCTCGTCAGTACCTCACCCAGCGTCACTGAAGAAATCCTCGGAAAGAAGTGTCCAAATCCCTCCCCAAAAACCTTCAGGTCCAAACAGGGAGACAACAGCAAAGGTGAGGATTAAACAAATACATGTGTTAATTAAAATATGTGGCTGAGTGGTGCAAAAACAAATAACTAAAAGGCAGCGCCACCTAGTTTTAAATTACATTGCAATGTAAAAAAAACAAAAAAACAAACAAACATGCGCTGTTTAAAATTAAGAATTTATTCTAAATGATAAAACCAAAATCAAAAGTCCTTTAAAAGGAGGTTCTGGGAGAGGGACCTCATGTCCTTTTACCCTCAGAGCGCCCGTCCCTCGCTGGTCCTCCAGATGACCAAACCTCCCTGGGACACAGGTGAATGCAGCACAGTAAAACGTCCCCCAACACTGTCCACTGGGCAGCAGCAACAAACTCAATCATGGCGGAGTATTAAAACCAGCACTACAGGTGAGAGCAGAGTTCTGCCGCCTGCTGTTGCGAGCGTCGTACTCTGGCTTCACGTGAGCAACGAAGCTCCACAGAAAATACTGCAGCCATTACTCCTGTCCCCCGTTGCTTTCCATCGTGCTTACCGTGTCTCGTGTCTCCACACTACCGTTTACGTTCCACTTCCTTTAAAAATATTGAACCACCATTGGCCTCTGCCACAGTCTCTGCCACAGTCTCTGCCACAGGTGCAAGTATTCAGGTGATAAAACACACGGAGTAAAACAGACAACCATGCACACAGTAAAATATTTCAAATTAAAAACGTGCAATAAAACTGCAAATCACTTCAAAGTGCACTGTGTGTCTCATCCTGTGTCATACATACAGTAAACAACTGTCTGGGCTTTGCACCGACTCCAAAATATTACATGTTCAAAGAGAAGAGGCCTCATGACTTAAGATGAGTGTATAAGAGCAGCCCGATGTATGAAACATGAACATCTTATGAATGTAAAGGAAAAGGAAACCTGACTCCTCTCTGAGGCTCGACCCAAAACATGCACAGAAGGTAAAATACAGTCCACTACAGTCCTGACCGAGCTGAGCTCAAGATCTGGGTCTGATCCCCAAGTGCTGTGCGGCAGCTGCAGCGATGGATCTACTCCTGTAGATCAACAGCCCACATTAGTTAATCTCTGACCACCCCTCAGGCCACCCCAGTAAAAAATAAAAAATTCTCGATCCGCCACCAGGCAGCTGGTCTCTGCCTCAGCAGCAATGAAGGACGTTTTATCGTGTATTATCTTTTGCAGGAGTTATACAAATGCCCGAGTAATGCATGGAAGACGTAACAATTCTCTCCTTTATTCTGTCAGTCTAGCTCTCCCCTCCTTGAACCGCCACCTTACCGTGATGGAGGGGTTTGAGTACCCGAATAATCCTGGGAGCTATGTTGTCCGGGGCTTCATGCCCCTGGTAGGGTCACCCATGGCAAACAGGTCCTGGGTGACGGGTCAGACCAAGAGCAGTTCAGAAGCCTCTTATGAATAGTTTACATCGCCCGGAATGGTGTCACCGGGGCCCCACCCTGGAGCCAGGCCTGGGGTGAGTGCTTGACGCCGAGACCCTGGTGGTCGGGTCTTTCCCCATGGGGCCCGGCAAGGACTCTGGTGCCTGTCGCGGCGGCAATCCCCAAACCCAGTGGTGGACGACGAAAGTAAGTGATGCGGTCAGGCTGAAGAAGGAGTCCTATCAGGCCTTGTTGCCTTGTCCAAGCCACAGCCACAGCCACAGCCACAGCAACAGCCACAGCCACTGCCGAGGAGGGGGAAGTGAACTACTTCTTCTTTCCAGCAGACTAGGCACAGTTAGTGCATTGCTGACCCCCACGAATTAGACGGTTTGTATTTACTATATCAATTAAAAGGGTGTGCTCCTCTACCATTTACACCAACACAATAGTGCGACTAATCACGGGTCTTTTGACGTGCTCTCCCTTTTTTAAGCTGCATCGGCATAAGACATTTTACCATTAACTATCTTCTTTTCCAATGACCTTCTGGGACAGTCAGAAGGACCAACCTGATGTCCTCCATCACAGGGCAGACACTTTGGTTCCACACCTCTTTCCACACAAACCTCATCCTCACTTCCCACAGTTCGCACACTTCCCCACAGTTCACACGCTTCCCCACAGGTCGCACACTTCCCCACAGTTCACACGCTTCCCCACAGGTCGCACACTTCCCCACAATTCGCACACTTCCCCACAGGTCGCACACTTCCCCACAATTCGCACACTCCCCCACAGTTCACACACTTCCCCACAATTCGCACACTTCCCCACAGGTCGCACACTTCCCCACAATTCGCACACTTCCCCACAGGTCGCACACTTCCCCACAATTCGCACACTCCCCCACAGTTCACACACTTCCCCACAGGTCGCACACTTCCCCACAGGTCGCACACTTCCCTACACACACAGCAACATGACCATATTGTTGACAGGTGAAGCCTCTCAGGGGATTCCTCACAAAAGGCCTCACAGGATAGAACACATAATCTAAACACACTTTATGTAGCGACTCTCCAGCAAATGAAAGGCACAGAGAAGTGCTCTCCTTAACGTCATCAAAAAATCTTGTCAGGAGTTTTGATCCAGTGACTTCAAGAAGTTTCAAAAATGACATTCTCTTACTGTGAGCAGCACACCACTGATTACCCCCTTCTTTCCAATAGCAGAGGAAAATACAAAACATTTTACATTTTACTTATCCAATTTCCAGAAGTATCAATATGCAAAGCCTCCTCCATTTGCTTCTTTGTGCAACATTCGATGATAATATTCCAGATCTTGTAATTCTCACTGATCGAACAGCTCCCAAAGTTTTTGTCACAAACTGATCCTCTTCGTGTGGCTCACCAAACACTCCATTCACACAATCAATAGAAATAATTCCAATGACAAAATGCTCTTCCTCCTGAGATGAACAATCACTTGAACAACTTATCTCTGTTCTCCACTCTCATAATTCTTGTGCCAACTATCCATCCATCCAGTTACGAATGAGGATGTGAACTGCGTGACCACCGCAACTTAAAGGAAACGGGGACTTATGACAGAACAGGAAGCTGACACGGGACAGTATAAGTCTTTAAAAACGGGTTACACTAGCACACCATTTTTTGTTTTGTGAGCTCAGTATCATCCTCTTCAGGTTTCAGCACACTGTTGTTGAACAAGAGTAAGGTTGGTTTGATTTAATAAACACATTCATAAGTTTCAACGGACAAAGCATCAGTTAAGTCAGTTAAGGGCTTTATGGCTTTATTTACAGACTTTAAGGTGTCAGCGTTTTGCCATGTGGGCGCTAAATGTTGAGTTTTCTTTTCTGCATCCAAGATTTGTCCAAGTGCCATCTACTGCTCCAGTATTTGCTCGATCATCTGCTGATTGGACCCCATCTTGTCGGTGATTCTGAGCTGATGTGCTGAGAGGCCAAGTTCTGTTTCCACCACAGCCATGTCCTGCTGCTTCTTCAAGCTAAAAGAGAAGACTTTGACAACTTTTTTGCAGACTCCGACAGCACATTAAATGCGTGGATCCTTGGAAGAATTCTCTGTCAACAAATTACAATAAAATAAGAATAGGCCAGTCTGTATTGACGTGTCGGATCACCTGTAAAGAATGGGTGTGTGCATGTGTGTTGCAGAAAGGTCATCCTTTTTATATTGTTATAAATTGTAAGATGGGGTGCACGACAGAAGAGCAGTTATAGCTCCAGTGGTTGTCTGTCCATGTCTCTATGTTTGCTGCAATGAGTTGGCCACTGTCCAGGGTGTACCCCGCCTAAGGCCCAAAGTCACCGGGACAGGCTTCAGTCGCCCGTGACCCCTAACGGGAACAAGCGGGAGAAAATGAATTAATGAATTGTAAGGCAATGTGCAAAGCAATACTAAACTTTAAAAATAAATATAGGACGTGAGCCACATGTTCTTTTTATTTATTTGACTGAAGCAGGGGAATTTCAATCAGAGGTTACCACAGGATTAGCAGCATACACAAAATCTGTCTTCACAGAATATTGATCAATATTATGAACAATCAAAGGGAAGGATCAAAGGGAAGGATGTGGATGTGGCTTTGCACATTCCACAGTCCAAGTGAATGTGTCAGTCCTGGTCCTGTAGCCTGTCTGTCCATGGGAGGAGGATCTCTCCTTCATGTGGTTCTCCTCCAGGTTTAGATTTTTCCCCACAGGGTTTTTTGTAGAACCCTGTGAAGTAGAAGGACGGCATGGCACGGCAGCACAGCGATCAGCACTCTTGTTAGATACAAACTCAATGTAGAAAAAAGACAAAATAACGTTTTCTAAACAATGCACAAGCACATTTAATGACTCACCCTCACTCCAGGTCATTAAAGGGTGGATGAGAGTGGAGTTGAGCAGAAACTCTACAATATATATATTTTTGCATAAATAAAGAGTATGATATAGGGTAGGAGATATCATTGAGGTCAGTTTGATCTTAACCATGTTTCTAGAGAATAGGTGGACCAGGGATCTAGGCACAATGTGTGTCAATTCAATTTCTATTACAAAAGTAGCCAAAGGTGACTAACTGGGGATAACACACAATATAATTGCCTAACTGATATGTTTTTCCCAGGTTTCAGAGACAGCAAGTTTTGAAGACAGCATTGAAGTCATTATCTACAATGTGCTGAATAACCTTGTGGAAAAAGAGATAAAAGAATTTTGTTTCCACTTGAAAGACTACAAGTCATCAAAGTACAAGAAAATTCCTCCATGTAAACTTGAAAATGCAGATACAACAGACATTGCCTCATTATTATATGGGAACTATGTGGATGAAGCTCCTCGTGTCACACTGGAGATTCTGCGAGCGATCAACAAAAACGAAAGTGCGTCAGAGCTGGAGAAAGCAGTAGGTAAGAAACATTCTATCACAATCAACAATTTAAGATGTTTTTTTTTTGCTCATGATACATATTTTTCTACAGGTGCACTGAAGTCCAAGGAGGGGCACTCAAAGGGCATTTTAAACACTGAAGCTGATCAAGGGGACAAACTAAAAAATCTGTTGACGTGTGGTGGAAATGCACTAGACAACTATGATAGATTTGTAATCGTCCTGAATAAGAGCCGCCCAGATCAAGTGCAGCACCTCCACTTCCTGAGCAAACTGAACCTCTTCTGTGTCCTGGACTTTGACCCAAACTCCGTGTGTCCAGGAGGCGTGTGTTATTCCTACAGAGCGTTACGGGTGGCCAACCTGCACAGCCCAACACAATATGAGGGCAAAAGTGAATTAATCATAAAGAACCTAAACCTGTACAAACAGACAAGCTGGGTCTTCTGTAACGGAAGAAATGACCTTGAAGATGCATCACACCAAGAGCTGGACTACAAGACCTGGCTGAAGACTTCATGCAGAGATGTGGAACAGCTAGTTTCATTCATTTGTAAACCAGAGGTTCTCGGTCAGGGAGCATTCCTGATCATATTCCTCTTACTGTCTCCAGTCGAAACAGAAAAGGATCCCATGTTTGACACTTACAGGTGTTTTTACAAAAACACATCAGAGAAAAACATAGTCACACTGTGTGAGTCCAAGAGCGCATACAATAAATGGAGGGAGCTTATTCATGAGAAATGTGACACTGACATCGACCCGTTCTCCATAAACGAGCTGAGCCTGAGAGAAATCAATGGCACCATCATGGCCCTGGGGCCAATCAGCCAGTCCACTGGAAAACTGCTGCCCTCTGGAGACTCAAGCTTCATCGTGCTGAAGCAGAAGGAGGAAGATCTGATGACCGCTCTGGAGGTTCTGTGTGTAAACCAGTGTGAGAACATTCACGATGAGAACAGCGAACAATTCAAACAGTTCAAACTAAAAAAAGAAGAGGAATTCTACCGAGGGGGCAAGGTGAAATGGTGGAACTTTTACTTCTGCGACAAAGACAAGGACAGGCCCTTCATCAAGAGGGACAAGTACGAAAATGTTAAAAAGATGATCAGAACTCAGTTAAAAGATCCCAAAAGCGCCTGCATTGCGCTGACTCTGTTTCACGATCCGGGCTGTGGAGCCTCGACTCTCGCGATGCACGTCATGTGGGACCTGCGCAAAGAGCTCAGGTGTGCAGTTCTCAAGGACAACAAAGTCTCAAAAGAGGAAGTGGCCCATCAAATCATGAAACTCATGAAACTCGACAATGGGAAACTGTGCAGTGTTTTACTCTTGGTAGATGAATCTAAAGACACTACTTATGAGCTTGTGAACTTTATTCAGAAAACTGTGTCCAACGTGACTATGGAAAACCCCCATCCCTGTAAAGTGATCATTCTGAACTGTGTGCGCAGTCACAGCCCAAAAGAGCAGTACAGAGAGCACAGCATTACTCAGTGTCAGTACCTGACTGCAATTCTGACTGAACAAGAACAACAGGACTTTGAAAAGAAACTCAAAGAACTGGAAAAAACTCACAACAAGCCACAGAACTTTTACAGTTTCATGCTGATGAAGAGTAACTTCGATCCTAGGTACGCTCAAGACCTCGCCTCCAATAGTCTGGAGAGTTTTGATATGAGCACTAAGAAGGCCAAACTCTTTGCTTTTCTAGCCTTGCTGAACACATATGTGGCTGATTCTGAGATCTCCCTCTCACTCTGTGAAGACTTCTTAGGGATTAAAATGATTCAATGGCACGGGGACAGTGTGCTGAACAGAATGGCCCCATATTCTAACCTCCTCATGATTGAGAGAGTTGAAGACTGGGGAGGCTACGGAGGAGTCCGCTGCCTTCACAACCACATAGCTGCTGCTTGTCTGAAAGAGTTAGAGAAAAGGCATGAGCTCAAAGTCAGTGACATCACAATGGAGATTTTACACTGTGATCTCTTCTACAGTGCAGGAGTTGTTAAAAATAGACTTATGGTGTTTATTGAGCAAATGCTGATTGAACGACAGCGTAAAAAAGGTGGAGAAAGGGAACCATTTTCACCACTTGTTAAAAAAATTCATCATGAAAAGGGAAGACAAACTGTTCAGGACATTTTTGTAAAGGCCTCCTCCAGGTTTGGAGCAAGCGCATCCATTCCCCAGGCCCTGGCCAGATATCTGTACATTAATGAACGTGACTTCCCTGAGGCCCTGAAATGGGCACAGAAGGCAAAGAATATCACAGAAAACCCATTTACATTTGACACGATTGCCCAAGTTCACAAAAGTAATTTAAAATACAACATGGAACGAGAAAAGCAAGAAAAAGCGTGTAGCCCTGAAGGTCTTCATCAGAATCTTAAAATAGCATTAAATGCTATAGCAGCGTTTGAAAAGGCTCAGGAACTTGCACCCAATGAGGCTGAAGAAGAGCCAGAAGATGATCAAGACTTTCCCAGAAAGTCATACACAATCTACGGCTATGTTGGAGTTGTGGAAATTACATTTTTAGCTTTTGAAATATTGGGCAGGTTGCCATTTTTTGATGAGAATAAAGACCCAATGAGCAAGATGTATCTGAGGAGTTTCTTAGACAGCAAAATTCTTATCACAAGCGTTCACAGGAAAAATGATGTAGTGAATGACAAATATATGGAAATTATTCAAGAACATGAGTGCTTCCTCCTAAACTTAAAAAACAAGGTCAAAGAAACATTTGAAATCCTTACTTCTTTCTTTACGTACTTGAAACCTAACAATTCAGAATTTGATTCAAAGAACCGCCGGACCATCAGTGAACATTTTAAAAAGTATGTCACACTGTTTTGCACTGAACCAGAGCAAGTGAAGAAAGAGTGTCAAAGCAATCCTCAACTGGCTTTGAAAATGGGGATAGAACAACGAAGACTGTTCCTGGAGGAGAAAAATGCTGACACTTTTCCAGGCATTCTTCAGCATTTGGATAGTTCTGCAAAAGAGATGGAAGAGATCACTCAGGCCTATGCATTTCTGCACAAACACAAACATTTTAGCAGCAAAACACAAGCCACTAAAGTAACGACCAACTACATCCTGTCCAACATCGTTCTTTACCTCTCAAACCCAAAATCCAAACGTGTTCTGAGTTACTTGGTTCTCTCAGATCTGCTCAAAAAGACTCTGCAGGATGTAGGTCTTCGTTCAAACTTCCCAGACCCGTACTACACAGCCCTGCTGCTGTTCTGGCCTAGTCCCTCAGAGACAACCACCAACATCCAAACATATGTCAATGCAATTCGCCACTCTTCTCGAAAGCACCTGTCTGCTCACTTTAAGGGTCGAAGTACTGTGGCTCATCTTTTTCTGGCTAAAGGATCAGGACTTACACGACTTGTTTCCAAGTTACAGTTGGATGAAAAGTTTCAAAAAATGGCCCGCAACAGTCTGGCTCAGCTGTGGCGCAGTGGTGACATTTTCAGAGAAAAGATCATCAAAGACCTGCTTCTTCGAGTGAGTGGAACCATTGAAGAAGGAGAGGTTTATGCAAAATATGGAAGTCAGAAAGTCCATGTCCGTCCAGCTCTGATTTCAGGCACAAGAAGTGGCTTCAGCTCCGAGAAGGTCTCGTTTTTTTTGGGTTTTGCCATTAATGGGCCTCTTGCTTATGATATACAAAATGAAAATTGACCACATTAAATCCAGCAGCAGAAGAGCACACAGACAAAGCACAGGGCTGAGGATGAAGCAGAAACAAAGAAAGAAAGTATAAATGATTTATAAATGACATGTATTAAAAACATAGCATGTGCACTTCATGTTTGTGACACGGGGTGTGGTTGTTGTTAGACTAATTTAATTTGATTAAATGACTGTTAAGTATTATAAATATTGCTTGATTAAAAACCCAAATGAAAATGAGAGCAACTGAAATACCAAGAATAGAACAGTGATAAAATGTACAAATAAAATGTATTACAAAAATGATCAAAATGTCTCCAGTTAAAAGTTGTCCCAAACTAAAAAATAAAAGGGTTGGCCAAAAACAATACGTTACAATAAAAAACAATTAAACCAAAGAGCAGAGAGGGTGTCTTTACTGTAAATTTAGGTTTTGTTGATCTAAGAAAAAACTGAAAAAAACTTTAGTTGTAAACCTCCTCAGGGAGAACCCCCAGACCCCCTGCTTTTAAAGCTACCTGCTACAAATTCAATTCAGAATTCTTTCCAGGAATAGTTAATTATTAGACGAATGTCTACAAAGGTCTTGTGTGTTTTGCCCAACATTAGCAACAAGCACCCCTCCTTGAACCGCCACCTTAACGTGGTGGAGGGGTTTGAGTACCCGAATAATCCTAGGAACTCTGTTGTCGGGGGCTTCATGCCCCTGGTAGGGTCACCCATGGCAAACAGGTCCTGGGTGACGGGTCAGACGAAGAGCGGTTCAGAAGCCTCTTATGACGAGTTTAATACCAAGGTGGTGTACGTCGCCCGGACTGGCGTCACCGAGGCCCCACCCTGGAGCCAGGCCTGGGGTGGGCACTCGACGGCGAGCGTCTGGTGGCCGCTCCATTTCTCTGGCGTTGCCCGCGGGGAGAGGCTGGTGTGGGCTCATAGCCCCACAGCTCAGCCGTCACGAGTTCACCCCGGTGAAAGAGAGGGTCGCGTCCCTTCGCCTTCGGGTGGGGGACAGGTCTCTCACCGTTGTGTCGGCCAATGGGCCGAACAACGGTGAAGAGTACCAGACCTTCTTGGAGTCCCTGGGAGGAGCACTGGACAGTGCACCGCCCAGGGACTCCGTTGTTCTACTGGGGGACTTCAACGCCCACGTGGGCAACGACAGTGACACCTGGAGAGGGGTAATCGGGAGGAACGGCCCCCCCGATCTGAACCAGAGTGGTGTTCAGTTATTGGACTTCTGTGTCAATCACAGTTTGTCCATAACGAACACCATGTTCAAGCACAAGGTCCATCAGTGCACGTGGCACCAGGACACAGGCCGGAGGTCGATGATCGACTTTGTTGTCGTGTCATCTGACCTTCGGCCGCGTGTCTTGGACACTCGGGTGAAGAGAGGGGCGGAGCTGTCCACCGATCACCACCTGGTGGTGAGTTGGATCCGCTGGCGGGGGAGGAAGCCGGACAGACTTGGCAGGCCCAAGCGTATCGTGAGGGTCTGCTGGGAACGTCTGGCAGAGCCCTCTGTCAGCAGGTCTTCAACTCACACCTCCGGGAGAACTTCTCCCAGATCCCGGGGGAGGCTGGGGACATGGAGTCCGAGTGGACCATGTTCTCTACCTCCATTGTCGATGCGGTGGCTCGTAGCTGTGGTCGCAAGGTCTCTGGTGCCTGTCGCGGCGGCAATCCCCAACCCGGTCGTGGACACCGGAAGTAAGGGATGCCGTCAGGCTGAAGAAGGAGTCCTACCGGGCCTTGTTGGCTCGTGGGACTCCTGAAGCAGCTGACAGGTACCGGCAGGCCAAGCGTACTGCAGCCCGTGTGGTCGCAGAGGCAAAAACTCGGGATTGGGAGGAGTTCGGGGAGGCCATGGAGGAGGACTATTGGTCGGCCTCAAAGAAATTCTGGCAAACCGTCCGACGCCTCAAGAGGGGGAAGCAGTGCTTCACCAACACCGTTTACGGTGCGGGTGGAGAGCTGTTGACCTCGACTGGGGATGTGGTCGGACGGTGGGAGCAATACTTTGAGGATCTCCTCAATCCCACTGTCACGTCTTCCGAGGAGGAAGCAGAGGCTGAGATCTCGGAGGCGGACTCATCCATCACCCTGGTTGAAGTCACTGAGGTGGTTGGCTCCTTGGTGGCAAGGCTCCGGGGGTGGATGAGATCCGCCCTGAGTATCTTAAGTCTCTGGATGTTGTGGGACTGTCTTGGACATGTCTCTGCAACATCGCGTGGCGGTCTGGGACGGTACCTCTGGACTGGCAGACCGGGGTGGTGGTCCCTCTGTATAAGAAGGGGGACCGGAGGGTGTGTTCCAACTACAGGGGGATCACACTCCTCAGCCTCCCCAGTAAGGTAAATTCCAGGGTACTGGAGAGGAGAATCCGACCGATAGTCGAACCTCGGATTCAGGAGGAGCCTGTGGTTTTCATCCCGGACGCGGACGGGACCAGCTCTATACTCTCCATCGGGTGCTCGAGGGTTCATGGGAGTTTACCCAACCAGTCCACATGTGTTTTGTGGATCTGGAGAAGGCATTCGACCGTGTGCCCCGGGGCACCTTGTGGGGAGTGCTCTGGGAGTATGGGGTCCGGGGCCCATTGTTAAGGGCTGTCCGGTCCCTGTACGACCGGAGCAGGAGCTGTGCTGCTGCAGTAAGTCAGACCTGTTCCCAGTGCATGTTGGACTCCGCCAGGGCTGCCCTTTGTCACCGGTTCTGTTCATAGTTTTTATGGACAGAATTTCTAGGCGCAGTCAGGGCCTGGAGGGGGTCTGGTTTGGGAACCACAGGATCTCATCTCTGCTGTTTGCAGATGATGTCGTCCTGATGGCCTCCTCAAACCAGGACCTGCAGCACTAGGACGGTTTGCAGCCAAGTGTGAAGCGGCTGGGATGAGGATCAGCTCCTCCAAATCCGAGGCCATGGTTCTCGACCAGAAAAAGGTGGCTTGCCCTCTCCGGGTGGGTGGAGAGTCCTTGCCTCAAGTGGAGGAGTTCAAGTATCTCGGAGTCTTGTTCAGAGTGAGGGAAGGATGGAGCGTGAGATTGACAGGCGGATCGGTGCAGCGTCTGCAGTAATGCGGGTGCTGTATCGGACCGTTGTGGTGAAGAGAGAGCTGAGTCGAAAGACAAAGCTCTCGATTTACCTCAATCTACGTTCCTCTCTCACCTGGTCATGAGCTCTGGGTAATGACCGAAAGGACGAGATCGTGGATACAAGCGGTCGAAATGAGCTTCCTCCGCCGGGTGGCTGGGTGCTCCCTTAGAGATAGGGTGAGGAGCTCAGTCACACGGGAGGAGCTCGGAGTAGAGCCGCTGCTCCTCCACGTCGAGAGGAGCCAGCTGAGGTGGCTCGGGCATCTGTTCAGGAGCCTCCTGGACGCCTCCCTCGGGAGGTGTTCTGGGCGTGTCCCACCGGGAGGCGGCCCCGGGGTAGACCCAGGACACGTTGGAGGGACCATGTCTCTCTGTGGCCTGGGAACGCCTTGGGATCCCCCGGAGGAGCTGGAGGAAGTGTCCGAGGTGAGGGAAGTCTGGGCCTCCCTGCTCAGACTGCTGCCCCCGCGACCCGGCCCCGGATAAGCGGAAGAAGATGGATGGATAGCAACAAACAAATTCCAGTTGAACTAAAATCTTAAACATCGTTGATGAAAGTAGAACAACCAGAGGACAGTGTCAGCTCCAGACTCTCTCCAGAACAGCAGGGGGCAGCAAAGGGGTTTATGACATAAACTCTGTGACAGAGTAGGAGGAGCCTGGTCTTAAATGTAGAGCCTGTGCCTCTTTAACATGAACAGGAGCTCCACCTCCTTTTACAGCTTTTACAGACTCTAGGACCAACAATAGTCCACATTTAGAGTCCAGGCTCTGTTTGATGGGACTCCACTGTCACAGCTTTGAGTCAATGGGACCATATCATTTATGGCTTCATAGTTCAGGAGGAGGATTTTAAATGTGACTCTAAACTCCACAGAAGCCAGTGAGGAGCCTCTGACAGCGGCGTCATGTGTTTTGCCTGGAGTTTCTCCAAAGTTTCCATGTGTTATTTTGTGGACGTGTTGCACCTTATTTTCCATCAGAAACTGGATGTATTATAAGTGGTGCAAATCTGATATGTAAATGTGTACATAGAGCTTTTCTCTATAAATCTCATTTTGAATCTAGAGCTTTAACTTGCACCATTTCCTCTCGGCCCTGCGGCACTCAGGGGGCGCCTTCTGCTTGTTGTTACCCTTCATAGGGGCAGTGGTGTCCAGAACATTCAAAACGTGACAGAATTTATAAAAATCCTCAACATTAGAACAAGAGGGATTTTCCTTGTTTATCATTTCCACAAAGAGTGCACTTGTCATTTATGTGTCTCCTCCGAACAACTGCAGGTCGACGAAGACACAGAAATGATCAGACAGAGCCACATCAACCACATTGACCATTGAAATAATAACCCCCTTTCTTACTCCCTTCGAGTTTAATCAAGCTCAAAATCGTTCTTTGGTTTTAAGTGACATTTATTTTGGACAGGAGGAGTCTTCAACATGTCTGACATGTAAAGTGCAGTCCATCTGCTCCTAAAAGCTACAAATCACTCGTTTGAGGACAGTGAGGTGAAGATTTTTAGCAGAAAAAGAACTGGTTTGAAAGAGGCGTAAAGGAAGCTATGTTTGTAAAAAGAGAGAACCCTTCTCTAAACAGGAATGGGGTCTTAAGATTTAATCTAGCTCAGATGTATGACCTCCTCCTGACCCCCTGGTCCAAGTCAATGGTCCAGTCAAATGTTAATGAGGTCCTCAGCAGTGATGAGGAGCAACAGCATCAACAGAACAATAGATCTAAGACTGTCATCACAGATTAGCCTCAGGTGACACTGGGCAGGGCCAACTATTAACCTAACAAAGACAGGCCATTATCAGGTTCAGGGGACACTAGGCAGAGCAAACTATTTACCAAACAAAAACAGGCGTTCAGTGACTCCTCCCTGTGGGCGGGGTTCTCACTCAGAGCAGCATAAGCCTGAGTTCCCAGACCATCTCTGATTGACAATGACTTTTGGATAGAAGTCGAAACTTCTCGATCTTCAGACAGCGTCCGGATGACGACCCTGAACCCTTTTCTACGAACTTTGTACATATATAAGCCGCACCTGACTATAAGCTGCAGGTGTCCATGTTGTACCATGAGACATTTACATTGCCGGGTCGTGCGGGGGGCAGAGGCGCACACGTGTTTTGTAACATACGCTCCATGACGAAAGAGCGCAGTGTGCAGCCAGTGCTGTGTGGTTTTCCTCCTCATCCTCGAATAAAGTGAGCAAAATATGTGACGTGAGAAAAGACGCCTGAATGAAAGTGCATGGCTGCTGCACGGAGCGAGGAGAGAGAGAGAGAGAGCACAACAAGGAGAAAGAGCAGGAGGAGAGAGGGAGAGGAGGAGAGAGAGAGGGAGAGAGGAGGAGAGAGAAAAAGAGAGCAGGAGGAGAAAGAGCAGGAGGAGAGAGAGCAGGAGGAGAGAGAGAGAGAGCAGGAGGAGAGAGAGCAGGAGGAGAGAGCGAGAGAGAGAGAGAAAGAGAGAGAGAGAGAGAGAGAGAGAGAGAGAGAGAGAGTAGGAGGAGAGAGAAAAAGAGACCAGGAGGAGAAAGAGCAGGAGGAGAGAGAGCAGGAGGAGAGAGAGAGAGAGCAGGAGGAGAGAGAGCAGGAGGAGAGAGAGAGAGAGCAGGAGGAGAGAGAGCAGGAGGAGAGAGAGAGAGAGCAGGAGGAGAGAGAGCAGGAGGAGAGAGAGAGAGAGCAGGAGGGCGCCACTGAGACACAACAAGAAAGAAAAGGTGAGATCAAAATGAAGGCTAACCACTCTGCCACACTCAGGAGAGGGAAGAAGAGCAGCAGTACAGACACCCTGCAGCTGCACAGACGAGTGTGAGACCCTGCAGCAGTACAGATGAGAGTGACACCCTGCAGCTGCACAGACGAGTGTGAGACCCTGCAGCAGTACAGATGAGAGTGACACCCTGCAGCTGCACAGACGAGTGTGAGACCCTACAGCAGTACAGATGAGAGTGACACCCTGCAGCTGCACAGACGAGTGTGAGACCCTACAGCAGTACAGATGAGAGTGACACCCTGCAGCTGCACAGACGAGTGTGAGACCCTACAGCAGTACAGATGAGAGTGACACCCTGCAGCTGGACAAACAGGTGAGACCCTGCAGCTGTAAAAGAGGAGAGTGAGACCCCGCAGCATTACAGACGAGAGTGAGACCCTGCAGCTTTACAGAGGAGAGTAAGACCCTGCAGCAGTACAGACGAGAGTGAGACCCTGCAGCAGTACAGACGAGAGTGAGACCCTGCAGCTGTACAGACGAGAGTGAGACCCTGCAGCTGTACAGACGAGAGTGAGACCCTGCAGCTGTACAGACACGAGTGAGACCCTGCAGCTGATCAGGTGAGAGTAATACCTTGCAGCTGTACAGACGAGAGTGAGACCCTGCAGATGTACAGACGAGAGTGAGACCCTGCAGCTGTACAGACGAGAGTGAGACCCTGCAGCTTTACAGACCAGAATGAGACCCTGCAGCTGATCAGGTGAGAGTAATACCTTGCAGCTGTACAGACGAGAGTGACACCCTGCAGGTATACAGACGAGAGCAGAGTGAGACCCCACAGCTGATTCACTTTCACGTTCGAGCGTCGTCCAAAGAGTTTGTGAGAAACACTCTTTGTTCTAACGCCCTGAACATGTGACGCTGATGGTTTAAACGATGGGATCAAACAGTAGTACATTTTTTTCACTTTTTTTTCTTCCATTTACGTGAGCGAGAATGAAGCTGAATGTAACTCCAGGTGTTTTTGATGAAGAACATTAAAAGAGGAAAAGTCACTGGAGCAGAGTCTGAAGCTTTAGCTGAAGGTTTAACACGGATTGAATCAAACATAAACTGTTCTGACGCCGCGGTTAAAGCTGTAGATCATGTTCAGAGGAAGAAGCTGCTCCGAGACGTGTTTGACAGGACCAGCCTCCAGACCAGGCCCTTCTTCACCTGCCACTGTACAACATGAGCTAACTTTAGCGACACAGCGCCCCCTGCAGCTCTCTCAACAAAATACACTTGAGACCCTTTTTATTCTTCTTTTTTATTGAAATAACGAAGTACAACCACACATAAAAACAGTGAGTTTTGGCTTTTTTTTGTGTCTTTTTTGTGTGATTATTAAACAACAGGTGAGGACAGGATCCTCATGGCAGGAAAACCAACGTCCCTGTCACTGCCTTAAGAATAAGAAATAATAATTTAAAAAACAATAGTATAATAAGTTACTGTAAATAGAGTTAGCAAATTAAAGTAAAAGTTAATGAAACAAAAAAAAAGAGTAAAAAGAAGGAAAATATATATAACGTCATTAAGAGTCAGTGTTTCATGTCAATGTCGTGTTGCTGCTGGTTTTCCTCCCAGAGACAGCAGGGGGCGACGGCGAGCTGCAAACGCCCTGAAAAAACATCTGTAACAACCACATGGACTTTAATGAGGTCAAAATGTTACTCAGTGCTGCTTTAAAGCGAGACGCTGCAGGCACAACCATTCATTGTTCTGTTTTATTCTTCCATTGAATCCACTTCATCCATAGATTTCTCTGTTTTTTTGTCCAAATGCATTTTTGTCCTTCGAGACATAAGCAGCACAAACGGCACAATCTGGACTCAACAAGATTCTGACCAAACACAAGGGTTTGACCAAAAGGGACAAAAAGCGACTTAAAGCAACAAAACCACAACTAAAAGCAACAAAAATGTGACAAATAAAATCACCAAAATGCAACTAAAGGAGACAAAAATGAATAAATGCGACAAAGACGTGACACAAACGCAGCTAGTAGTAACAAAACACAACGACGACATGATTCTGACACAACGAACACAAAAGGGTTTGATTTGATTCTAACACACAATTATTACAGTTTGAAGTCAAAAAATTGGGAGAAATTGGAATTTTTTGGCCAATTTTAAGACAGATCTCGTTCACTCAAAAACTAAATACTGTACTTTTTAAAAAAATAACTAATATGTTACAAAATGAACCAAGAAAGTTGGGTTGTTGTTGCTTTAAATTTAGTCTTTTGTTGCTTTCAATTGGATTTTGTGCTCTTTAAGTCATGTTTTTGGGCACTTTAAGTTGGGTTTTGTCTCATTTTTGTTGCTTTTATCGTGTTGTTTGGTGCATGTCTTATTCCTACTTGAAAACATGACGGGATTAAAAACTTGTAATACATTTTTTCTTACATTTCTGTGAGTAAACTACAGGAGAAGTTTGATATCTTTACATTTTTGTATTCACTTTAAGTCTAAAAGCTTTAAGTGTATTTTCCTTTAAAACACCGTTACTTTGTGAGTCATGTTTCTGTTGGAGGGACACACCTTGCAGCCGTTCAGTCTGAAACACCAAAGTGCAACGATGAGCCGTGGAACCTGTTCTGTCTCTGCAACGAGAGCCGCGTGAGACAAGAACGAGGAAGTGCTTCTGTTATAAAATAATCTGCTCCAGATCACATTCTTGTAGAGTTTATGCAGATCATCATGATACGGAATCTTCCAGCGAGAGTCAGTGATGACGAAAGAAAAGCTCCAAACACAAATACAGTTTCAGATTAATATAAAAGTCCACAAAAATATTGAGAGACTGAGAGATTATGTGATCATTTATATTAAGTCCAGACTCTACAGGCAAAACTCATTTGTTAGTTTTTGGTCACTTTTCTCTCTCACACGTCGACTTTCAAACAACAAACATGTCCAATCTGCTCCTGATGTTTGATTCTTCCATTGAATCCACTTCATCCATAGATTTCTCTGACATTGTTTTCAAATAAATTTTTGTCCCTCGAGACATAAAGATCAGCCTAAAGTAGATCCCACACCACGTCCAGGAGGACGAGGGGAGGACAGGTCTGTGCAGGAGGACGAGGGGAGGACAGGTCTGTGCAGGAGGACGAGGGGAGGACAGGTCTGTGCAGGAGGACGAGGGGAGGACAGGTCTGTGCAGGAGGACGAGGGGAGGACAGGTCTGTGCAGGAGGACAGGTCTGTGCAGGAGGACGAGGGGAGGACAGGTCTGTGCAGGAGGACGAGGGGAGGACAGGTCTGTGCAGGAGGACGAGGGGAGGACAGGTCTGTGCAGGAGGACGAGGGGAGGACAGGTCTGTGCAGGAGGACGAGGGGAGGACAGGTCTGTGCAGGAGGACGAGGGGAGGACAGGTCTGTGCAGGAGGACGAGCTGAGGACAGGTCTGTGCAGGAGGACGAGGGGAGGACAGGTCTGTGCAGGAGGACGAGCTGAGGACAGGTCTGTGCAGGAGGACGAGCTGAGGACAGGTCTGTGCAGGAGGACGAGGGGAGGACAGGTCTGTGCAGGAGGACGAGGGGAGGACAGGTCTGTGCAGGAGGACGAGGGGAGGACAGGTCTGTGCAGGAGGACGAGGGGAGGACAGGTCTGTGCAGGAGGACGAGGGGAGGACAGGTCTGTGCAGGAGGACGAGGGGAGGACAGGTCTGTGCAGGAGGACGAGGGGAGGACAGGTCTGTGCAGGAGGACGAGCTGAGGACAGGTCTGTGCAGGAGGACGAGGCGAGGACAGGTCTGTGCAGGAGGACGAGGGGAGGACAGGTCTGTGCAGGAGGACAGGTCTGTGCAGGAGGACGAGGGGAGGACAGGTCTGTGCAGGAGGACGAGGGGAGGACAGGTCTGTGAAGGAGGACGAGCTCAGGACAGGTCTGTGCAGGAGGACAGGTCTGTGCAGGAGGACGAGGGGAGGACAGGTCTGTGCAGGAGGACGAGGGGAGGACAGGTCTGTGCAGGAGGACGAGGGGAGGACAGGTCTGTGCAGGAGGACGAGCGGAGGACAGGTCTGTTTTTTTCGATGTTCCAGGAGATAATTCAGTCCAAAGCAGAGTATGAGATGTTTGCTCAGGTTTACTGCTCGGGGCCACTCAGGGGGACATGGCCTTGGACTGTGGAAGTGCCTTTGACAAATGTTGATGTGTCACATCAGCCCTGAGCACACGTCAATAAAATATTCATTCATTCATTCGTTTTAAAGTGTTTGCACTTTAGCCGTAGCACTTAGCTTTTTGAGTGTTTTCTTTGACACATTTAGGACTAACTTTTGTTTGTATTTAATTCTAATTTGTTCCTTAGTTTGGTTTGGCTTTAGTTTTGGTTTTGTCTTAATGCTGAGATTATTTAGAGTTGAGGCTGTTTATTTTAAATGTGTTAAATAAATTCATCATTTAAAACTAATTGTCAACAAAGACTTGTGCTTCAGGGGCCTCGACGACCGGATTTCTGGACACAGAAACTACCTCTAGGGACATGGAATGTCACCTCGCTGGGGGAGGAGCCTGAGCTTGTTCGGGAGGTGGAGCGTTGCCGACTAGAAATAGTGGGCCTCACCTCCAGCACAGCCTGGGCTCTGAACCCGTCTCCTCGAGAAGGGCTGGACGCTCCATGTCTCTGGCGTTGCCCGGGGGGAGAGGCGGGTGTGGGCTCAGTGGCGGGGGAGGAAGCTGGACAGACTCGGCAGATCCAAGCATATCGTGAGGGTCTGCTGGAAACGTCTGGCAGAGCCCTCTGTCAGCAGGTCTTCAACTCACACCTCCGGGAGAACTTCTCCAGATCCCAGCGGAGGATGGAGACATGGAGTCCATGTGGACCATGTTCTGCGGTGGCTCGAAGCTGTGGTCGCAAGGTCTCTGGTGCCTGTCGTGGCGGCAATCCCCAAACCTGGTGGTGGACATCGGAAGTAAGGGATGCCGTCAGGCTGAAGAGGGAGTCCTATCAGGCCTTGTTGGCTTGTGGGACTCCTGAGGCAGCTGACAGGTACCACAGGCCAAGTGTACTGCAGCCTGTGCTGTTGCAGAGGCAAAAACTTGGAACTGGCAGGAGTTCGGGGAGGCCATGCTTCCCCAACACTGTTTACGGTGTGGGTGGAGAGCTGTTGAGTTTGACTGGGGATGTGGTCGGAAGGAATACTTTGAGGATCTCCTCAATCCCACGGTCACGTCTTCTGAGGAGGAAGCAGAGGCTGAGATCCCGGAGGCGACTCATCACCCTGGCTGAAGTCACTGAGGTTGTTGGCTCCTTGGTGGAGCCGGGGGTGGGATGAGATCCGCCCTGAGTATCTTAAGTCTCTGGATGTTGTGGGACTGTCTTGGCTGACACGTCTCTGCAGGCGAAGGCGAAGGGGCGTGGCGTGGGGACAGTTCTCAAGTGGAGGAGTTCAAGTATCTCGGGGTCTTGTTCAGAGTGAGGGAAGGATGGAGCGTGAGATTGACAGGCGGATCGGTGCAGCGTCTGCAGTGATGCGGGCGCTGTATCGGACCGTTGTGGTGAAGAGAGAGCTGAGTCGAAAGACAAAGCTCTCGATTTACCGGTCAATGTCTACGTTCCTCCCTCACCTGGTCATGAGCTCTGGGTGATGACTGAAAGGACGAGATTGTGGATACAAGCGTCGAAATGAGCTTCCTCCGCCGGGTGGCTGGGCGCTCCCTCAGAGACAGAGGAGCTCAGTCACACGGGAGGAGCTCGGAGTAGAGCCGCTGCTCCTCCACGTCGAGAGGAGCAGCTGAGGTGGCTCGGGCATCTGTTCCGGAGCCTCCTGGACGCCTCCCTCGGGAGGTGTTCTGGGCATGACCCGGGATAGACCCAGGACACGCTGGAGGGACTATGTCTCTGTGTCCTGGGAATGCCTCGGGATCCCCCCGGAAGAGCAGGAGGAAGTGTCTGGGGTGAAGGAAATCTGGGAGTCCAAGCTCAGACTGCTGCCCCTGCGACCTGGCCCCAGATCAGAGGAAGAAGCTGGATGGATGGACATTTGTTTCTTACATTTATGTGAATAAACAATAGGAGAAGTTTATAATTGATATTTTCAATTTAAAATGTTTTCCACAGCTTTGCCCAGGACTTTCTGGTAAAAGAGCTTCTGAATCAGAATGGAATGTCCCGATGAAACACTGTACGATCTTCAGAAATGTGATCGGACTCAACACCAAAACAGAAACAGGTCGGACCAGAGTGTGATCCACGAAATGACCTTCAAGGAAACACAACACGTGACACAATGACAGCGTTTAACTCTGAACATGACAAAAAGAGTTTACAAGAGTCGACAGGAGCAGAACAAGCAGCAGGAGGAAGAGGAGGACAAAGAGAAGTACAAAGAGGAGGACAAAGAGGAGGACAAAGAGAAGGACAAAGAAGAGGACAAAGAGGAGGACAAAGAGGAGGACAAAGAGAAGTACAAAAAGGAGGACAAAGAGCAGGTGAGGAGCAGCTGAAGAGCAGGAGGATGAAGACCTGTGTGCAGCCCCTGGCTCTCGTGGCTCTGTTCCTCTGCAGTCGCTCAGGTAAGACTTAAAGGACAAACATTGGGTCAAATGTACCGACACATATTTATGGAATAATAATTATCACAGGTTTTATCCCTGGATTATTCCACTTTTTGCCTGAGATTTGTGATCTAGTCACAGTGCATGTTAAGGTTAGCGGCTAATGCTGTGTTAATGTGGCCCTCAGGCTTCCTGATGATTTGGCCTAAATGACCAAAAGTAGTAGTTTTTTGCTCATTTCTGCTTCAGTCTGTTGTGTCCAGTTAAACCTGTCACTGTTTTTACGACTCACACGGTGCATTGTGGTCTATGCCGACCCCTAGGGACCAGCGCTGGACACTACACTGGATGCATTGTGGAAAATTTTGATTGCACTATTTTTTCATCTGCTGAACATTTGAACAGCACTAAAAATGGAATGAGCCCTGTATAGCGCCCCCTGTAGTGACCAGTGAGGACATTCGGACACAGCCCTGGAGTCACATTGAGCTACGTTCATGCTCGTTTCCTGGTCAGAAAATCCTTTTGCTCGGACACGCTCCCCGAAACTCCCTCCATCTCTGACATTTTTCAGATCATAGACATCATTCATCTGAGAATCTTGTGCTGTTTAAGTCCTTAAATCATCACAGACTCTGAACACAGTCACAAACTGCTCACACGAGGAGAACAAACAGACTCCACCCAGAGACATCATTGATGTTGGTCTGGTCCGGGTTTCGAACCCGCAATCTCATTATTGTGAGGCAAGAGCTCTAACCACCCGTGCACCCCTTTTTTCATAATTTAGTTTGAAAATGAAGAAGTAAAATATTACCGAACAGGGTAGAATCTTCAATATTTATTTAGTTTTTGTGATGATCTGGTTCAGACCTGGTGCATGGAGTGTGTTGTTGTGGGACACTGTGGGAGAGTTAGGCTTAGCCTCAGAGATAGCATGAGCCTCAAAGAGTTAGCGTTAGCCTCAGAGAGTTAGTGTTAGCCTCAGAATTAGCTTTGGTCTCAGAGTTAGCCTTAGCCTCAACCTGAACCTGCTCCGTCTCTTGCAGCTGCTGGTCTTCAGTGTTGGTCCTGCACAGACTCGTCGTGTTCTTCTCAGACTTCAAAGACCTGCTCCTCAAACACCACCCGGTGTTTTTCAGACTCTTATTATGGTAAGTGCACATATTTGTCATATTTTGCTGATTTAATTGATCTCATTTAGCAAAAATATTCCTCTTTAAGTTTAAATGACTTGAACTCATGATTAGTCTTTGTAGCTAAAATGCTTTTTCTTGATGAAACTAAATTATTTTACTTCTTTCAAAGTGTTTCTGACTTGTTTCAGTTTATTTCTTCTTATTTCAAGCCAAATTGTTTCCGATGAAGTAGGGATCCTGGTGATCAAATGAATGTCCTTATTTCAAACTAAATGATCTTCTTGAAACCAGTGAAAACTACTAAAAATAAGATGAAATATTCTGAATCCAGGTCATTTTGACTAATGTCAGATTTTCAGTTTTTGCAGTGTGAAGAGTGTATTATTGCAGTAATACTTTTCACATCAAATATTTATTTTCATAAATAATTATTGATTCACCCATAAGTCTGTTTGTGCATCATTTATAATAAAAATAGATTTGATCTCTTTTTAACTCTGTTTTCACTCGTTCCTCGTCACAAACTCTGCTGCAGTTGTTTCACTTCATGAACGCTGTTTATGAGATTCTCCTGCCTGCTCCTTCTCTGAGCCTCACAAAACACACACACACTTGAAAAGTTGCTATGGTAACCAGCCTTATAATAAACCTTATTTCTGAGATTCATTCAATCAAATTTACTCTTGGAATATAAACTATTTTACCACTAAATACTTTGTCAAAATCTCTTGAAAAAAGTGTTTAAACTGTTGGAACAAAGAGCAAAGTTGAGTAAAATGGATAACTTTGATCATGAGGAACTAAAACCACCAACTCTTTTAAGGAGTTACAGTTAAGGTAAACTATGTCCCCTGTGCATTTGGTCTGGGCCTACCTCAGGATCTGGGTCTGGTCTTGGTCAGGACCTCAGATCTGGGTCTGGTCTTGGTCAGGACCTCAGATCTGGGTCTGGTCTTGGTCAGGACCTCAGATCTGGGTCTGGTCTTGGTCAGGACCTCAGATCTGGGTCTGGTCTTGGTCAGGACCTCAGATCTGGGTCTGGTCTTGGTCAGGACCCAGGAGTTGAACCAGGTACCGTCTTGCTGTGACACGTTGCCTGCTTCTCTTCAGTCTTTTACAGCTTTTACAACCACAGCCTCAGTTGGACGGTGAAAGGCTGCGCGGAGGCGGACCAGTGCCAGACCGGAGTCCAGACCGGAGCCCAGACCGGAGTCCAGACTGGAGTCCAGCGCTTCTCCATGAAGTTTGGACACGAGTCTTACCTCCAGGACAGAACGTGCTGCGACACAGACAACTGCAACACCAACACGTCCAGTGAGCCTCAGCCTGAGCCTCAGCATTCAGAGGTCCAAACATGGATTTAACAAATGTGTGTTTTCTTTCAGTCCCTGCGCCCTCTGCTGGCGCTCTGCAGTGCTACACCTGCGATCCACTTTTGTTGGAATGCAGAGCGAACATAAGCTGTGACTCTGGAGAGAGCTGCTTTCAGTCCAGTCAGTATCTTTAACTTCACGTTCTATGATCTGAAAATCAGCAAAAGCAGCTGTGCTCCTGCTCTGTATGATCTGTGTGTAAAAAAGCCCCAGAAATGTGACTCTGCTTCATCTCTGACATTCATGTTGTACGTGTGGATACTTCACTGTAATTTCACTAAAACATGGAACGCCTCAGCAGCGATCCATCGTGGACAAAGTGTCAAAGGTTTCATCTGGACACAGTTTTAAAATAAAGATGTTTGTAGTAAATGATGATATTCACCAAACTTTGATGATTTCTGAAGTATCTGGTGGACCCAGACAAGCCGCTGAGCCGATGTTGGGTTTTGAAAAGCAAACACACCAAAGCCACTCCCTCAGCCTGGTCTGCCATCGCACCAAGAGAACAACCACTCAGGAAACACAACAACCACTCCTCGACTCGACTGAGCATGTGCACTGGACGCCTTTGATGCACGTCTGCTGGTGATCTGTTTTTTTTTTCAGACGTGCGTCCGAGGCGTCCTGGAAGCGCGTCTAAAGTGTCTGCCCTCAAATGCACAGGCGTCCAACTAAGGGCGTCCAGCACAAATGTTACACTTTGGTCTGAACGCACCATAAGCCCCGCCCTCAGGGAGGAGTTTCACCTACAGCTTCTCTGCCTTTGTTACTGTTAAAGCTGTTCTGGTCTATTACGTTACATATTGAATGAAGGTGAAAGGACACTGGTGTAAAAATAGTTTCTATTTAACGAGGATTCTCCTTTTTCACAAAAAAGAGAAGAGACAGTGGCTGTTACCATGAGCTTTACATAGTGAGACTAAACACCCAAAAAGAGAATCCCTCTTTAGTCAGTTTGAGGGCGGGGCTTAGTCAGCTTTGAGCACTTTAAAGTTGAGTTTTCTAATCAGCTCCTCAGATTGACAATGCTTGATTTTTAAAACTGTGTCCAGATGAAACCTCTCAAACCTCACGTGGCTCATGGCTCTTCGATCTTTTTCAGTTCAGGACTTCGGCGGCTCTCGTCCCTTTTACGGCTGTGTCTCAGAAAACCTGTGCAACTCAAACAGATCTGGCTTTTTCCCCCAGACAGAGCCACTGTCCTGCTGCAACACCTCACACTGCAACGTCCCAGGTGTGTCCCTCAGGAAACACTGCACAGAGAGCACACAAACACCACAGAGAGCACACAAACACCACAGAGAGCACACAAACACCACAGAGAGCACACAAACACCACAGAGAGCACACAAACACCACAGAGAGCACACAAACACCACAGAGAGCACACAAACACCACAGAGAGCACACAAACACCACAGAGAGCACACAAACACCACAGAGAGCACACAAACACCACAGAGAGCACACAAACACTGCACAGAGAGCTCACAAACACCACAGAGAGCGCACAAACACCACAGAGAGCACACAAACACCACAGAGAGCACACAAACACCACAGAGAGCTCACAAACACCACAGAGAGCACACAAACAACACACAGAGAGCACACAAACACCACAGAGATCACACAAACACCACAGAGAGCGCACAAACACCACAGAGAGCACACAAACACCACAGAGAGCACACAAACACCACAGAGAGCACACAGACACCACAGAGAGCACACAAACACCACAGAGAGCACACAGACTCTGTACAGATTCAGTGTTTATTATCATGTCATAAGAACACAGTACAATTCCGTTTATAGCAGTAAACTCTTCATTTCAATGATGTAAAGTGCATTAAACATGAGCACAACAGTGACATTCAGACGTTATAAACAGAAACAATCTCAGTGGAAAAGGTTTTATTCTGGACAGTTTTGGACTGCCACCTTGAAGCCGGTTTACCAATTCTTAAAACAAAAATAATAATCTGAAGAAATTCAACATTGACAGTGACCTGTTTCTGGAACTTAAAAAATCACAACATTTTATCCAAATAAAAATGTTGTTTACGAAGATTTGTTGTGTTTAAACGGGGTTTGAAAGGTGGAAAGATACTTTTAATTAAAAGACTTCTAGAATGTGCCCAAAAGATTGAGAGATTAGATCAACCTTTCCTTTGTCTAAGGGCACGTTCACCTCTTACTGTGGGAAAGAACTCCTTTGGGCCAAAATGAATGGCAAAGTAGCCCAAGTGCCCCCAGTCTCAATGCAGGCCCCTCCAAACGGGCTACTTTTACTCCCGAGTAGCCCATTTTGGCCTTAGGGGTACTCCATTTTGGGCTACTTAAATCCTGGAAGGGCTACAAAAATGCTCCGGGTGGCGATGTTGGCTCATTTTTGGGTTGGCCACGCCCCTGACCCCCCCAACACCGCGGGCTACTCGAAGCCAGTTCGGGCTACTTCCCCCCCCCGGGCCACTCTACTTGCCAGTGGGGCTACTACTGCTCGGGTGGGGGCTACTCCGGGGGGCTACTTTTGGACGATTCGGGCTAACCCGGCAGCAATGGCCCGGCAGCCGCCAGGGCCCCACCCATTCCATTCGGGCTACTTTTGGGTCAGTTGGGCTACTTCACCGAGGTCATTTTGGGCTACATTTCGACACTTTGGGCTACTTGACCAGGGGCAGTTTAGGCTACTTTTTGGACACGTTGGGCTTCTTTTCATTTCAGGTTACTTTTGGTCAATTTAGGCTACTCTATTAGGGAATTTTTGGCTACTTTTCATTTCAGGCTACTTTTGGTCAATATGGGCTACTATGGGCTACTACATTTGGGCTACAAAAATGTACATTCAGGCTACTTTTTAAGATGCTTGCTTATTGGCTGCTGTCCAGTGACCTTTGAACCTGGGACCCCCAAACTTGGCACGGGGACTCTTATGAGTCCCTTCTACATTAATCAGGAGACTGATAGTTTGTAGGACCCCTACCCCTAGGAAAATTAATATTAATATCCTGTTTGGGCTACTTTATTTCTTTTTACCCAGAACAAGCAGAAACTGAAGACAGTGAGTGTAACCTGTCGATGTGGGGTGGGGGATGGGCACATTCTAACCGTCACATGCCTTAAGGGACACCAAAAGTCTGTTTGGGCTACTCAACCCCTTCTGAACCCCTTTTCACCCTTAAATGTAGGATTTGGCAAATCATCTTTGGGCCACTCTATGTACACGTAATTATGACATAATTAAAACAAAATCGACGTTCTAGCTCTTTCTGTTTTTGAATTATGCCAAAAAAGACTAAAGTTCAGAGAGGCTACCTAAATCTAGAAAGGGCTATCTTCCAAAAATGTTGCTTTTTGGCTTCCTTTCGGTGACCTTTGACCACAAGACCGCCAAATTTGACATAGGAGATGTTTAAAGACCCCTCTACAAAAATCCAGAGACAAAAAGTTTCCACAGCCCCCAGGGGCGATAATTGGCTCTCTGAAAATCAGCTTTTAAAATGGGGTCAGGGTCACAGACTCTGAGTCCACCATGAGTAGATTTTGGACCTAGGGTTGCATTTTTTTTCTACATGTTGTTGAAAGCTGATTTTGAAATATGTTTTCAGGGGTCCCAAGACAAGTTCAAATATGTTGGTTAAGTGTCTGTTGAACCTATGCTTTTTGATAGGCGGAGCCTCGAAAGCCCACCATTTTTCACAAAAGGTGGCCCCCGAAGAGGTCAAACAATGACCGAATGATATGAAATTAAGCAGTTTGCCTTCGAAAATAGGTTTTAAACAGATTCTAAAGTTTCATCTTTCTACGACCTTTGGAACACTACTTAGCTTTATAAGGGTCTTTAAGAGATGGGATGAAAACATTTGAATAAAACATGTGTTCATGTGTACCATAACCCGAAATCAGATCGAAATTCCAATTAATGAAAATGTGAAAAAACTGCTCTTATGCCAGGAAAAGTAGTCCAAACTGACCAAAAGTAGCCTATGTGAAAAGTAGCCAAAAGTGTGCAAAAAGTAGCTCAAAGTGCCCTGGTCAAGTAGCCCAAAGTGACCGAAAAGTAGCCAGGGGCGTTCCGGGCGAGAGTAGCCCGAATACCAATCGGGCTACAAAAGCCCACCGGCTGGTAACTCCCTCACGAATAGCCCTAACGGTCCGTTCACTTAGGGTTGGACTGAAGTTTAATTGTTTAGGTTTAATTTGATGCAGTTCTCATCACACCTCAGTTCAAACAAACTGAACCAAAAGAAAAGACAAATTCCGCTCTGCTGTTTCAGTTTGGTGAAGAAACATGCCCCAAAACCTTTTTACTACACAAGCTTCACTTCTTTGGTTAAAGTCCCAGGATCATGTTAAAAACCGTTTGGCTAAAGCTCAGAGTGCTGTGAGGCGAACCATGGTTTAAGGAGATGTACTCAGCCTTTACCTCATTTAAAAGAAGAAAGTTCTGATGAAGACATGTTCTGGAGTCCTTGAGGCAGATGAGACGATCCAGTGATGGAGGATTGGGATCACAGGAGCAGTGTGTAAACAGAGAACAGAATAGGTCCAAAGATAGATCCTTACCGGACCCCAGAGTCTCAGGCCCAGATGAGTTCAGGGTTTGAGTTTCAGTCCTGTTTCTGTCCTGGTCTTAGTCCTGGTCTGGTCCTGGTCCAGTCCTGGTCTGGTCCTGGTCCAGTCCTGGTCTGGTCCTGGTCCAGTCCTGGTCTAACCTGTGTCTCTTTCAGATCTGGGATTACAGTGTAAGAGCTGCACAGACTCGTCTTGTTCTTCTCAGCGCACAGTGATCTGCCCCAAACTCGCCCCCTTGTGTTACTCTGAGGCCACTGCAGGTACAGTACTGTCCTCTGATTGGTCTCAGCATGTCAGAGCCTCTTTCTGATTGGTTAGTTCTGTGGTGGGAGGAGGTCTCATCAGTTCCTTCAGCTCTGACCTTCTTTTTTCTGGTTTCAGGTTCTTACAGTGATGGAAGTTACAACTTCAGCTCTAAAGGCTGTGCTCCTGCCTCGGTCTGTACAGCTGCAGGGTCTCAGTTTGTATCTTATAACTATGGATCTGAGTCTCACATCACAAACGTCACATGCTGCGACACTGACGACTGCAACGCTCCAAATCCGTCCAGTGAGTGCTTCTCTTTTATCAGCTGATGTATTGCACTTTGTAATGGTCTAATTTGACACATGTTTGCTTCAGTTCCGGTGCCCCCTGCTGGCTCTCTGCAGTGTTACGGCTGTGATCGCTATTCGAATGAATGTACTGCCAATGTGAGCTGTAACGCCCATGAGGTCTGCGGACAGGCTGTATGTGAGTACCAATGAAAAGAGCCTGTTCTCTGCTGACTGTTACCATCCTGACCTTTGGAAGAGCGCCTTTGTTTGACCCTTTTTAAAAGTAGAGACCAGATGTCACCAAATAACTACAGGCTAATCTTAAATCTGGGATTTTGTCTAAACTCTTGGAAAAAGTAATTAAAACAGTCACAACCTCATGTTATTGCTGTGTGGTAGTCTTCTTACTTTTTCCTCAGCGAACCCACCAAACGCCTCCCAAACCAGACGATCTTTGACGTCACCAAATTAATTAGACCTTCAAACTAACGTCACCAAAACCCAAAGAACACAAAAAACTTTGGCACAAACAAGCTAAGACAAGCTCCCAATCTTTCATGAACCAAAAATACAGAGTGCGGCGTGCAGATGGCCGGCTGATGGAGCTGTCTGTGTGGGAAGGAACATGACATGGATTTATAAATGAGTGTACCGGTTGAGAAGTCTGCACATGTGCAGTTTATGGAGGAGTACAGGGTGCACTGGTGAGTGACGTTTGCTGCCTGTGATGAATCTGAGAGCTTCAGGACCATCAATGTCCAACAAAAAGAGCTGCAGAGGGGTTCAAATAAACAATGTCTCCATAATCTAGACTCATGAAGGGTACAGACACCAACTGTTTTCTGGAATTATATGGAAAACAAGCCTTGTTTCTGAAAAAGAATCCTAGTTTTAGTTTAATCATTTTACCAAAGTAGTTGAATGGTTACATAAATTCGATGGGTGTTCCCTGTATGTCTGTACTTTAGGTAGTGTGGAGGGCAGCTGTTTATGTTGGAGAATAAAATACCATTTGTCTTACTTGAACTTACCATGAATTGACCCCTTACTGTGGTGAGGGAGTTTGTGTGCCTGAATGATCCTGGGAGCTCTGTTGTCTGGGGCATTTGACCCTGGTGGAGTCTCCCATGGGTAACATGACTGTTGTCGTGTCGTCCGACCTTCGGCTGTCTTGGACACTCGAGTGAAGAGAGGGGCGGAGCTGTAGAGCACCACCTGGTGGTGAGTTGTATCCTCTGGAGGAGGAAGCCGGACAGACTTGGCAGACCCAATCATATCGTGAGGGTTTGTTGGGAACGTATTGTGGAGTCCTCTGTCAGCAGGAACTTCAACTCACACCTCCAGGAGCTTCTCCAGATCTCGGGGGAGTCTGGGGACATTGAGTTCAAATGGACCAATGTTCTCTGCCTTGATTGTCGACCCATCTGCTCATAGCTGGTGTTTAATATTTGGTGCCTTTCGGCACCCGGTGTTGGACACCAGAAGTAAGGGATGCCGTCAGGCTGAAGAAGAAGTCCTATCAGTCCTTGTTGGCTTCTGAGACTCCTGAGACAGTGACAGGTATCAGCAGGACAAGCAGAGAGCTTGTGCAGTCACAGAGGCAAACTTGGGGCTGGGAGGAATTTGTGGAAGACATGGAGGAGGACTATCGGTCGCCTCAAAGAAATTCTGGCAAACCAACACTGTGTACGCTACGGGTGGAGAACTGTTGATCTCTCGTTGGAGGATTACTTTGAGGATCTCCTTATCCCACCGTCACGTGTTCCCAGGAGGAAGAAAAAGTGAAGAACTCAGAGGCGAATTTATCCGTCACCCAAGGTGAGGTCACTGAGGTTGTTGACAAAGGATGAGCTCCTCCTGAGTAACTTAAATCTCTGCATGTTGTGGGACTGTCTTGGCTGACACATGAAAACATCGCGTGGTGGTCTGGGACACTTCCTCTGGACTGGCAGACTGCTCCGGTGGTCCCTCTGTTTAAGAAGGGGTGTGCTCCAATCACAGAGGGATCACACTCCTCAGCCTCCTTGGTAAAGTCTATTCCAGGGAGTGGAGGGGATAATCTGACCGATAGTCGAACCATCTCTGAATATGGCACATTCACTCTGTCACTGCATCCAACAGATCAGTGGTGGATGCAAAACTACTTTCTCCAACAGAACTGAGACAAGACTGACATTATCGTCTTTGGTAGAAACAAAGATGAAAGTGTCAGTGTCACCTCTAGTCTCTTACTCTGAAACCTACAAATCAAGTTAGAAATTTTGGGAAAAATGCACTCAGGCTTGGCCTTTTACCATCTTTCACTTTTGCCAAAAAAACAAAACAAAAAAAACATGTGTATAAACCAGAGTTGGAGAAAAAACAGCTACAGTACATCCAGAACTCTGCTGCTTGGGTACTGACTAGAACCAAGAAGTACCATCACATCAGTCTGTGTCAGGTCTCTGCACTGCCCCCTGTGGGTCAGAGAATAGACTTTAAAGCAGCTCTGCTTGTGTTCAAGTCTCTCCAAAGCACCAAAGAACATCTCTGACATGTTAGTGCCAAATGAAACATCTCACCCTCTGTGGACCTCAGGGACCGGCCTCATGCTGGTGCCAGAGTCAGGACTAAACATGGACCGGCCTCCTGCTGGTGCCAGAGTCAGGACTAAACATGGACCGGCCTCCTGCTGGTGCCATAGTCAGGACTAAATATGGGGAATCAGCATTTCAGTTTTATGCAGCTGAAATCTGGAACATTCTCCCAGAGGTCGTATGACAGGCTCCTACACTGCAAGTATTTAAATCTAGGCATAAAACTGTTCTGTTTTGCTGTGCATATGGTTGAGGGAATGTTATCTATGTTTTACTGTTTTAAATACGTTTTAATGTATTTATTTATGCCCTTTTTGTGATAGTATTTTTATTTCAATGTGTTTTTCTGCTCGTGTCCTTGTGAAGAATGTACATCTCAGAGGAAAACACAAACTGTGGGAAGTGGGAACCTGACATCTTTGTGGTGGTTATCAGAGCTGGTGAACTCCCAGTCTACAAAGTGAGACCTGAGAACAAAGATGGGCCTGTCCACAAATAGAGACCGCCTCCTTCCTTGTGGGTTCCTTCCAGTCGGTGAAGACTATGAACCATCTCGAGAGAAAGTTCCTGCCACAAGACCATGCACTTGTCTCCATCCAGATCCTGGTGATTCCACAGACTGTGCTGCTTCTGAACTTACCTGCAGTCCAGTTTACAGTTGAGAAAGACAGTCCAGTTCCTATTGACTCTTCATCATTGCCAATGGAAGCAATCCACCAACGCTGCCTTCTGTCAGTCCTGTGTTGTCAGTAATGGAATCTGAAGAGGAATCCAGTGTGAAGAAAGATTTTGTTGTGGAAGAAATCAATGAAAACTTACCTGGAAACTTACCAGCAGACTTACCTGTACACTTACCTGAACCTGAAGATTCACCTCCTGTTGTTCCATTGGACGAAGATCCACCTGAAGAACTGAGTCGCCCAGTCACCACTGAGGCCGACCATGACTCTACTCTTAGACGTTCAACTTGGCAGAGAATACCTCCTGACCGACTTCAGTACATCGATGCAGGAAAACCTCTCGTTTCTGTAGTGCAAACATTGCTTCCCAGTTTATCCGACGTCTTCGGTGTAACAGCCTCCTCCGCTCCTGTTGTCGTGTTTTAACACGCAACGTGACGTGCATGGATTAAGACGGGGAGGGTGTAACCCAGGTGAAAATCTGCTGTAAAAATGTATATTTAAGCCTGAAGTTCTCTGTGCATCAGCGCGTCATCCCTATCACCTTGCACTTGTGTCATCACACACATACATGCGTTACTGTGATCGACCAATCACGTTGCTTGTAGTGTATCTTACAAGTTGTCCACATGTTCCCATTCAGAAGCATGGGGGAGGAACACAGCTGCTTCAGTCACCAACCAGTGCAGGGGTCGGACACACTGGTCTTGAAGTGCACCGGATATTTAAAGGGATTTGGCCGTGTTTTCCTGTATGGAACCAAAACTGATGGGCAGCTAAGAGCTACTGGTTTGTAGCCAAACAACCAGTCAAGCGCCTCTGCTGGTCTGATAGGAGGCTCTGGCAGCCCTGTTCCCCCCACTTTTCACACACAATTTAAACTATTCTGCAGACAGTAAATGTTGGGGTTTCACCATTGTATGTATTTGCTTCACTATCAATATATGGTACCAACCACACCTTATTTATGTCTCTGGGTTATTATTGTACCACTCCTCCCTAGAGTTGAACCAAACGTCTGATCTGAAATGTTACCTTTGTACAATTAAGGTTGAACTTCATTTGACCATATTGCATGTGTACTGGTTGCACAAAGACTTTCAAATCTCTAAAGAGTGCGGCACAAAAATGGCATCTACAACTTCAAAAACATAATTTAGAACCTTTACTTGAGATACACAAAGTCTAGCTCGCTCTCTCACATTGTTCACTCTGACCTCTGACCTGTCTTTACAGATAACGAGTATGGAACAACTCGACAATTTCATGGATGTGTCTCTGAGAATCTGTGCAACAACCCCAGTCTGTCTCAACAATATTTAGGATACTATGTCCCAGTGTCCTGCTGCAACACGTCCCACTGCAATGACCCAGGTTCAAGTTCAGCCCATATTTGTTCAATGGCAATACAATTTGTACAGTGTAACAAATTACTTTTTATATTTAAACACTACTTTTTATAATTCATAACCATAAAAAAAATCATATACAGCTTTTCTAATAGTTTTATATTACAATATTGTTTTACACATTGAGTTACTTTATACTTTATTTTTCAGAATGGTCTGTGTCTAAGGCTGCTCTAGTCTAAATTTGCCTCTGAAATTGTAGAAATTCTCTTATTTATTTATTTTTCTTATTTATTTATTTTATTTATTGGTTTATTTGGTCAGGACAGCACATGTTAATGAACATGCAGCGCTGGAATTAGTCACGGGTTGTTTTCATCCGTTGTCCTGCATTCACTCACAAACACATTCACACACCTATTGTGCATGTTTTTGAACATTGTTGTAATTTTTATTGCATAGCATTATGTTTTATAAAAATAAAACATTAGTATGGTCTAGTATATTAGTATGTGCGTTTTTGTAGCATATGGTCCGGTCCTGGTCCAGTTCTGGTCCAGTCCTGGTCCAGTCCTGGTCCAGTCCTGGTCTAACCTGTGTCTCTTTCAGATCTGGGATTACAGTGTAAGAGCTGCACAGACTCGTCTTGTTCTTCTCAGCGCACAGTGACCTGCTCCAAACTCGCCCCCTTGTGTTACTCTCAGACCTCTGCAGGTACAGTACTGTCCTCTGATTGGTCTCTGCATGTCGGAGCCTCTTTCTGATTGGTTAGTTCTGTGGTGGAAGGAGGTCTCATCAGTTCCTTCAGCTCTGACCTGCGTCTTTCCTGGTTTCAGGTTCTTACAGTTATGGAAGTTACACTTACAACTACAACTCCAGCTCTAAAGGCTGTGCTCCTGCCTCGGTCTGTACAGCTGCAGGGTCTGAGGTCATATCTTATAACTATGGATCTGAGTCTCACTTCAGAAACATCACATGCTGCGACACTGACGACTGCAACGCTCCAAACCCGTCCAGTGAGTGTCGTTTTATCTCGTGGCTCTTACCCTGGGGTCTTGGACCACAGTCTCATGGGCCACGTGCAGCTCTTTAAAGCCTCTGCTGCGGCTCTGATTAAGAAAAGAAACAAAAGAAACAAAATGTGTTATTTATTATTCATGTCGTTTAATTTTACAGACATTCAAACTGTATGTAGTAAACAAATGTATTTTTCAATCCTTTTCAAGCTAATTGAACTGGGGTTTGTGTCTTGTCCTTGTTTGAAAACGAGTACTAAAGGAAATAAACTGATGATCTTCATCCAAATATTTGACACAGAATCAACAAAAATCACTGCGTGGATTGAAGCATAACAGCATTTGTTGTAAAATGTTTGTCTCTTTAACTCTTCAAGTTTGCTGACCCCACTGTAAACTCTGACGTCGTGTAAAGTTTAGACTTCAATGGTTCTGGTTCTGTTCTCTGTGTTTTAGACCAGGCGCCCCCTGCTGGCTCTCTGCAGTGTTACGGCTGTAGACCCTACACAAACGACTGCTCTGCAGATGTGACCTGCAGCGTGCTGGAGACCTGCTCCTACACCTCTGGTAAGTGATAGACTGTTATATTTGTTCAGACGTGTCACGTTTGAGAGGGTCCAAGTGTCTGACACTTATGTCCTCCTCGAGGTCTGCTCTGGACACAGGGGAGACGTTTAGGAGTGAAGCGTCCACTGTGTACAATAGGCTCCTCCCCTCTGGGGCCAGGACTCACCTGAAAAAGAGACATTGAGTTTGAACATGGTGTTCATTCAGGACCAACTGTAACTAACACAGACGTCCAACTGAACACCTGATCCCCCTCTGCAGGTGTCCCTGTCTCCCCCTCTGCAGGTGTCTCTGTCTCCCTCTCTGTCTCCCCCTCTGCAGGTGTCTCTGTCGCCCCCTCTGTCTCCCCCTCTGCAGGTGTCTCTGTCTCCCCCTCTGCCGGTGTCACTGTATCACCCTCTGCAGGTGTCTCTGTCTCCCCCTCTGTCTCCCCCTCTGCAGGTGTCTTTGTCTCCCCCTCTGTAGGTGTCTCTGTCTCCCTCTCTGTCTCCCCCTCTGCAGGTGTCTCTGTCTCCCCCTCTGTCTCCCCCTCTGCAGGTGTCTCTGTCTCCCCCTCTGCAGGTGTCTCTGTCTCACCCTCTGCAGGTGTCTCTGTCTCACCCTCTGTAGGTGTCTCTGTCTCACCCTCTGCAGGTGTCTCTGTCTCCCCCTCTGCAGGTGTCTCTGTCTCCCTCTGCAGGTGTCTCTGTCTCCCCCTCTGCAGGTGTCTCTGTCTCCCTCTGCAGGTGTCCCTGTCTCCCCCTCTGTCTCACCCTCTGCAGGTGTCTCTGTCTCCCCCTCTGCAGGTGTCTCTGTCTCACCCTCTGCAGGTGTCTCTGTCTCCCCCTCTGCAGGTGTCTCTGTCTCCCCCTCTGCAGGTGTCTCTGTCTCCCCCTCTGCAGGTGTCTCTGTCTCCCCCTCTGCAGGTGTCTCTGTCTCCCCTCTGCAGGTGTCTCTGTCTCCCCCTCTGCAGGTGTCTCTGTCTCCCCTCTGCAGGTGTCTCTGTCTCCCCCTCTGCAGGTGTCTCTGTCTCCCCCTCTGCAGGTGTCTCTGTCTCCCCCTCTGCAGGTGTCTCTGTCTCCCCCTCTGTCTCACCCTCTGCAGGTGTCTCTGTCTCCCCCTCTGCAGGTGTCTCTGTCTCCCCCTCTGCAGGTGTCTCTGTCTCCCCCTCTGCAGGTGTCTCTGTCTCCCCCTCTGCAGGTGTCTCTGTCTCCCCCTCTGCAGGTGTCTCTGTCTCCCCCTCTGCAGGTGTCTCTGTCTCCCCCTCTGCAGGTGTCTCTGTCTCCCCCTCTGCAGGTGTCCCTGTCTCCCCCTCTGCAGGTGTCTCTGTCTCCCCCTCTGCAGGTGTCTCTGTCTCCCCTCTGCAGGTGTCTCTGTCTCCCCCTCTGCAGGTGTCTCTGTCTCCCCCTCTGCAGGTGTCTCTGTCTCCCCCTCTGCAGGTGTCTCTGTCTCCCCTCTGCAGGTGTCTCTGTCTCCCCCTCTGCAGGTGTCTCTGTATGTCCCCTCTGTCTCCCCCTCTGCAGGTGTCTCTGTCTCCCCTCTGCAGGTGTCTCTGTCTCCCCCTCTGCAGGTGTCTCTGTCTCCCCCTCTGCAGGTGTCTCTGTCTCCCCCTCTGCAGGTGTCTCTGTCTCCCCCTCTGCAGGTGTCTCTGTCTCCCCCTCTGCAGGTGTCTCTGTCTCCCTCTGCAGGTGTCTCTGTCTCCCTCTGTCTCTCTGCAGGTGTCCCTGTCTTCCCCTCTGCATGTGTCACTGTCTCCCCCTCCGCAGGTGTCTCTGTCTCCCCCTCTGCAGGTGTCTCTGTCTCCCCCTCTGCAGGTGTCTCTGTCTCCCCCTCTGCAGGTGTCTCTGTCTCCCCTCTGCAGGTGTCTCTGTCTCCCCCTCTGCAGGTGTCTCTGTCTCCCCGATGCAGGTGTCTCTGTCTCCCCCTCTGCAGGTGTCTCTGTCTCCCCCTCTGCAGGTGTCTCTGTCTCCCCCTCTGCAGGTGTCTCTGTCTCCCTCTGCAGGTGTCTCTGTCTCCCCCTCTGCAGGTGTCTCTGTCTCCCCCTCTGCAGGTGTCTCTGTCTCCCCCTCTGCAGGTGTCTCTGTCTCCCCCTCTCCAGGTGTCTCTGTCTCCCCCTCTGCAGGTGTCTCTGTCTCACCCTCTGCAGGTGTCTCTGTCTCCCCCTCTGCAGGTGTCTCTGTCTCCCCCTCTGCAGGTGTCTCTGTCTCCCCCTCTGCAGGTGTCTCTGTCTCCCCCTCTGTCTCCCCCTCTGCAGGTGTCTCTGTCTCCCCCTCTGCAGGTGTCTCTGTCTCCCCTCTGCAGGTGTCTCTGTCTCCCCCTCTGTCTCCCCCTCTGCAGGTGTCTCTGTCTCACCCTCTGCAGGTGTCTCTGTCTCCCCCTCTGCAGGTGTCTCTGTCTCCCCCTCTGCAGGTGTCTCTGTCTCCCCCTCTGCAGGTGTCTCTGTCTCCCCCTCTGCAGGTGTCTATGTCTCCCCCTCTGCAGGTGTCTATGTCTCCCCCCGAGCGAGGTGACGTTCCACGTCCCCGGAGTGTGTGGCTTTGGTCGTCAAGGCGACAGCCCCTGACTACACGGGTTTGGAACCGCACTTGGTCTGGCTGTTTGGTCAAACCCCTCCACAGAGTTAAGGGGGCGGCGTCTGTTCATTGTTTTCTTGTAAATATTCTTTGTGTTTGTGTGTTTCTGTTTCAGACGGGGGCTACGCTGTTTACGGATGTGTCTCTGAGAATCTGTGCCACAATGTCAACATCTCCCAAAAAATCCTGAACACCAACAAAAACGTGTCCTGCTGCAACACGAGCCACTGCAACATCCCACCATTCACTTCTAACTCCTCCACAAACGCGCCGCCAATCACCTCAGACTTGGAGGAAGTCCAGAACGATTCAGGAGCTGAGCAGGTCCTGACTCCAGCTCTGTCTCTGCTGCTGCTCTGCCTTCACCTGTGGAACTTTCACCTTTGACACTAAACACTCCATGAAGGTCATTCTGTGCTGTTTTAATCAGGAGCACGGGGTTTGTACTTGTTGTGGTATAAATATCTAAATGCCCACTATTATTATATTGTATAAGTGATTATTTGTGACTAAATCATATGGCTACACGCTTCTAATTATAAAGCATTTTTATCAAACACAATCCCAGGAGAGAGTCTTGATGTGTCACTGTTACACTTTGGGAGTTGGTTTGTTGTGTTATTGTGATCAACCTTGTGTTTTTCTTTGGCGTCTGAAAAGCTAAATCTCATCGAGGACAGTCAGGATATTTGTGAAAGTTTAAAATACACTACATTAAATGTTTTTTTGAGAACGGGAAAGATCAGGTAACGCAGCTTTAAAGCGACATTTATACCGTTCAGACAAATGGAACATGTTTGTGTCAATGAAGACAGAGTGTGCTTTTACTCCTGGGACTTATGAACTATAACATGTTACTATTTACATTTGTTTAATCCTTCACCGTTCATCGTTTAATTGTCTCCTTTAATCATGCTCTTGGTTTGGGCGTGTTTAGTGGTGGTTTAATCTTTGTTTCCTCATTAATGTTTTTATCAAATGTTTGTGGCACTTTGATAATTTTACCTTTAAAATGTGAAATAAATAAAATACATTACTATTATTTGTTTGCTGCTCTCAGGACCTGGTCAAACATTGATTATATTATGGAAGCTTCATTTTTGGAACTCTGAAGACAATAAACCACAGGCAAAAGATGTGTTCTATTATTTATTTGTTAGAATTTCATGTGGAAACCTCAAACGTGTCCAATCTGCCCCTAAAGATGTTTTATTCTTCCATTGAATCCACTTCATCCATGGGTTTCTTTGGGAGACGGACTACAATCTGGAACTGAACAAGACTCTGACACAACGGACACAAGGATTTGTTCACATCTGATTCTAACACACATTTATAAAAGTGTAAGTCTAAAAAATGAGTCAAAATTTGAATTTCTAGGCCAATTTTAGTTAGAAATTCAAAATCCCCTCTGTAGATTTTTTGTAACTAATATGTGTACAAAATGAACCAAGAAATTTAAGAGGGAGCTGTGTTGCCGGCAGTAAGTCAGACCTGTTCATGTTGGACTCCGCCAGGGCTGCCCTTTGTCACCGGTTCTGTTCATAGTTTTTATGGACAGAATTTCTAGGCGCAGTCAGGGCCTGGAGGGCGTCTGGTTTGAGAACCACAGGATCATCTCTGCTGTTTGCAGATGATGTCGTCCTGATGGCTTCCTCAAACCAGGACCTGCAGCTCTGGGACGGTTTGGAGCCGAGTGTGAAGCGGCTGGGATGAAGATCAGCACCTCCAAATCTGAGGCCATGGTTCTTGACCGGACAAAGGTGGCTTGCCCTCTCCGGGTGGGTGGAGAGTCCTTGCCCCAAGTGGAGGAGTTCAAGTGTCTCGGGGTCTTGTTCAGAGGGAAGGATGGAGCGTGAGATTGACAGATCAGTGCAGCGTCTCGGTCTCTGCACTGGCTGGTCTCTGCACTGGCTTCCTGTGGCTCAGAGAATAGACTTTAAAGCAGCTCTGCTTGTGTTCAAGTCTCTCCACGGCCAAGCACCAAAGTACATCTCTGACATGTTAGTGCCATATGAACCATCTCGCACTCTGAGGACCTCAGGGACCGGCCTCCTGCTGGTGCCTAGAGTCAGGACTAAACATGGACCAGCCTCCTGCTGGTGCCAGAGTCAGGACTAAACATGGGGAATCAGCATTTCAGTTTTTTGCAGCTAAAATCTGGAACAGTCTCCCTGAAGATGTGAGACAGGCCTCCACTCTGACAATGTTTAAATCCAGGCTAAAAACAGTTCTGTTTAGACGTGCATACGACTGAAAGATCTATCTGCACTCTTCTCTTTTAAATCACTTTATTTTAAAATGATTTTAAAATGATTCTGTGTGTCTTTTTGTGTTTTTATGATTTTAATGCAACTTTTCCTGTTTATGTAAAGCACTTTGAATTGCCCTGTGTACGAATTGTGCTCTACAAATAAACTTGCCTTGCCTTGCCTTGCCTTGTCTGCAGTGATGCGGGCGCTGTATGGGACCGTCGTGGTGAAGAGAGAGCTGAGTCGAAAGACAAAGCTCTCCATTTAAAAAAGGGGAAAGGGGAAGTTTCACTTGGATATCTTTAAATGTAAGATGTTTTCCTGTTCACCTGCTGCGTCTGCACTTTAAAAAGATCAATAACAAGATCATAAAGAGACGTTGTGTCTGTCACACGAGCCCAGGCCCCAGAGTGGGTTTCCTTTCACGTAAAAGTAAACTGTGCAGGAAAACAAACACAACGGCATGCTGTGTACTGCCCGTGTCATGGATTTATCTAATATGATGTTTATTTAAAGTCTCTGTCCGTCTGCTCGTGTGACTGAAGGGCCGTAAAGCTGAAAAACTCAATTTCCCTCAGGACCGCCGTTAGGGCCGTCCACCAGGTCAAGGTCAAGTTTATTTATAAAGCACATTTACAACAACAAAGTGGTGTCCAAAATGCTTCACAGGTAAAGTAAAAACAAAGATAAAATAATACGAACAATAAATAAAAAAACAAGAGCATTATTACATAGAGTGCTCAATTTCTTCTTAAAGGCTACTGTAAAGAGGTGAGTCTTTAATTAGGATTTAAAAATGTCAAGGTGGCAGGGTTTTGTTGCCCAATTAGTACACTGGCTTCCTGCGCCAGGGTAGTTACTTTTGGTCACTTTGAGCTACTTTGATCAGGGGCACCTCCTGGACCATTTGGGCTTTCCCGAACCTGTCGTTAGGGCTACTTTTGAACAGTTTGGGCAGCTCTGACTCCTGACCGCCATGCCATTGGTTGGTGGCCACCCAGGCCCCGCCCCCTTCCATTAGGGCTACTTTTTGGACAGTTTGGGACATCTGACTGGGGTCATTAGGGCTACTTTGGGGGAGTTTGGGGCACCTGACCAGGGGCACTTAGGGCTACTTTTCAGACAATTAGGGCAACTAGACCAGGGGCACATAGGGCTACGTTTTGGACAGTTCGGGGCACCTTCCATTTACGCCACTTTTGAGGCAGTTTTGGGCACCTTCCATTTAGGGCTACCTTTGGGACAGTTTTGGGCTACTTTCCATTTATGGCTACTTTTGGGTCAGTTTAGGCTACTTTCTATTTAAGGAATACTTTGTGGTCAATTTGGGCTACTTGATCACTGCCATTAGGGCTACTTTTGGACTTTTAGACTACGTTTTAGGCAGTTAGGACTACTTGACCAGGGCCATATGGGCTACTTATAAGAGAGTTTGGCGCACCTTCCATTTAGGGCTACTTTTGGGGCAGTTTGGGCTACTTGACCAGGGGCTTTTAGGGCTAATTTTGGGACCGTTTGGGCTACTCGACTGTCTTTTTTGGCACAATTTAAAATGAAAAAGAGGTACAAAGTTTCCTTTGAGTGTCCCAAAGATGATTGGCCAAATCCTAGATTTAAGGGGTCAAAGGGAGTTCAGAACGGGTATAGTACCCCATAAAGACTTTTGTTTTCCCTTAAGGCATGTGACAGTTGAAAATATCCCATCCCCCACTCCACTTGACAGGCCCAACTCACGGTTTGCCATTTCTGCTTGTTCTGGGTGCCCCAAAACTAACAAAATGTCACAAATGCTATATTAACACAAATTTTACATGCGGGGGTCCTATAAACTTTTAGTCTCCAGATTAATGTAGAGGGGTCTTACAAGAGTCCCTGTGCCAAATTTAGTGATCCCTGGGTCAAAAGTCACCGAACGGCAGCCAACAAGCAAGTATTGTAAAAGGTCGCCTCATTGTACATTTTTGTAGCCCATATGAACTTTTGCAGTGTATTTTTCAGCATAATTTTAAATTAATAAAAGCTATAGGGCCTTAGTATCTGTGTGCTCAGTGGTCCTAATATAATTTTCCAAATCACTCCTTTCAGGTCAGGTAGCCCAAAATGACTTAAACATCCCAAACTATAATTAAACATCTGTTTTGTCCTAATTCAAAATTGACTTGAGCTAAATGAACAACATTTTAGTATAATTAAGACAGCACCCGACCGTTCGAGCTGTTTGAGCCGTAACATGCCTCTGACCTTTATTTCTATCAAAGGTCAGGCTGGATGGGTCATCCAGCATTCTCTCTCCATTTTCGGCTTCTTTTACATTAAGAAAAGTAGCCCAAAAGGCAGACATGCAGTATTACATTTGATCTGATTTTTGATTATAGTACACATGGACACATGTTTTATTCAGATATTTTCACTGCATCTCTTAAAGAACCTTCCATGGCTAAGTAGCGTTCCAAAGGTTGTAGAGAGAGGAAACTTTAGAATCTATTTTAGACCTATTTTTGAAAGTGGTGTGCTTAATTTCAAGTAATTCGTTCCACGTTTAACCGCTCCGGGGTCCATCGTTTTTGAAAAACAGCGCCCTTTCGAGGCTCCGGTCTATCAAAAAATATAAGTCTGACAGACACCAAACCAACACATTTCAACTTGTCTTGGGACCCCTGAAAACAGATGTTTAAAATCAGCTTTTCAACAATAACCTTAAGGCCAAAACCTACTAATGGTGGACTCTTGGTTTATGACCCTGACCCAAATTTAAAAGCTGGTTATCAAACAACCAATTAACTTCCCTGGGGATTGTGGGACTTTTTGTCTCTAGATTATTGTAGAGGGGCCTTTAAACATCTCTTGTGCCCAATTTAGGTGACGGTAGCCTCTTCCTGCATTTAGGTAGCCTGTATGGACTTTTACAGTGTCTTTTTTACATAATTTAAATTTGATAAGAGCTACAAGGTTGAATTTTTGCAGGATGACCATAATAATACTTTGAGTGACCCAAAGATGATTTGCCAAATATTGGAATTGTGGGGTCAAAAAGGGGTTCAGATAGGGGTTGAGTGGGCAAGTAGCCCAATGTCAAGTAGCCCATTGAGGAGCAGTCCATTCCGACCAAAAAGTAACCCAAATGGCAGCAGCAGGATTATTAACAGGAACTAGAAGAAGAAAGCTCATTATGCCAGTGTTAGAGTCTCTTCACTGGTTTGTGTTCTCAAAATGCTGGACTATTTTTGGTCCTAGAGTCTGTTAAACCACAGCAGGAGGTTGAGTGTTTATACCAGTTTCCTCTTCTGAACCAGCTCCTGTTCAAAGAGGCCAAACAGGCTCTACATTTAAGACCAGGCTCAAAACGCTCCTCTGTCAAAGAGTTTATGCTCAGGCCATTGAGGAACACAAATAAAAACCTACAGTTTTAGCTCTGCTGCCCCCTACTGTGCTGGAGGAAGTATGGCGCTGAACACTGTCCTCTGGTTCTTCTACTTTCATCAACAATGTTTAAGATTTTAGTTCAACTGTAGTTCATTGCTGTTCACGTGTTTTCTCTCTTTCTCCACTTCCCTCGGGGACACTGCCCCATCTCACCCTGATCTGTGACCAGGATGTTCCTCATCTGCCTGGAGTAGGATGTGTCCTTCACTATCGTTCACCCTCACCCTCACCCTCGTCTGTGGAGCAGCCTGCCAGAGAACCTCAGGGCCGCAGAGAACGTTCAGGTTTTTAAGAGCAGGCTCAAGACCCACCTTTTTAGCTTAGCTTTTGATTAATATTTATTATTTCATTTGTTTAATCTTACTTACATAATTTATTAATTCTATCTTCTATTTATTTATTGTGTTTATCTATTTTAGGTTAACTATTGTACATATATTTATTTAGTTTTACTCTTTTTCTACCCATTTATTTATTTCCCCATATTTATTTCTATTGTGTGTGTGTGTATAGTGTGTGTGTGTGTGTGTGTGTGTGTGTGTGTGTGTGTGTGTGTGTGTGTGTGTGTGTGTGTGTGTGTGTGTGTGTGTGTGTGTGTGTGTGTGTGTGTGTGTGTGTGTGTGTGTGTGTGTGTGAGACTTTGTGCAGACGGGCTGTTTGGGGAGGCTTTGGTGTAATGTGGGCATGTGTTAGCACTTTGTGTGACGTTTTTATGTAGGAAAAGCACTTTATAAATAAAAATTGATTTGATTTTTATATTTTTTGATATTTTTCAGTTTTTCCTTTAGAGAAGGAGGCTCTGCAGACAGGCCGCGCTCTGGGACAGAAGGAGGCTCTGCAGACAGGGGGCGCTCTGGGACACTTATTCATTTTATAAATTCTCTTTAACATTATTTATTTTTCCCTGACATAGTGACCTCTCCCTGGTCGACGGAGGTACAGAACAATCAGAACACATGTTTTTATACACAAGACATAGTTATCACATCATGAGGAGACAACATGAAACATCATTGTGAAGCGAGAGCAAGGACACATGTGACCATCAATATTTATGAAAAACAACAGCTATCAGTGGTGTTTCCAGTTAAAGCCGGATTTCAGAGTGAGTCAAAGGACGTCATAAAAGGATTAGATGTCCCTTCTTTATGTGGTTCCAGTGGTGGGAGCTGTGCCACCACCTGCTCCGTGCAGCTCAGGAAGTTGTTTTGTTTCGTGAGCGATGGGGCATGAATCCATGTGCCCCGCTCGGCTGTCCCACCGCGATGTCAGGGACCAGCATGACACAACCAGGTCTAGCTCCAGCTCTGCAGATATATTTCATTTTAAATATTAATTGCCACACTCATACCTTAGTATTACCATTTGATATATACATTTATATATATATTATTTCAATAGGCCTTTTCTTAATCAAATTCAAATCAATGATCACATATGAATGTCTTTAATATCTTTAATGAAAATATGTATTCTGAATTATTTGTCTAGTTATATTATAGCCTTTTGAAAATATATATATTATTATTATATAAATATATATATATATATATATATATATATATATATATATATTTCATCTTCTGCCAGGATACCGGTGGAGGAATATTTTAAACACCCCAGTGTCAGTATTGTGATTGAATCTTTTGTGATGACTCTCACAGCTGACACCTTCATCTCTGTTTTGTCTGTGGCCTGTGAGGAGTCAGATCTACTTCACCTGCACATGAGGAGAACTGGGCAGGACCTCATAGTCATGTGAAGGAAAAAAAAGAAAACAGTATCAACTTAATTCTTGCAATCAAAATGTTATGTTAGACAATTTGGCTCCAAGATGTGGATTTGGGGATGTTTTAACTTTGTAGAAAACATCAAATCCATTAAAACTTCCATAAAAACAGTGTTTATTAAAGGGAAAAAAGATGAGCTCCTTTCAACCAAAAATCCAAAAACAGGAGCAAAATCACAGACAGATAAGATCCTATTAAAGTCCTCAAGGTTCCTACCTAAACTTCTTGTCAAAACAAAATATACGCAGAAAATCTTGGCCATTAAAAAAAGCATAAAAACAAACAATATTCAGGTCAGAAACATAGCTCTATATTTGTATTATTTATCCATTATTTCTTCTTAGATGTAGCTTTATATTCATTATTTCCCTCAGTCTGAGCAGTAAGCAGGTATAACAGTATCCGGAGACCAAAAACTTTCTAACTTGAAGATAAGACGATCAGAAACATCAGAACAAATCGTGTACTATTCATAAAAAAAATCAGTGCAAAGCATTTCTTCATTGCGAGAGCACATGCTGTGTATGTGCTGCTAATGACACGACTAATTTGCAGGAAAAGGACTATCTGGACTCTGTCCAGTGTCAGGGGCTGAAGGCCCAGACTCTGTCCAGTTTCAGAGACTGAAGGCCCAGATTCTGTCCAGTTCCAGAGGGTCGCGTTGAAGGCCCAGACTCTGTCCAGTGTCAGAGGGTCACGCTGAAGGTCCAGACTCTGTCCAGTGTCAGAGGGTCACGCTGAAGGTCCAGACTCTGTCCAGTGTCAGAGGGTCACGCTGAAGGTCCAGACTCTGTCCAGTGTCAGAGGGTCACGCTGAAGGTCCACACTCTGTCCAGTGTCAGAGGCTGAAGGCCAAGACTCTGTTCAGTGTCAGAGGCACATTGTGTACTATTCATAAAAAAATCAGTGCAAAGCATTTCTTCATTGCGAGAGCACATGCTGTTTATGTGCTGCTAATGACGCGACTAATTTGCAGGAAAAGCACTCTCAGTTAAAAAGTTTTTAAAGTTCTAAATGCCGTGTGATGTTACCTCTCCTTTTCATCTGTCTTCTGCACGGCCGGGCTCTGCTCCACCACCGCTGTCCGAGGGTCACACTGAAGGTCCAGACTCTGTCCAGTGTCAGAGGCTGAAGGCCCAGACTCTGTCCAGTGTCAGAGGGTCATACTGAACAGAGTCTGGGGGTCCAGACTCTGTCCAGTGTCAGAGGGTCATACTGAACAGAGTCTGGGGGTCCAGACTCTGTCCAGTGTCAGAGGGTCACGCTGAAGGCCCAGATTCTGTCCAGTGTCAGAGGGTTACGCTGAAGGTCCAGACTCTGTCCAGTGTCAGATGGTTCATGCTGAAGGTCCAGACTCTGTCCAGTGTCAGAGGGTCACGCTGAAGGCCCAGACTCTGTCCAGTGTCAGAGGGTCGCGTTGAAGGGCCAGACTCTGTCCAGTGTCAGAGGCTGAAGGCCCAAACTCTGTCCAGTGTCAGAGGGTCACGCTGAAGGTCCAGACTCTGTCCAGTGTCAGAGGGTCATGCTGAAGGTCCAGACTCTATCCAGTGTCAGAGGGTCATGCTGAAGGTCCAGACTCTGTCCAGTGTCAGGGGCTGAAGGCCCAGACTCTGTCCAGTGTCAGGGGCTGAAGGCCCAGACTCTGTCCAGTGTCAGAGGGTCACACTGAAGGCCCAGACTCTGTCCAGTGTCAGAGGGTCGCGTTGAAGGCCCAGACTCTGTCCAGTGTCAGAGGGTCGCGTTGAAGGCCCAGACTCTGTCCAGTGTCAGAGGTTCACGCTGAAGGTCCAGACTCTGTCCAGTGTCAGAGGGTCACGCTGAAGGTCCAGACTGTTCAGTGTCAGAGGCTGAAGGCCCAGACTCTGTCCAGTGTCAGAGGGTCACGCTGAAGGTCCAGACTGTTCAGTGTCAGAGGCTGAAGGTCCAGACTCTGTCCAGTGTCAGAGGGTCACGCTGAAGGCCCAGACTCTGTCCAGTGTCAGGGGCTGAAGGCCCAGACTCTGTCCAGTGTCAGAGGCTGAAGGCTCAGACTCTGTCCAGTGTCAGAGGGTCACACTGAAGGCCCAGACTCTGTCCAGTGTCAGAGGCTGAAGGCCCAAACTCTGTCCAGTGTCAGAGGGTCACGCTGAAGGTCCAGACTCTGTCCAGTGTCAGAGGGTCATGCTGAAGGTCCAGACTCTATCCAGTGTCAGAGGGTCATGCTGAAGGTCCAGACTCTGTCCAGTGTCAGAGGCTGAAGGCCCAGACTCTGTCCAGTGTCAGAGGGTCATGCTGAAGGCCCAGACTCTGTCCAGTGTCAGAGGGTCACGCTGAAGGCCCAGACTCTGTCCAGTGTCAGAGGGTCACGCTGAAGGTCCAGACTCTGTCCAGTGTCAGAGGGTCACGCTGAAGGTCCAGACTGTTCAGTGTCAGAGGCTGAAGGCCCAGACTCTGTCCAGTGTCAGAGGGTCACGCTGAAGGTCCAGACTCTGTCCAGTTCCAGAGGGTCACGTTGAAGGCCCAGACTCTGTCCAGTGTCAGAGGGTCACGCTGAAGGTCCAGACTCTGTCCAGTGTCAGAGGGTCACACTGAAGGTCCAGACTCTGTCCAGTGTCAGAGGGTCACGCTGAAGGTCCAGACTCTGTCCAGTGTCAGAGGCTGAAGGTCCAGACTCTGTTCAGTGTCAGAGGCACATTGTGTACTATTCATAAAAAAATCAGTGCAAAGCATTTCTTCATTGCGAGAGCACATGCTGTGTATGTGCTGCTAATGACGCGACTAATTTGCAGGAAAAGCACTCTCAGTTAAAAAGTTTTTAAAGTTCTAAATGCCGTGTGATGTTACCTCTCCTTTTCATCTGTCTTCTGCACGGCCGGGCTCTGCTCCACCACCGCTGTCCGAGGGTCACACTGAAGGTCCAGACTCTGTCCAGTGTCAGAGGCTGAAGGCCCAGACTCTGTCCAGTGTCAGAGGGTCATACTGAACAGAGTCTGGGGGTCCAGACTCTGTCCAGTGTCAGAGGGTCACGCTGAAGGCCCAGATTCTGTCCAGTGTCAGAGGGTTACGCTGAAGGTCCAGACTCTGTCCAGTGTCAGATGGTTCATGCTGAAGGTCCAGACTCTATGCAGTGTCAGAGGGTCACGCTGAAGGCCCAGACTCTGTCCAGTGTCAGAGGGTCGCGTTGAAAGCCCAGACTCTGTCCAGTGTCAGAGGTTCAGGCTGAAGGTCCAGACTCTGTCCAGTGTCAGAGGGTCACGCTGAAGGCCCAGACTCTGTCCAGTGTCAGAGGGTCACGCTGAAGGCCCAGACTCTGTCCAGTGTCAGAGGGTCATGCTGAAGGTCCAGACTCTGTCCAGTGTCAGGGGCTGAAGGCCCAGACTCTGTCCAGTGTCAGGGGCTGAAGGCCCAGACTCTGTCCAGTGTCAGAGGGTCACACTGAAGGCCCAGACTCTGTCCAGTGTCAGAGGCTGAAGGTCCAGACTCTGTCCAGTGTCAGAGGGTCACGCTGAAGGTCCAGACTGTCCAGTGTCAGAGGCTGAAGGCCCAGACTCTGTCCAGTGTCAGAGGGTCACGCTGAAGGTCCAGACTCTGTCCAGTGTCAGAGGGTCACACTGAAGGTCCAGACTCTATCCAGTGTCAGAGGGTCACGCTGAAGGCCCAGACTCTGTCCAGTGTCAGAGGGTCGCGTTGAAGGCCCAGACTCTGTCCAGTGTCACAGGTTCACGCTGAAGGGCCAGACTCTGTCTAGTGTCAGAGGCTGAAGGCCCAGACTCTGTCTAGTGTCAGAGGGTCGCACTGAAGGCCCAGACTCTGTCCAGTGTCAGGGGCTGAAGGTCCAGACTCTGTCCATTGTCAGAGTCTGGGGGTCCAGACTCTGTCCAGTGTCAGAGGGTCACGCTGAAGGCCCAGACTCTGTCCAGTGTCAGAGGGTCACGCTGAAGGTCCAGACTCTGTCCAGTGTCAGATGGTTCATGCTGAAGGTCCAGACTCTATCCAGTGTCAGAGGGTCACGCTGAAGGTCCAGACTCTGTCCAATGTCAGAGAGTCACGCTGAAGGTCCAGACTGTCCAGTGTCAGAGGCTGAAGGCCCAGACTCTGTCCAGTGTCAGAGGGTCATGCTGAAGGTCCAGACTCTGTCCAGTGTCAGGGGCTGAAGGCCAAGACTCTGTTCAGTGTCAGAGGCACATTGTGTACTATTCATAAAAAAATCAGTGCAAAGCATTTCTTCATTGCAAGAGCACATGCTGTGTATGTGCTGCTAATGACACGACTAATTTGCAGGAAAAGCACTATCTGGACTCTGTCCAGTGTCAGGGGCTGAAGGCCCAGACTCTGTCCAGTTCCAGAGGGTCGCGTTGAAGGCCCAGACTCTGTCCAGTGTCAGAGGGTCACGCTGAAGGTCCAGACTCTGTCCAGTGTCAGAGGGTCACGCTGAAGGCCCAGACTCTGTCCAGTGTCAGAGGGTCATGCTGAAGGTCCAGACTCTGTCCAGTGTCAGGGGCTGAAGGCCAAGACTCTGTTCAGTGTCAGAGGCACATTGTGTACTATTCATAAAAAAATCAGTGCAAAGCATTTCTTCATTGCGAGAGCACATGCTGTGTATGTGCTGCTAATGACGCGACTAATTTGCAGGAAAAGCACTCTCAGTTAAAAAGTTTTTAAAGTTCTAAATGCCGTGTGATGTTACCTCTCCTTTTCATCTGTCTTCTGCACGGCCGGGCTCTGCTCCACCACCGCTGTCCGAGGGTCACACTGAAGGTCCAGACTCTGTCCAGTGTCAGAGGCTGAAGGCCCAGACTCTGTCCAGTGTCAGAGGGTCATACTGAACAGAGTCTGGGGGTCCAGACTCTGTCCAGTGTCAGAGGGTCACGCTGAAGGCCCAGATTCTGTCCAGTGTCAGAGGGTCACGCTGAAGGTCCAGACTCTGTCCATTGTTAGATGGTTTACCCTGAAGGTCCAGACTCTATCCAGTGTCAGAGGGTCACGCTGAAGGCCCAGACTCTGTCCAGTGTCAGAGGGTCGCGTTGAAGGCCCAGACTCTGTCCAATGTCAGAGGTTTACGCTGAAGGGCCAGACTCTGTCCAGTGTCAGAGGGTCATGCTGAAGGTCCAGACTCTGTCTAGTGTCAGAGGGTCATGCTGAAGGCCCAGACTCTGTCCAGTGTCAGAGGCTGAAGGCCCAGACTCTGTCCAGTGTCAGAGGGTCACGCTGAAGGTCCAGACTCTATCCAGTGTCAGAGGGTCACACTGAAGGCCCAGACTCTGTCCAGTGTCAGAGGCTGAAGGCCCAGACTCTGTCCAGTGTCAGAGGGTCACGCTGAAGGTCCAGACTCTATCCAGTGTCAGAGGGTCACACTGAAGGTCCAGACTCTGTCCAGTGTCAGAGGGTCACGCTGAAGGCCCAGACTCTGTCCAGTGTCCTCCTCACTGCCTTTAAGCAGTGGCTTCAGATGTTTTTTTTCTCTCACGTCCATGCACGTCCTGCATGAGGCACCTCCACTGTCAGATCCATATTGTGCAAAGTTTCACGAAGTATGACTCATCATCATCCATCGTTTCAGATCTATGTTGGTTTGTGGTCTGTTTTGGCTGATTTTCCTTTGTCTTCTTTGGGTCCTGATAGTGGCTTTGTAAACAGTGTCTCTCAGATGTGGGTTTCCCAGCAACTTTCGTTTGTAACAATAACATCGGTCATTGTCTTTGCATGAAATCTTCTTGGAGGTGGCACTCATCCACCCGTGTCAGCTTTAGTGTCGATTTGTTTGTCATAGAGATAATGGCAGTCCGTCTCATTCGTGCCCAGTTTAGTGCGGCTTGTAGCACGAGAGGGCATCCGGGTCGTTGGTGGAGGAAAAGACAATGGTGTGGGTCTCAATGAGCTCGATCTTCTCCAGAGAACGGCCCGCGGAGTCCGGTCCACAGAGTCCGGTCCACAGAGTCCAGTCCACAGAGTCCGGCCCACTGGTCCACAGGGCTGGACAGAGCGTGTTGAACCTCATGCTGTGCCTCAGAGCCCGGCGCTCGCAACAGTCGGTGGGAGGTTGTTACAGAAAGACAAACACAGACAATGAATGAGGTGTGAGTGCAAATGTGTGCAGAGTAATTCTTTACTGTTGCTTCATTTCTATTCCTTCAATTGAAAAAAAAAATTACTGAAAGCAGTAGCGGACCTAAACATTTGTGGTCCAAGGCAAAATTAAGTCCAGGCCCTTCCTTATCATTAAAATTAATACATTTAAAAATCCCAGATTATTTTGTACATAAAACAACAGCATGTACATTATCATCCTGCACATTCAGTTGATGGACAGAGCTCTGTGTTTTCTGTAAAAACACTGGAGTCATTCTGATTTCTAATTGGTCCAGATACTTCACCACAATGTGATCCATTATCACCAACAGGAACGTCCATGGATTTGTCCTTCAGCCGGAGATCATTTAACAACAGACCCTTCAGGACTGACACAAGTACCAGGATGTACAGCAGCTGGTACTTGTGTAAACACTCACATTCATTTAAATTGAGCAGTAAATAAACCTGTTCTGTTGTGGTTTGTGACGTACAAACGAGTGATAACTGTCGATATCTAACTTGAGTTTCCTGGAGTTTAAAGTCCACTTGTTCCTGCAGGATTTCCTGCTGTGTTTTGGGTGCTTTATTGTCCAGAATAATGTTGGATTTACCAAATGTTAGCATGTATACGGCACTAATGGCTAACGCTAACAATCTTCACAGAACACTTTTACAGGTGTAATGTTTCTGACTCTGCTCTGGTGTTACTCACGTGTGTCCAGTGGTTTCAGACGCCAAAGCAGCCCTGACTTTTCATATTTAACTCTCCCATAAAAAATAGATATGCACTAACTCGTGGAATGGTACACTTTAATGGAACACTGTGTATTGTTTAAACTGGAAGGGTTTATAATATTTGATTAAACACATGAAAGCTCCAATACTGAAATCAGATCGATGCTAAGAGTTTTAAGCCTTTATAACTAAATGTTTTTTGTTGTTGTTTTTTTGTTGTCATTTTTTTATTTTTATTGGTCATTTTCTTTTATAACAACAAAAGAACAAATAAGCATATAAACATATAAGCATTGGAAGAGTACCCGCGTACAATAAAATAATTTGTTATTTGACTTCTAGCTTAGATCTTACACAAAGTCCGATCTTATGGGTTTGACATACTCAGTCCATTTAGACCAGATCTTGTAGAACTTGTCCCTTTGAGCTCGGAGAGTGTATGACAATTTTTCCATTATGTAAATTACTTGCATTATGTTGATCCATTCCTCGATGGACGGGGAGTCTGGTTTTAACCATTTCCTGGTTATGGCTTTCTTGCTTGCTGCAAGGAGTATCCAGAGCAACTTCTTATCCTTGTTTCTCCGGTCTGATACATTCACATTACCCAAATACACATTTTCAAAATTGCACAGTATTTTACAGCCAAATACATTATTAATGTGATCACACACCTGTGACCAATAGGATCTTAAGACTGCACAATTCCAGAAAATATGGAAGTGATTCGCCCCTGTGGACCCACAGAGCCTCCAACATGAGTCCCCATTACCTTGATGTCTTTTTTGGATTGGTGTAATGAAAAACCTGACTATATTCTTCCAACAGAATTCTCGCCATGTGTTGGATTCCGTGGTATTCCATTGTAATCTGCATACATTTTCCCAACTTTCATTTGAAATCTAACTATTGCCTTCCATTTCCCATCTCCTCTTTATGTATTCAGTATTGGTTTGTTTACATGTTTGAATTGCTTTATATAACTTAGATACTAATTTATTTTGTAAAGTCGATTTAAGTATAGTTAGAAAAGCATGCAAACATCCCAAGTCACCTTTCTTCCATACTGTCTTTATGTTGTAATTAAAATGATGCCTAACCTGTAATCTATAAAAAATACTCCTGACCCAACCCATATTTTTCTTTTAGCGTGTCAAAGCTCATGAATGCCCCCTTGTGGATAAAAGAGTGATAAGTAGTAAGTCCTTTAGCGACCCAATTTTTAAATCTTTTGTCAAGTACCTTTGGCTTGAAATCCGAATCATAAGCACACCACCTCAAGACTTTCGATAGTTCTCCTGACATGCAAATTTGCATAACGGCATTCCAGCTCTCAAGGAGTGACTCATACATAAAGTCTTCTGCCATATTAATATTGTTTTGCAGCTTTTTATCTAGTAATAAGCTTATAATTGGTATACCCTTTATGGTGGACCCTTCCACATCCTTCCAACCTGCAGAATAGTTAGGCGAACACAAGCAGATTAAAGGTCTAAGTTGGGCTGCATAGTAATATGCACAAAGACAGGGAGGCCCTATTCCATTCTTCTCTTTCATTAATTGCATTGTTTGTTATTTGATCCTAGCTCTTTTATTTTGCCAAATATATTTTGCAAGTATTCTGTCCCAGTCATCGAAATGTTTTTGTGTTAAATGAATTGGGAGACATAGGAAGAGGTATAGGAAACGGGGGAGGATATTCATTCTAACTGAATCAACCCGAGAGTGTAGACTTAAAAATGGAGCACTGCTCCACCTTTGTAAATCTGATTTTATTTTTGAAATCAGTGGTCCGTAGTTGGCTTCCAACATTTCAGACGGATCCCGTGTCAGTTTAACCCCCAAATATTTAATCTCATTTGAATTCCATTTCCATTTGTATGCCTTTTTAATTATAACAGGTGGATTATAGTTCAGTTTTAGTACTTGAGTTTTGGCAATATTAATTTTGTAGCCCGAAAAGGAGCCATATTCTTTAAGCATGCTCATTCATTTGGGAAGCGACTGTGTGGGGTCCGTCAAAAATACCAATATGTCGTCAGCAAATAGGGCCAATTTTTGTTCACTCGTTACAATCATAACTCCTTTACTTTCCGAGCTCTGTCTTATCCACTGGGCTAAGGGCTCTATGAATAGAGAGAACAAGAGTGCTGACACTCCGCAGACCTGCCGAGTACCTCTTTCTAGACTAATACATCTGGATAAATCCCCGTTTATTTTAATCCTGGCAGTGGGTTTGTCATACAGCGCAGAAAATACTTCTATCATGTTGGAGTGGAAGCCAAATGCGGCCATTACTTTATATAAAAATTCCCATCTTACAGAATCAAACACTTTTTCTGCATCTAAACTTATCATGAGAGTTTCCAGATTGTATTTCCTGACATGTTTCATGATCAAAAGTGCCTTTCTAATATTATCCTGTGTTTGCCTTTGTCTAATAAAGCCGGTTTGGTCTTTGTTTAGGAGCTCTGGTAGAATTGACTCGAGACGCTTACATAGTATAGAAGTAAAAATTTTGTAATCAATATTTATAACACTTATAGGGCGGTAGTTTCCACAGTCTAATTTGTCTTTATTCTCTTTGGGAATTATAGAAATTATAGCCTCTCTCCAAGAGGGAGGAACAGATTTCATTTCAAGTCTCCAGTTAAATGTTTTTATTAGTGTTGGTACTAACTGATCTTGCATAATCTTGTACCACTCTGAGTTAAAACCGTCTGCCCCTGGGGTTTTCCCGTTCTTTAATCTTCTAATTGCTGACAGAATTTCATCTTTTGTTATTTTGGTTCAATGTCTTGTTTTGGTCATTTGTGATTTTAGGTAAGTTTAATGAGGACAGAAAGGAGTCAATCTCATTCGTACTTCTGAGCTGAGGTTGAGAATATAATTTGTGATAGTACTCTTCGAAACATAATTTAATTTTTCCCAGGTTAGATGCTATTTTGTTTGTTATGGGATGTTTGATTTTAGAAATCATTCTTTCTGCTTGTTGTTTCCTTAATCTATATGATAGAAGTTTTAATGCTTTCCCACCTGTGTCATAGTATTGTTGTTTGGTAAAAAGCATTTTTTTCTGAACATCTTGTGTATTTATATCCTCTATCTCATTCCTTATTTCAAATATTTTAATTTTAATTTTTACTGAGTCATGCATCGAGGTAGAGTGCTCTTTCTTTAGTTCATTAAGCTTATTCTCAAGGTCTAATAACTTTTGTTTTTTACGTTTCTTAACAGTAGATGAAATTGCAATTATCTTCCCCCGAAGCACTGCTTTTAAAGCATCCCATAGTATAACTGGTGAAACCTCATCGTTGTCATTGTACTCTAGATAGGACCTAATCTCGAGTTTCAGTTTGTCCTTAACATCTTTGTCATTTAGAATATTTGTATTTAATTTCCAAAGATCTAACTATCAAGGTTCAGTGAGAGATATAGAGGATCATGGTCTGAAAATGTACAGGTACCAATGTCGCACTTAATTAGTCTAAATATATCACTTTGTAACATCAGAAACAAGTCTATTCTGGAGTAAACATTGTGTGCCCCGGAATAATGGGTATAATCACAAATGCTCGAAGCTTCTCCTTGTACTTGGGGTCTCGGGCGGGATCACGCGCAGCTCTTGTTGCTCGTCGGTCCACTCGGGTCCACGACAGCAGTTTTATCCGCTCCATCAGGGAATTTGGTGTTGGGGCCGGCGCAGTCTTGATCACATAGCCTCTTCTCACAAGATCCTCGGCTGCCTCGACTGATGAGTCATATATTTTGGTACCCCCATCGTACATCACACGTAATCTAGCAGGGAATAGAGTTTGAAACTTCACTTGGTTGTCCTTCAAAACCCTTCGAATCTCAGCATATTCTCTCCGTTTATTAATAATGGTTGGCGGATAGTCATGGTCCAGAGTATCATTCCATTTGAATCCCTTGGTTTTCCATGCTTTGTGTAGCAGCCTCTCTTTTATTTTAAAGCTCAAAAACTTGACAACAATGGAGCGAGGCGGTGCGCTCGCTGGTGGTTGGGGGCCGAGTGAGCGATGTGCCCTTTCAATTTGCAAATCTTGCTCTTCTTCGGGCAGTTTCAGGCCGTCGCTGAGAAGTTTATTAATAAACGACCCCATATTGTCATAGTCTTTATCGGACTCTTCGGGTACTCCATAGATTCTTAGATTGTCGCGTCTGCTGCGGCTCTCAATGTCGGTTAGCTTCCCGTCTACCCTTACATACAACTTGATCATCTCCGAGGCGGCTTCTTCCGAGGCTTGTATCCGTTCTTCGGCCAATTCGATCCGGCTTTCCACCTCATCCAGTCTTTTAGTGACTCCAGATAGGTCGCCTCTTAGCTCTTCAAATTGCTGTCGATTCTCTTGTCGAAATTGCCTTAGTTCCTCCAAAATCTCCGCGTCCGACATCGTTTGCTAAGTGTTAAGTTGGTAGCTGCTAGTTAGCCTTGACCGACACTGGAAGAAAACTGTACTTTACTTGGCATCCATGACAAAAATATTTGCGGTTGTAGCTTTCCCCCTCAAAATGGAATTAATCCTTGTTATATTTTCGAATTAAAATGGGGTTTTCCTCTAAATTTCACGGGTTCGGTCGGGAGCTCTCTACTGTGCAACTGTCATGGCGGATGGTCCAACGGGAAACCCCCTACATGTTTATTTTGACTGAAAATCCCTTTTTTTGACACAGGATGTACAAAGTGTGAGTATTTGAGTAGTAAAACCTAAAGTGTGTGTCACAATGTGTTTAAATGTGTTCTGGAGCAGCTCTGAGTCACTGAGTCTGAGGTTTTTACACAAAACACCTGCAGTTTTTATATTTTATAGAAAGTCTGAGCTTAATCTCAGTTTCTCACTCAATCACATTATGTTCCACGTCACGTTTGACTCCAGAATTTAGAATGTATTTTAAGTTTAACAAACTTAAACTAGACAAGGGTCTATTAAACTGTCCCAGTAAACTGTGAGCCGTATAAAGGCACAGTGCAGTGAATGTAATAAAAACACACATTATTTGTCCAATATTTGTACATTTATTATATTTGTTGAATTGATTGTTTGAAATTGATCTCATCATATTTCATTTAACACATTCATTTATAATCACTTTTACAGTATTTTATTATGTTGATATAGTTGAACACATATATAGTTTAAAATCCCACTCTCTGATAAAATAAAATAAAAACAGATCATATTTTCTTTTCAACTAATTTGTATTATTTGTTAAAAGTTACTGTGTTCAGTTCTGTATTTTATTTTCATTTTTTCTGTCGTTTAACCAAGAGGATTGAGTAAAAGTGTAGGATTTGTCATTTGGGAAACATTTAATCTTTCACAAAACACAAAAATTAAAACAGATAAAAGGTGGTGATCTCTCAGTGTTTCCTTCACGCCCTTTTATTTTTTTTTTTCACTCTTACATGCTCTATTTTCTATGTTCTGGACAAAAGCACAAACTGTTGGTGTCTTTGAGTCTATAAGTACATTTCCTCCAGGTTTCTTATCGCCTCTTCATAAGTGACCTTTGTCCACTCGAGCGGAATTTCTCCACGACCTTCATATTTTAAATTATAGTGCTTTTCCAGGTCCTCTTTAAACGTGCACACCACCCACTGCCAATAGGACAACTGATACAGATCAGGAGTAATGCTCCAAGTGTCAAAAGGAGGGCCAGCTTCACGGTAGGTTTTGAAAGGCACCAATCTGTCTGAAGCATCAGGGTAAAAAGAGCCATCACCTGCTACTTCTGTTGTGCAAAATGGCAGAGACATCTGCACTGAGTTTCTGTAGTGAATACCATTGACTGAAGGAGATCGATGAAAAGGCACACTATGATCAATACCGCCCTGTTTGGCGCTCATGTGATCTTTGACAGTGTTAGTGCAAACAGCAGCACAGAACGGACATTTTTCCCAGCAGCAGTTACACAGCTGATCGATCAGGATCTGGTCTGGCTTCTGCCTCGACTCCTTTAACTTGTCCATTGATAGTTTTCTGAGATCATGACTGAGAGCATCTAGTCCTTTCTCTATTTCTTCTTTCAGAAATTCAAAGTTGTTTACATCAGTAAAGTTTTCAAAGGAGATTGTTCCAAATGTCAGTTTCTCTTTTATGGATCCTGTAAAGTCCTGAAGCCACTTGGCGATGTCTCTGTTCTGTGTTTTCTCTGATGCTTCATGAAGAGCTTGGAGAATGTGTCTTTTGATCTGTGAGATATTTTCCTGGAGGATACTGTGACATTTCTCCTTGTACTCTGTGTGTAAGAGTGTTTCCACTTCTTCTCTGATAAATGTCTCAGTGTATGACCTGGGATTCTTGATGTAGTGAATGTATCTTTGAAACTCTCTCTTTTCAGCCAGTGACTTCAGCACATGCTTCTCCAGATTGAGTCGGTTCTCTTTGAATGCTGGGACATCACATTTGAGGACTCCAGCCACAGAGACAGCGGTCTGGTTAAGCACAGCCTCCGTCATGGAGTCCTTGAGTTTGTCACAGATCAGTTCAGCAAGAATCACAGCTGAAGAGTTTCCTTTGCAGAAACTCATGAATGCATTGTAGTATTCTCCTTTCTTTCCTGCCAAATATAAGCGAACATCATTGTTTTTGATAAACCTAGAGTGAGAGCCTGAGATCCACATTTCTGTTCTGTAAAACACATACAGAATCAGATCAACTTTAAATTCTTTATGTAGAATGTAAGGGTTTTGTGTTTCAAATTCTTGAACGTGTTGGATCACATTTTTGCTCATTTCACTCAGGTAAGATGAACTGTAGCCTCTCACAGCCAGTGGTTTGCTCATGATTTGGTCTGAAGCCTGTTTTTCAACAACTTTTATGAAGTTTTGGATTTGCTCTTGGTTTTTCTGTGGAAGACGGTCAGAAGGGTTGAAAAAATGAACTATGGCCTTCTTGATTCTGAATTCATCTCTGGGCTTCTGAGCGACGTATTCGGTATAATCTCCCTGTAATCCCATGTTTTTGTAGTGTCCCGAGCTCATTCTAAATGAAATTAAATCTTTTTCCAAACCACGCTCTTGAATGACCCTCATCAGATCCTCTTTCATGTTGATCTTCTCAGCAGGTTTAATGCCTCGTGTTACTTCAGAAACCAAACTTTCCCAAATGAGGTCAAACTGTTTTTGTAGTTCCTGATCGTTTTGTGGTTTGCCTTTAAGTTTGAGGGCCAGCTCTTTGCTTTCTTGTAAAAGTTTTTTCTCAAATGTTGTTTTTCTCTCCTCGACCTCTGCACGAGCTTTCTTCTGTTCAATTACATTATTCAGTTTTTGTTGAAGTCCATGAACCAGTTCCTCATGAAAAGTGTTTATTTTAAGTTCATGTTGAGCACGCCACTGAATTAATATTTCTTTGTCTTTGTTACTCTCAAAGTATTCTGACATTGACTTCTTGATTTCATCATATTTCTTTCTAACTTTTTCATCAAGAAGACTGTGGTCGACTTGGTCAAGAGTTCCATTTGTAATTCTTGGATAAAGTTGCTCTTCAATGTTCAGCATTTCCTTCCTCAGGGCCCAAGTCCAGTTTCCATATTCAACTTCCAGTTTTCTGTAAACAGCGATCTCAAGTGTGTTTTTGAAGCTGAACACAAAGTTCTCATTTAAAAGGGCGTTCCACAAATCCAGAACTTTACTTTTGAACTCAGAAAGAGAGACACCACGAGACTCTGAGGCTTTGGAGAGAATGAAGCTCCTCAGATCTTGGACACTTTCATTGTAACCTGGATTTGGAGGAGCCATTGGAGGACTTCCCTCCCAAAGCTGAGCAAAGTACTTCACGTCTTTCTGAACGTCAAACTCAATGACGTCACTGAAACTACTTGCGCAAAAGCCCTCTTCTTTGGCGGCTAGTTGGGCCATGTTATCTAGTTTTTCCTGCAGTTTTCTTTTTCCGTCCATGTTCTTCTCTACAGCACTGACATCTGTGACATTCTGGTGAACAAACACACAACTTGGAGACAGTTTGACCTTCTTCATCCTCATGAAAGCCTGAACCACAATCTGCAAAATGTCCTGCATGTCAGAGGGATTCTCTCCAAAGATGTTCACCAGAGTCATGTTTCCAATACCAACGACAAATGTGGCCAGCTCATTGTCGTGGTGAAATGTCACATTGTCTTCCAGCTCCAGAGCTCGCAGCCCCTCGGTGTCCACCACCAGGATGTAGTCCCACTGAAAGCCTGTCTTCATTTCCTCTGACAGTTTGACCAGCTGCATGAAGGCTCCTCTGGTGCATCTGCCTGCACTGACTGCAAACTGAAGACCAAACATGGTGTTCAGCATCGTGGACTTCCCACTGCTCTGGATGCCCAGAACGGACAGGACAAAGACCCTCTGATCTCCCAGTTTGTGGATGACCTCATCGATAACACTTGAGATCCAGATCAAAGGGACGTGGCCTGCGTCTCCGTCCATCAGCTCCATCGGGTGTCCTGAAATCATCAGCTCTGCAGCAAGAGCAGGGTATTTGGACCAGTCCGTCTGGTCCTCTTTGGGACATTTACCCAGAGACTTATGGGCTTCATAGATCTGTGCCATTTCTCTGAAGATGTGCTCCAGGCCACATGTCGCTGACTGGAGGGTGTTTGACAGTTTGGCCAGTTCTGTTTGTTTGGACTTTAACTCATCTGATTTGTCTGGTTTCTTCTTTAGGTCCAAAACCTCAGACCATTTCTGGTGATAGTTTTGGAGAATTGAAGTCAGACCGTCTGTGGCATGAGCATCCAGTAAGATCTGAGTCCATTTGAGGAAATACTCTCTCTCTGTTAGACGTGAAGACGAGAGGTGTTTGACAAAAGACCTCATCAGGTCACTGCAGGACAGTTTGTACTGCTCTTCTCTTTTATTTTTTAACTCACTCAGCTTCGTACTTTTTTCTGACTCTATGTTTCCTGTGAGACGATACAGCTCTTTGTTTACTCTGCACCAGTCGTGCCACAGTCGGCCTTGACAAGGGAGAAATGTGTTTTTGATCTCAGATACTTTTACTGATTTAATTCTAGTCATAATTTCTTTGGCAAAGTCCCACCCTTTTTTGGAGTCTGTATTGTTTTCATCCACTCTGAATCCAGTATCAGACATAGACTCGAGCTCAAAGGACTTGTGTGGAGCAGATAAAATGTCTCTGATGATTGTTTTTAGCTCTTCAGACACATCAGACTGGCTTCTGTCTTTAATACCAACTTTATATTTCCCATTTTTTAACTGAACCGCACATTTGTTACTGTTTTCTATCAGAGCGATTAAAGGTTTTGGAGACTCCTGAAGATTCTTGATCACTGCTGCACTCTCAGAATCCCGATCGATTCTTGGCACAAAAACCACATTGATTGAGGACATTTCCATCAGAAGGTTCATCTGTTTCTCATGAGTCTGACCATCTCCATGAAGGTTACAAAAGGCCACACAGTCTGTGAAGCTGTCGTTGGGTTTTCCGGCCGGCAAGTACCAAGCGATCTCTGCCACACCCTCAAACAGAAGGCGACTCTTGGTGCTTCCTGGACAGTTTCTGTGGAAGAAGGTGCTGTGGCGGTCATTGATCAAAGTGTTGATGAACTGGGATTTGGACACAGACAAGGAGCCCAGACGGAAACAGAACACCATGGGAGTCTCTGCTTTACAGATGGACATGGACTTCGTGGACACAACAGTTGAATTGTCTTTGGTTTCAGTTTTCTTCCAGGTTTTTTGAATCTGTCTGAAGGTCCACAGAGGACAGTGGATGTCTTCAGAGAACGGGTCAGGCACCAGCAGAGGTAAGGCGTACTGACACTGGGACAGCTTTGTGACCATCTTCTGCTTCAGAAAACTGTCTGAGCAGTGAAACACTGCCATCTGGACGTCCAGAGGATGAATTTGCGTCTGCTCTGACTGATTTTCATAGTCCTCCTCAGTGTCAAACAAATCATCAGTCTCATTTTGTTCACACATACTTGTTTTTGTGTTTTCATGTTTAGCCTGAATATATCTAGCGCTGTAGTCTAACATCAACAGTTTGTGAAGATAAACAGAGGAGAGATCACCCTCACAAATGTCCTGATCATGTTTCTTAGTTTGTCGTATCTGAAGAAACTCTGCAGAGGTCAGTTTATTCTCATATCTGTCCAGCAGGTGGAGTCTGCTGAACAGTTCTTCGGGTGTCTGTGTCATAATTGGCTCCAACACAAAGTTCTGGAAAAAAAAAAAAAAAACATCTTTAACTAGCCTGTTGATTTTGCAGAAATGCACAGCAATGATAAAATAATTATAATATTTATAATAACTAGATAAAAAAATAACACTTATTTTCGGATTAAAACGTTGTTTAATTGCACTGTTTATTCAAGGATAAAGTTAATGTAGGACAAGCCCACACACTCCATTATTTGAAAATACAGGCAAAAGTACCAATGTACTTTTTGATTGCCTCACTAATGTCCTTTACATATATAACATAATAAAATGATTCGGTCAAATAAATGGCTCATATGGTGGACCCACAGAGCCACGTTTAAATGGAGTGAAGATTCAGGAGTCTTTGCAAGATGAAGTGTGTGTGTTTTATTTATTTTATTTTTTAAGTATATAATGGGACATCATAGTCTGAAACGAGGTAAGGTAAGTCATACTTTATCTATTATTTGTCTTAGGCACGGGGTGCTGCATTAGTAAAACACACAGGTATAAGAACAAAAAACATTAAAACACATACATCACTTAATTTATATCAATGAAGGATACCGCCGTGCTGCTAGAAGTTTCCATTCACAAATCATATTGAGGATGGAATAAAGGAATTTTAAAACTTGTAATACCTACACTTATACTGTACACCTACAGCCAAAACCTCCAGCCCGATGGGAGCATCTCAAACTCTGAGCTCAGGACGTGTGTCATTTAATATTTTAAGAGCCTCTCTGGTCATTCACTTTCCATACAGAGAAGGAAGGGCATACGTCTGATGGTTTTCTTTGGTCACAACCACAGTCTTTAGTTCAGTTCTTACAAGGTTTGGAAGTGTAGTTTTCACCTGCACTTTCTAAACCAGACCTGAATATCAGAGCATACCACACTTTCTAGGATGGCTTGGTAACACACCAGCGTTATATTTGTGCTCACTTCATAGAGGAGCAGTCTTCTTCAAAATACATGTGCTGCTGTAGCCTGGAGCACGGGTGAGCAGCTAACCACACACCCGGGTGGCAGCAGCGCAGTGCCACCAAGCCCAGAAGGAGGAGAGCAGGGAACGGCATTCAGCAAACTGTCAAGAGCCGGATTCGAACCCACAACACTATTGCCCACCCCATACAACAGACATGTGTGCTATCCACTCCACCACACACTTTTATCCAAGCAACTTTTAAAACATGATTTGGTAAATTTTTAAACAAAAGGTTTCATTTAAAATGTTTCTAAAGGTCTTTTTGTCTCTTCGTCTTCGTCGGGTCACGGGGGCAGCAGTCTAAGCAGGGACTCCCAGACTTCTTTTACCACAGACACTTCCTCCAGCTCCTCCAGGGGATATAGTCCACTGTTTTTTACGAAAGCCATGCAGATTCACATGGTTTTGCGTGAGAACACTCATCAAAGGGCATAAGCCCGCACCAGACCGCTCCAGTATCCAGCAAAAATAGACCACGTGGATTCTTTCCACAGACCCGCATGGCTGTCGGACTCGCTGCCGCATTGATTTTAAGCAGTTTTTAAGTCTTGTGGGACCTGCGCAGGTCCTGAACTGGAGTCAGTGTACACCAGGGGTAAGGGACTGCCCAGCCACCCTGCGGAGGAAACTCTTCAACCGCTTTTATCCACAATCTCTTTCTTTGGGTCATTACTCAAAGCTCATGACCAGGTGAGAGAGGAACATAGTCAGACCGATAAATTGAGATCTGTACCTTTCAATTCAGCTCTTTCTTTACCACAGCTGTCTGAAACAGCAACCTCATCACTGCAGACGCTGTCAATCTCACGCTCCATCCTTCCCTCACTCGTGAACAAGACCCCAAGATACTTGAACTCCTCCATTTGAGGCAAGGACTCTCCACCCGGGGAGGGCACGACACCTTTTTCCGGCCGAGAACCATGGCCTCGGATTAGGTGCTGATTCTCATCCCAGCTGCTTTACACTCGGCTCAAACCGTCCTAGAGCTGCAGGTCCTGGTTTGATGAATCATCAGGACAAAATCATCTTCAAACTGGACGCCTTCCAGGCCCTGGTTGCACCAAAGAGAATCCCTGGTGGAGTCCAACATGTTCTGAACAGGTCTGACTTACTGCTGGCAATGCAAACACAGCTCCTGTTCTGGTCATACACCATACTCCCTGAGAGCACCACAAGGGGCATGGTTGAACTTCTCCAGATCCACAAAGCACATGTGACTGAGGCAAACTCTCATGAACCCTCGAGCACCCGATGGAGTCTAGAGCTGGTCCAGTCCACGACCGGGTCAAAAACCACAGGCTCCTCCAGTCCCTGGAATAGACCTTACCGGGGGCTGAGGAGTGTGATCCCCCTGTGGTTGGAACACCCCCCCTATTTTTCACCCAGTGAACACTGATGAAAAGTCAGGAAAATTTGCACACCTCTAAAAATCGTGCCTCTCTACATTCTGGCTATTTCTGATTTCCAAAATTAAAAAATATGGCGCGTCAGCGCCCCCAAGTGTACGGGCGTTTGCCCGAACAAGCTGAAATTTGGTGAAAATAAAGTTGAGGAGTGTGGCATCAAAAGTTATCCAAATCATAAAACCTTTTACGGTCTCTGTGCGGCGAAATTTCACCAAAATTTCTGAAATTTTAAAATTTGCTCCCATTTGGACATACAAAGACCAAATTGCATCAAATTTGAATCAGTTGTTAAACTGCAGCGGATCCATGGCTGAGCTCACAGCGGAGTGGAGGTGGTCTAAGACCAGCCTCTCCAGTGTCTTCATCAGATGGGACGTGAGAGCCACCGGCCTGAAGCTGCTGAGGTCTTTAACGCGCGGTGTCTTTGGCACTGGTACCACACAGGAGGTCTTCCAGACCTGTGGTACCACCCTCAGCTTTAGGCTCATATTGAAGACATGCTCCATAACTCCACACAGTTCATCTGCGCAGGACTTAAGGAGCCTGGAGCTGATGCCGTCTGGTCCTGCTGCCTTCCTGGTTTTAATCCTCCTCAGCTCTCTCCTCACCTGTGTTGCTGTGAAGGACAGGGGTGGGTGGGGTGACTGTGCGCTGGGGGGATTGGTGGTGGGGGGATGAGTGGTGAGCTGATGGACTGAAGCAGAGGTGTGAAGAGGATCGGGTGTGGGCCATTGTCCAGCCGTGGAGGTGTGGGTTTGCAGCTGTGCGGGGGGAGGGGTGGGTGATTGATCAAATCTCAGAAAGTGAGAATTCAGATCGTTAACCCACTGAAGGTCCCCCTCTGCCTGGACAGGGGGGGGGGGGCTTGAAACCTGAGATGGTTTTCAGGCTCCTCCACACTCCCTGGATGTTCTGCTGCTGCAGCTGCTGCTCCATCTTCCTCCTGTAGCTGGCTTCCCCTTGCCTGATCTTCCTCCTCAGCTCCTTCTTGTTCCCTGACCTGAACGCTCTCTTCTTCTCCTTCAACATGGTGGAGGAATAATAACTAATAAATAAGCATGTAAAATGTGGACTGCTAAACATTAGGTCAATTTCCTCCAAATCACTTCCAGTTAATGAGTTAAAGGTGGAATGGAGGATTTCGGGCAACAAATCAGAATCTCATTTCCTCGTGGGTAGCACAAATAACTGGTCCGCTCAGGTGTCAATCATTCTCTGCGTGCTAGTGCACGCCGGCAGGCTCGTCCAGAAAGCGCTCGCTCCCCTGGTCGCGCATGCGTGGTTGATATGCTAGTGTGTTTATGTAGCAGGTTAGCGGCGAGTTCCGTCATTGTAGGTGTAAACTTTCATCCGCGAAGTACCGAAATGGCTGAGGGACGAAAGAGAAAGACTGTTTTCGAGCTTTCACAGAAGAGACGAAAGTCTGCAGAGGAAAGAAACAAAACGCGTGTTATTCTGGGGAAATGGTTTACGGCTGGCGAGCATTGAAAGCGCAAAACGGGCTGATGCCTCCGCTGCAAACTTTCTGCTGGACAGGTAACTGTTTATCTGACTCTTTTTTTAGCTTATTGTATGTGGAGTGTATTATTAAATCTTCTTCGCGGAGGTTGTCGTGAGAAAGCGACACCAATCGTCTTGTAAACAAATGCACATGGAGCAGTGCTGCTGGTGCTCGTGCACGAGGTTTGCTACGCGTTCAGTCAGGAGAAACAGGGAGGGGGGGAGGGGGAACCTGCGCATGCGCTTTTTCAAAAAAAGGACTAACAGTCGCAGATTTTCAAATCATCGAGAAATCCTCCATTCCACCTTTAATTAACGATTATATTCTTGATCTTTTAGTTTTAACTGAAACTTGGCTTCAAGATGATTATGTCAGACTAAATGAGGCCCCACAGAGTCATGTTAACTTTCAAGCTGCAGGAGCTCAGGCCGGGGAGGTGGGGTGGCAGTAATCTCACATTCTAGTTTACTCCTGAGTCCTAAATTAATAAAATTAATAATGAGTCTTCCTCATTTGAAAGCCTTATCCTATCAATCACCTGCCCAAACTGGAGAAACCAAAAAGCTGTTCTGCTCATAATAATCTATCGACCTCCTGGTCCTTATTCATTGTTCTTAACAGAATTCTTTGACTTCCATCAAATTTAGTATTAGACTGGGAAAATATTGTGGTGGTCGGGGATTTCAACATTCATGTGAATGAAAATAATTGCCTCAGTAATGCCTTTAGCGCTTTATTAGATGCATTGGTTTCACTCCAAATGTAAATAAACCAACCCACAGTCACAGCACACTCTGTGTTACGGCGTTTGGCCAGGGCCCGCCTCGCCTCGCTCCCCCGTTTGTTTCATCCCTGTGCCTTGTCGTCCCATGTCCTGATTGGAGGATCCGGCTCCTGCTGGTTGGGTTGGTCCCGGTGTCGGCGTCTCTTGGGTGGTGCCTGGCTCGACACATCTGCCAATCATCGTCTTCCACCTGCTCTACTCCACCCAATAAAAAGGTCGCCCACCTGCTGGTCGGGGCGACTCGGACACTTTGGTTCGGCTCGCCACAGCACTCAGATGTGCTGTTCTGCTGTGTGTTTTGGTGCCTGAGTGTGTTGTACGTAAAAGTACGTGGCATTGTAGCCTCTGTGTGAGCTACTCCTGTTTTTTTTGCTTGAGCCCTAATTTCTGTTCATGTAGGGTTTTCTTTCGTTGTCGTAAACATTATTATTTACCTGCTTTTATTTTAATTAAACCACTTACACCATTTAAAACCTTGGTTGTGTTACCTTCCCTTCCCCCTAGGCGATCTGGGTTTGTAACATATTGGGGGCTCGTCCGGGATACCTTTTACGAAAGTTCCCGACTTAAGTGGTCAAACGAATAAGTGGGTAAGTAATTCTAAAGTTTAAATTGTATTTGGACACCTGGAAAAATAAAATGGCATCGTTTGATTGGCAAAGTTTTGAGGACAATTTGTCCGTCAATGAAATTTTGAAATGTAAAAAGCGTGAGTTAATTGCCATTGCTGCAAAATACGAAATTGAGTACCCAAAAATGGCAAGAAAGGATGAACTCCTAGTGCTCGTAAGGGACGGGTTGGTGGAGAAGGGCTTGTTGGTTTTGCCAGAAGCTGGAGGGCCTTTTGAAGCGACGCCTCAGAATGTGCTCACGATATCCGCAAAGCCTGAGGCAGGACCTCAGAGCTTTCCTGGAGCGGAGGGTGCGGTTTCTGAGGCTGATAAGCGGACTGATCACCCGTTTACTCTCCCTCGTTTTAACCCCCTCTCGCCTTCTTCCTCTCCCGGCTCCTTGGATGCTGCTCGGCGCAAGGTACGCCTGGCGCGCATCCAACGGGAGGCCGAGGAGAAGGAACGGAATCGTAGAGCTGAACTCGAGTTGCAGATCAGAAAACTCGAGATCGAGGCTGACAAGGCCGTGAAACTTCGACGCCTTGAGCTGGAGGCCGAAGGCCGCCTCCCGCCCAGTCCTACCAGCTCTGGTTTTGCTCCACCTGCGGCCGCCCACTCCTCCACCGCTCAGACCTCCACAGCACTTGATGTGAGTAAATATATCCCTCTTGTTCCCACATTTAGAGAGAGTGAGGTGGACTCTTATTTTGCAGCGTTCGAACGAATCGCTACGGCTTTAAATTGGCCGCGTGATGTTTGGCCCCTCCTGTTGCAGAGTAAAATGTACGGTAAAGCACAGGAGATTATTGCCGCACTCCCTCTCACGGAAAGTTTAAATTATGCCGCAGTCAAAACTGCTGTGCTACGCGCCTACGAGTTAGTCACCTAGGCGTACAGGCAAAAGTTCAGAAATCGTAGAAAAGCCCGACCGTACATACGTTGAATTCGCCAGGGAGAAGGGAACCTTGTTTGACAAATGGTGTGCGTCTGCAAAGCCCATAATTTTTGTTGCGTTCACGGAGCTTGTGTTATTGGAAGATTTTAAAAAGAATCTCCCCGAACGCCTTGTAACATATCTGAACGAACAAAAAGTAAAAACTTTGTCAGATGCTGCTGTGTTAGCTGATGAATTTGTGTTGACTCATAAGAATACATTTGTGGCACACCCAGTTGAGAAATCCCGTGCACCTGCTCGTATGTTCCATAACTCAAACTCTGCTAAAGTTAAGACGGAAGAAAGAGTGTGTTTTTATTGCCGCAGACCTGGACATTTTATCGCAGACTGTTCTGCTTACAAACAAAAAGCGGATTCGTCCGCACCTCAAACGAAAGGTGTCGGGTTTATTCAGTCTGACAACAGTAGTTTAGCTCCCGACACCATCCAAAAACCTGACTCTTGTTTTGAGCCATTCATTTTTGAGGGATTGGTTTCTTTGACTGGCGAAACATCAGATCAACGCCCTATCCGCATCTTGAGAGACACTGGTGGGTCACAATCCGTAATTTTAGCCAGTGCTCTCCCATTCTCCTCTGAGTCATCCTGTGGTTATGGGTCTGTGTTAAGGGAATTGAGATGGGCTATAGTCCCAGACCTGTGCATTACGTACACGTGCAATCTACCCTCGTTACCGGTGTCTTTCCGGTTGCTGTCTGTCCCGCATTGCCTATAAACGGCGTAGAAATGTTGATGGGCAATGACATTGCCGGGGGTAAAGTAACTCCTTCCCTTGAGGTTGTAGATTCCCCGTGTTACAGCAACTCAGACAATAGTGCACCTGGACTGTACCCAGTCTGTGCCATCACACGCGCCCAGGCGTGCAAAACTCCTGATATCGATCTGTCCGACAGCATTTTTGTCTCCGCAATCTCAGATACCCCTGACCAAAACACCGAGACCAAGCCCAGTGCTAAATCCAAATTGCAATTGACACCAAGCTCTAACCCTGCGAAATTATCTGTTTCTCCTCCCCCAGAAGGCTTATCTCTCCCGTGCAGGCTCCCGTGAGCACCTGTGTGCAGAGCAGAGGGCGGATCCAACACTGAGCTCTCTGTTTTCTAGTGTGTGGTGAGTAGTGAGCAACTTGACAGTAAAAACACAGGCTACTTCCTTGACCATGAAATGCTAATGCGTAAATGGTCCCCCAAATTATGCCTAGCCAGTATAACCTCTATGCAGTTTACCAAATTGTGATTCCAACAAAGTATCGACTACCAATCTTAATGTTGGCTCATGAAAGTCAGTGGTCCGGACATTTAGGAGTGACCAAAACGTACCAACACCTTCTCAAACAATTCTTTTGGCCAGGTATGAAGAAAGATGTAGCCGAATATTGCCGCACCTGCCATGTGTGCCAGATTGTGGGAAAACCTAATCAAACTATCCCCCAAGCTCCATTGCATCCAATTCCTGCTATTGACCCACCTTTTGATCGCGTGTTAATTGACTGTGTTGGCCCGTTGCCTCGAACTCAGCACGGTAATGAATATTTACTCACCGTTATGTGCGCTGCCACTCGTTTCCCTGAAGCCATCCCATTGCGTAAAATCACATCCCAATCGGTTTCAAAGGCGTTGACAAAATTCTTTTCAGTCTTTGGTCTCCCGCGTGTAATCCAGTCCGACCAAGGCCCAAACTTTCAGTCAAAATTGTTTAAACAGGTTGTCCAAAGCCTTGGCATAAAACATGTAGTGTCTAGCGCGTACCACCCAGAGTCCCAGGGCGCGCTCGAACGTTGGCACCAAACACTGAAATCCATGCTTCGAAAGTACTGTTTGGAAACTGGAAAGGGATGGGATGAAGGTATTCCTTTTGTGTTGTTTGCAGCCCGTGACGCTGTCCAGGAATCTTTAGGATTCAGCCCCGCGCAATTAGTTTTTGCGCACACTCCTCGTGGTCCGCTAAAGGCGTTGAAGGAGAAGTTTCTTTCCCCGCCTTCAACCCCTACTAATGTACTAGATTTTGTTAGTGCATTCCGTGAACGTGTCCTTAAAGCGAACGAGATAGCCAAAAACGCGTTATCCGGTGTCCAAGCAAAAATGAAGCGACGTTTCGATAGGAAAACTGTGGCACGTAATTTTTCTGTGGGAGATAAAGTGCTTGTGCTCCTCCCTATTCCAGGTCACGCACTTTCTGCTACCTTCTCTGGCCCTTATGAAATAAAACAAAAACTCTCCGACACAGATTACGCCATTAACACCCCTGACAGAAGGCGTAAGACGCGCATCTGTCATATTAACATGTTAAAATTGTACCGCACTCGCGGTTCCAATCAGAAGGCGCCTGCACTAGAAACTCCGCCTCCGTGCGCGTCCGCGCTCATAGTGGCTGGTCACCTGCCTGACGAGGATGAATTGGAGCTTCGAAACCCACAAGGTGTTCGTCTCCCAAACTCAGAAATGTTAAAAACAATGCCTTCTCAACTAACACATTTGTCCCCCGTACAGCAAGCAAACATCATGGACTTGGTGCACGAATTTCCCAGCCTTTTTGGTGACGTGCCCAGCCGCACCACTGTGTTGACGCACGACATTGATGTGCAGGAAGCGCGGCCAATTCGCCAGCATCCATACCGTGTAAACCCAGTAAAGCGCGCTCTAATGAAGCAAGAGGCTGAGTACCTGTTACAGCATGGTCTGGCCAAACATAGTTCCAGCGCGTGGAGCTCGCCTTGCCTAGTTGAAGGCAAGCCTGATGGTTCACCTCGTTTCATTACCGACTATCGTTAAGTTAATTCTGTCACCGTTCCCGACTCTTATCCCATGCCCCGCATGGAGGACTGTATTGATAATTTAGGGTCCGCTAAATATGTGAGTAAACTTGATTTGTTAAAAGGTTATTGGCAAGTGCCTCTAACCGAGCGCGCGTCTGAGATATCTGCGTTTGTTACACCTGACTATTTCTTACAATATACAGTTATGGCTTTTGGAATGTGTAACGCGCCTGCCACCTTCCAACGTTTGGTAAATATTGTCCTGAAGGGTCTCCCAAACTGTAACGCTTATTTAGATGATTTGATTGTACATTCGGTTACGTGGGAGGAGCACCTCAAGCTCTCAGACAGGTTTTCTCGCTTAGCTGGTGGTTCCCTCACTCTCAACCTGGCAAAGTGTGAGTTTGGAAAGGCGTCTGTCACTTACCTAGGCCGGGAGGTAGGGCAGGGCCAGGTACGCCCTATTGAGGCTAAAGTCTCCGCCATCACTGCTTATCCTCCTCCTACCACTCGACGTGAGCTGCGCCGTTTTTTGGGAATGGCTGGCTATTACCGGAGTTTCTGTCGGAACTTTTCTTCTGTTGTGTTGCCGTTGACCACCTTGCTAAGCCCAACCACAGTATTCAAATGGTCCCCAGAATGTCAGTCTGCTTTCGATAGTGTGAAGTCCCTTTTATGTAACGCGCCTGTACTCGCTGCCCCTGATACATCTAGGCCGTTCAAGCTTGAAGTAGATGCCAGTGCCGTCGGAGCTGGCGCAGTCCTGATGCAGGAAGATGCCCAAGGTGTTGACCATCCCGTGAGCTATTTTTCGCGGAAATTTAATAAACATCAGCTTAACTATTCCACCATAGAAAAAGAGACTTTGTCATTGTTGCTCGCACTCCAACACTTTGAGGTATACATTGGGTCCAGCTCTCTGCCTGTCACTGTTTTTACTGATCATAATCCGCTAGTTTTCTTGTCGCGCATGTACAATCACAATCAGCGTTTGATGCGATGGGCCTTGATGGTGCAGGACTTCAATTTGGAGGTTCGCCACAAGAAGGGATCAGAGAACGTGTTTGCTGATGCCTTGTCCAGGTAAAGATTTTTTGTTGTTGTTGTGAATTTGTGCTAGAATAGGTGTAATACGACAGTGGTCGTATCTTGTGGGGGGGAGTGTTACGGCGTTTGGCCAGGGCCCGCCTCGCCTCGCTCCCCCGTTTGTTTCATCCCTGTGCCTTGTCGTCCCATGTCCTGATTGGAGGATCCGGCTCCTGCTGGTTGGGTTGGTCCCGGTGTCGGCGTCTCTTGGGTGGTGCCTGGCTCGACACATCTGCCAATCATCGTCTTCCACCTGCTCTACTCCACCCAATAAAAAGGTCGCCCACCTGCTGGTCGGGGCGACTCGGACACTTTGGTTCGGCTCGCCACAGCACTCAGATGTGCTGTTCTGCTGTGTGTTTTGGTGCCTGTGTGTGTTGTACGTAAAAGTACGTGGCATTGTAGCCTCTGTGTGAGCTACTCCTGTTTTTTTGCTTGAGCCCTAATTTCTGTTCATGTAGGGTTTTCTTTCGTTGTTGTAAACATTATTATTATTTACCTGCTTTTATTTTAATTAAACCACTTACACCATTTAAAACCTTGGTTGTGTTACCTTCCCTTCCCCCTAGGCGATCTGGGTTTGTAACACTCTGGACCTGGGTCTAACTTATGGAATAGAGATTAGTGACCTAAATGTCTTCCCCCAAAACCCAATAATGTCAGATCACTTCCTATTTGGCCCGAGCCAGTAAACTGGCGAGGGACATTGTGTTTCGTCCGTTTCTCGTTTTCTTACTCTTCGCGCCCCTTTTTGACCCAGTGAACATGCACGAAAAGTCTTCAATGGGGGTATAGTCGCGATCGGCCCGGAAAAAAAATTCGTATTCCGCGCGTCTCGAGAGCGTCCGACCCGAACCGAACGAGCAGCACCGGCCCGAATTGGACCCCTATAGGAAATGGGACAAGCAAATTTTGCCCGATGCGCACGAAACTCGGAGCAGTGATAGAGAACAGTGACCCGAGCAAAACATGACATTGGAGCGCGGCCCTCGGACCAAGCGCACGGCGGCCATATTGGACCGAAGTCGCCACGCCAGTTTGACTTTTTTTTTTTGACGGAGAACTTGTCCTAGGGCTTTTGCCCGACGTGGGTCTTGCACACATTTCTGCGATCGGGACACATTGAAATTTAATAATCTGCCTCTTTTTTTACGATATCTCAAATGGTCTCGCCGTGGCTCGCCATCGAAGAACGCCTTCGTTTCCTGTTTTTCTGATCGCATGTCACAGCTACACGCTTGGACTGAGAGAGCTGTAATTTCAGTCACGAGTGTGTAATTATAATCTGAATGTAATGCATTAATAAAAATAAATAAAAAGTACTCGCTAGCGCCCCCTATCTATTAAGTCAAACATTGACTTTGGCCGATTTGGACGAAACTTGGGGAATATGTCCAGTGCAGGGCGCCATGAAAAAAACTGAATTAGTGATATGGTGCATTTATCACCGTTGGCCACCAGGAGTGCAAAGAGTGCTCACCAAATCATTTCAATAGCTCCTGCACGCACATGCATACTCCGATCGACATGAAATTTGACACACTCGTCTATGTTAAGCTGCTGAATCCATTTATGTGCGCACAATAACAATCAACTCTACAGCGCCACCTGTAGGAGCGCACTAAATTACAATGGGGAGAAAAACAATTACTTTGACTTTTATTAGTGAAAATTTGCAGACAATTCCTAGACGGCCTCCTGATCAGAAAAGCCAATGAGACCCATGGCCTATTTTTTACACTTTTGCCTTTAGAGCCCTCCAGAGCTCCCATTCATTGTCTATGGGAGTCGGACACTCTTCATACAAGGCTGCAATAAAAAACAACTAAAATCTGCAGGACAGCCACCAAACTCAATACAGTGACTCCTTTTAAGGGACATTAATGGGTCATAACTGTATTTTTCCTGAAACTAATAAACAGCCTCTACAGCGCCACCTTTTGGGTGAGGCCTATGGAGAGGGAGACACATTTACTTTGTAGGAGGCCCATAAAATTTGGCACAGTGATAGTACACATAAAAAGCACCCTAAAACATAATTGGTGCTCAGTCGTCAGACCAACAACATGGCGGCCATATTGATTTTTATTTCACACGCCACTTTAAGTTTTTATTTTCCATTGAGAACTTGTCCTAGGGTTTTGTCCCGACATCGGTCTAACGTACACGTGCCTAATCAAGAATTTAATAATCTGCCAATTTTTTTGGCCTATCTCGTGCGGTTTAGTCATGACTTCCTGTGAAAATTCGCCTCTATTTCCTGTTTCTTGCCGTGCTCCTCAAAGGCACATGGACTGTCCCTACAGAGTCCAAATTGCCACCAATGATGGAGAATTAAATACTACACAAAATACACTAGGGAGCACAGGACCACGAATCACTATAGCGCCCCCTACAGTTCAGTTAAAAGCTGCAAGCTTGTCCGATTGACACCAAATTTGGCCAGATGATTCTATACTTCATAAGATGCAAAAGTCAATGGGACCCATGCCCTATTCTTCATAATTTTGCCTCTAGAGCCCTCCAGAGCTCCTATTCATTCTCTATGGGAGTCTGATTCTATTCACACAATAGCACCACCTGTTGGGTCAGGCCTATGGAAAGGGAGATGCATTTATTTTGGAGGAGGCCTATGAAATTTGCCACAGTGATAGTAGACATAAAGACGACTCTAAAACATAATTGGTGCACAGTGCTAAGACAAACGACAAGGCGGCCATATTGATTTTACTTTTAGACGCCACTTTAAGTTTTTTTTTTCCATTGCAAAAGGGTCCTAGGTTTTTGGGCCTAGACCAGTCTAACATAGGCAAGGCAAGTTTATTTGTAGAGCACAATTTGTACACAGGGCAATTCAAAGTGCTTTACATAAACAGGAAAAGTTGCATTAAAATCATAAAAACACAAAAAGACACACAGAATCATTTTAAAATCATTTTAAAATAAAGTACTTTAAAAGAGAAGAGTGCAGATAGATCTTTCAGTCGTATGCACGTCTAAACAGAACTGTTTTTAGCCTGGATTTAAACATTGTCAGAGTGGAGGCCTGTCTCACATCTTCAGGGAGACTGTTCCAGATTTTAGCTGCAAAAAACTGAAATGCTGATTCCCCATGTTTAGTCCTGACTCTGGCACCAGCAGGAGGCCGGACCATGTTTAGTCCTGACTCTAGGCACCAGCAGGAGGCCGGTCCCTGAGGTCCTCAGATTGCGAGATGGTTCATATGGCACTAACATGTCAGAGATGTTCTTTGGTGCTTTGGAGAGACTTGAACACAAGCAGAGCTGCTTTAAAGTCTATTCTCTGAGCCACAGGGGGCAGTGCAGAGACCTGAGCACAGACTAATGTGATCGTACTTCCTGGTTCTAGTCAGGACTCGAGCAGCAGGTTCTGGATGTACTGCAGCTGTTTTACAGCTCGTTTGGAGAGGCCAGTGAACAGGCCGTTCCTGATCAGGACGCATTGAAATTCAATACAAAAATTTTTTTGGAGATATCTCTTAGGGTTTGCGCGTGACTTCCTGTCAAATATCTCCATCATTTCCTGTTTTTGTGCTTATCCCTCAGAGGCGCTTGGACTGTGCCTACAGAGCCCAAATTGCCACAAATGATGGAAAATTGAATATTACACAAAATAGACCAGGGAGCACAGGACCACTAATAACTATAGCGCCCCCTACAGTTCAGTTAAAAGTGTCCAGATTGTCCGATTGACATCAAATTTTGGGACATGATTCTTTGCTATATAAGATGCAAAAAAGTCAATTAGACCCTTGGCCTATTTTTCACACTTTTGCCTCTAGGGCCCTCCAGAGCTCATTCATTCATTCTCTATGGGGGTCTGGCTCTCATCACACAAAGATGGAGCAAAAACCCACTAAGCAGTGAGGAATATCCACCAAAACTTAATACAGTGACTTCTGTTAAGGGAAATCAATGCCCCATAAAACCATTTTACATGCAACTCAAATACAGCCTCTACAGCGCCACCTGTTGTGTCAGGCCTATGGAAAGGGAGATGCATTTAGTTTGGAGGAGGCCTATGAAATTTGGCACGGTGATAGTACACATAAAGACGACCCTAAAACATTATTTGTGTGCCGTGATCAGACAAACGGCAATGCGGCCATATTGATTTTAATTTTAGACGCCACTTTAAGTTTGTTTTTTTTTTCATTGCAAAAGGGTCCAAGGTTTTTGGGCTAAGATCAGTCTAACATACACGCTCCTGATCAGGACACATTGAAATTTTATAATAAACCACATTTTTGGCCTGTCTCATTCGGTTTAGTCATGACTTCCTGTCAGAATTCGCCTTCACTTCCTGTATCTTAAACTTATTCTCCAAGCCACAGGCATTGCCGTACAGAGCACAAACTGTAACCACAGATGTGGAATCAAATATTAAACAGAACAGACTCAGGAGCACATGAGCACTTTTCACTATAGCGCCCCCTGCTGGTCATATGAAAGTACCAAATTTTTCGGATTGCCACGAAATCTTGGAATCTCATTTTGAGTGTCAAAAGCTGCAAAAAAGTAAATTACACCAATGTCCTATTTTGGATCGTTTGCCCTGGGGGGCCACGCCTATTCCCTATGCATTTCCTATGAGACAAGTCATAAGTCTATGGAGAAGCCAAAATTATTTCGAGCAAAGTCAGTGAAACATCGGCAGACGCATTATTTAGAGCATTCCGATCGAAAAAGTCAATTACATCGAAGTCAGGTTTTGAGCGGTTTCGCCTTTTCTGGAGAGCAGTGCCCGCCAATGCACTTCTATAGGGACGCCACCCGGTGTGAGTGGGGGGAGGGTGGGTCACGGGGGCCCGAGTGACACTCAGAGGAGGAGGACGGCGGCCCGGGGCGGTTTGGGACCGATCGAGGCCGCGTGGGAAGGCGGTCGCGTGCGGGGTGAGGGCCACCATCGCCGCTTTGCGGCTTTAATTACCTTGGACTATCCAGCTCCTCGGACTAAAACTAGAATGAAAAGGACAATATCTGAAAAATCTATTTTAAAGTTCAGAGAAATAATAGAACCAATATTTAATATTACGTCATGTGATCCTGTCGTTAACAGCGCCAGTCCCAGTGCTATTGATAACTCTGTTGACTCAATGGTCAACTCTCTAAAAGCTGCTCTTGATGTTGCAGCTCCACTTAAACAGAAAGTCATCAGGCCAAAACGAGCCTCCCCCTGGTACAATGAAGAACTACGTTCTCACAAACAAAGGGTAAGAAAACTAGAGAGATCCTTACGCCGCTCCCACACAGAAGAATCCCTGAAAGAATGGAAATTTTGCCTACTGTCTTATAAGCAGGCTCTGCGTAAGGCTCAAACCAGATATTATTCAAATTTAATAGAAGTAAATAAAAATTAAAGCTGCAAGCGGCATCGAACGGCCCTCGCGGGCCGCGCTCGTCGTACTCCGCTCTCGCAACTTGCTGCAAATGGCGCTGACGCGCCCTCATCCTTTCCTTTACTGGGGCTTTGTGGTAGAACAAAGCTGTGTCCCAAAACTGCTGTTGTTATGAATGAGCAAAAATTTGTCCAGTTGTTGCGGCTCTGCCGCATGGATAGTGTAGCACTTGTCCCGAAAATTTGGATAACTTTTGGTGTGACAGGCCTCAATAATATTTTCACCAAATTTCACCTTGGTCGGGCTAACGCCCGAGGAGGAGTTCGTTAAAGTACAAAGTTAAATTTGAGAGATTTTGAGATTTTCCCATAGGAATAACATGTGTTGTTTCTGTCATTTGTTCAAGTTTTGGCAATATTTAGACTATAATACTTTACAATTTGGATAACTTTTGGTGGCCAATTACTCAGAATGATTGTCACCAAGTTTCGGATTGATCGGGCTTACGCCCGAGGATGAGTTCGTTAAAGTACAAAGTTAAATTTGAGACATTTTGAGATTTCCCCATAGGAATAACATGGGGTTTTTCTGTCTTTTGTAAAATGTTGGCAAAATTAGCGGCTTCACCGCGCAGACACCGTAATACCTATCTTAATAATTTGGATAACTTTTGGTGCCCCACTCCTCAGGATGATTGTCACCAAGTTTCGGATTGATCGGGCTTATGCCCGAGGACGAGTTTGTTAAAGTACAAAGTTAAATTTGAGACATTTTGAGATTTTCCCATAGGAATAACATGGGGTTTTTCTGTCTTTTCTAAAATGTTTGCGAAATGTGCGGCTTCGCCGCACGGACACCGTAATACCTATCCTGATAATTTGGATAACTTTTGGTGCCCCACTCCTCAGGAAGATGTCCACCAAATTTCAGGTTGATCGGGCTTGCGCCCGAGGAGGAGTTCTTAACGCGTAGTCAAAAAATGAGACAATTTTCGATTTTCCCATAGGATCCCAAGGGATGTTTCGGTCATTGGTACGGCTTCACCATACCAAATTTTATGATTGTACGATTAAAAGAAATTTGGGCACTTTCCTATCCCGTAATGCATTTTTTGTACACTTGGGGGCGCTGACGCACCATATTTTTTAATTTCTGAAATCGGAAATAGCCAGAATGTACAGAGGCATGATTTTTAGAGGTGTGCAAATTTTCCTGAGACTTCGTCAATGTTCACTGAGTGAAAAATAGGGGGGTTGGTCCCAGTAAGAAGAAGAAGAAGAAGAAGAAGAAGAATATTCCGATGTGAAAACAATGTTTCCCCTTTTTTTTATTTCACAAACTATACATTTTTGGAAAGCGCGCGCGCTTTCCTACGTTTTGGTATGGGTCCCTGGTCACTGGCGGACACTTTGGAGATTTTTAAGTGGGCTCCGCCCACTTTCTGTTATTGGCCCTATTTACAATAGTAATGTTCAGTTTTTGCATTACATTGTTATATGCACGGAACGTGCATTTCGCACTGCGAAACTAATAGGCCTCTCGCCAGCTTGTGGCGCTCGGGCCTAATAACTCTAGATTTCTCTTCAGCTGTAGCCAGGCTGACAAACTGTCACAGCAGTAGAACCCTCAATACCAGTTACTCTAAGCTGCAATGACTTCCTTCTATTCTTTAGCAGCAAAATCACAACTATTAGAGATAAACTAAATTAAATGACTCCCAGTGTCAGTACTGAGCAAGCCCAGACTGCAAAGCTAGTGTCCCATACAAATCCTTCAGTAATACTAGATGGTTCACTGCTGTTGATCAGGCAGAGATAACTTCAGTCATTATGTCCTCCAAAACATCAACTTGTATTTTAGACCCAATCCCAAGTAGACTCCTCCCCCTAATTATAAATCCCATTCTTAATATAATAAATACTTCACTAAAGCGGTTATGTCCCTCAGTCCTTCAAATATGCAGTGATTAAACCACTTTTGAAAAAGCCTAATCTAGACCCCGACATACTGGCAAACTATAGACCTATTTCTAATCTGCCCTTTGTCTCTAAAATCCTTGAAAGAGTTGTGATTAAACAGCTTTGTCGCCACCTGCAGGACAATAATTTATTTGAAGTTTTTCAGTCAGGGTTCCGTGCGTACCACAGACTGAAACTGCACTAGTTAAAGTCACAAATGATCTGTTATTAGCTGCTGATGATGGACAGGTCTCAATCCTGGTTCTGTTGGACCTCAGCGTTTGATACCATCGACCACAACATTCTACTGCAGAGGTTAGAATGTGATGTAGGTGTCAGTGGAACCGCCCTCAGCTGGTTTAAATCCTATCTATCTGATAGGTACCAGTTTGTTCATGTAAACCAGAGATCTTCCCCATGTTCTAAAGTAACCTACGGTGTGCCGCAGGGTTCAGTACTCGGTCCAGTTCTGTTCACACTTTATATGCTGCCCTTAGGTATGATCATCAGAAAGCATGGCATTAACTTCCACTGCTATGCAGATGACACTCAGCTGTATTTATCAATGAAACCTGATCAGACCCATCAAGTAGACAGACTTAGTGCCTGCGTGAAAGACATAAAAACTTGGATGACTCTTAATTATCTGCTCCTTAACCCTGAAAAAACCGAGGTCATTCTGCTGGGCCCTAAGCACCTGCCAGACTCTTTATCTGACCAGATAGTTTCTCTGGACAATATCACTGTAGCCCCCAGCTCTACTGTAAGAAACCTTGGGGTCCTATTTGACCAAGATCTCTGGTTCAAAGCTCATATAAATCAAGCCTGTAAAACAGCCGACTTTCATCTGTAACATCAGACAAAATTAGAAAAATCCTGCCCAGAGATGATGCCGAAAAACTCATCCATGCATTTGTCACATCCAGATTAGACTATTGTAACGCCCTGCTTATAGCGTGTCCTAAAAGCTCTAGAAGAAGCTTTCAACTGGTTCAAAATGCAGCAGCAAGATTATTAACAGGTACTAGAAGAAGAGATCATATTTCACCAGTGTTGGACTCTCTTCACTGGCTTCTGTTGAGTTTAGAATCAAATTTAAAATCCTCCTCCTGACTTATAAAGCTATAAACAATATGGCCCCATCGACCTCAAAGATGCAATAGTAGCGTACCATCCAAACAGAGCTCTTCGTTCTCAAAATGCTGGACTATTGTTAGTCCCAGAGTCTCTAAAAGCACAGTAGGAGGTCGAGCATTTAGCTACCAAGCTCCTGTTATGGAACCAGCTCCTGTTCATGTAAAAGAGGCCGACACAGTCTCTACATTTAAGACCAGCTCAAAACGTTCCTCTTTGAAATAGCTTATGGTCAGGCCAGTTAGGAACAGGCCTAACTCCCATCTGTCTGGAGGATCGATCTCTACACTGGAGGATCTGTGCGCCACCCGCCTGGACAGCTGGATTAGCCACACCTCGTCTGCCTGGACGAACTCCTTCTACTTTAGATGAACTGTTCCTCATTTCCTCCTGGAGGATCTCTCTACACTGGTGGACTGCTCCTCGTCCTCCTGGAGGATCTCTCTACACTGGTGGACTGCTCCTCGTCCTCCTGGAGGATCTCTCTACACTGGTGGACTGCTCCTCGTCCTCCTGGAGGATCTCTCTACACTGGTGGAATGCTCCTCGTCCTCCTGGAGGATCTCTCTACACTGGTGGACTGCTCCTCGTCCTCCTGGAGGATCTCTCTACACTGGTGGACTGCTCCTCGTCCTCCTGGAGGATCTCTCTACACTGGTGGACTGCTCCTCGTCCTCCTGGAGGATCTCTCTACACTGGTGGAATGCTCCTCGTCCTCCTGGAGGAACTCTTTAAAGCCTCCTCCCTCTTGAGTGGTTCTGGTTCAGTCCAAGTGGATGTCAGTCCTAGTTCATCTGCAGCCTGTCCGTCCGTGGGAGTAGGATCTCTCCTTCACTGTGGTTCTCCTCAGGTTTATACTTTTTCCCGTGGGGTTTTTTGTAGTTTTTCCTGAAGGAGGGTCAAAAGACAGGGGCATTCTGGGACAGTTATCTGAACTGCTTTCTACCTGTGGCCCATCGAGGCAACTGTTGTTGTGATTTTGGGCATTACAAAAATAAATGGATTTGATTTGATTTGATTTCATTTGATTTGATGGATGGACAACAATCAAATGTCGAATTCCTGGGTTTCTTGTGTTACTTTAGCTGTTTTCTCTAAGTGCCAAATCACCTCGATGTATTTGAGATGTGCTCTGTGGACTTTTTTATGTATTTTGTTACAGGTTTTGACTCGGCTGCAGACACAAGGCCCATTGTACAGGACTTCATTTTGAATCTTCTCAGCTGGACGTGGCTTGACTCTTGTCTTCTGATTGAGAGTCATCAAACTGAGAGCGTGTTGTCTGCACCGTCCACCACATGGTCCAGAGTCTCCTGCAGATGTGGAGGTCCATCTCCAACTGACGACAGAAGATCTGGGGGCAGTCTGTGGTGGCCGTGTTCACTCAAGCACGTGTTTCTGTGAAGTTGAGGCCTAACTTTAATAAATAAATGTCCTCTACAGCTGTCTCAATGTTTTGATCTTAACTGAAGAGCACCTGAACAACTTTACTGGATCAGAATCAGAAGTTTTAATGTCCTTTTCTGTGAATGACTTCATAAAGTAAAGATCTGTTTTGATGGTTTGCAAAAATAAATTCATTATTATTAGTATTAGTAAAATAGTTTACACTGTTTTATTCTAACATTTTCAATTGTGTGAGGGGAAATTGAAAAGACAAATACATATGTTTATAACTTTGATACCTAGATGGCACAGTTTCTGTGGTGAATTTGGGTTTATGGTGAGATCTGAAAATCATTTTGTGTTTTTTTGGTCAATTACTGACAACATGTAGTGTGTAAGGTGTAGAGTTCATTTGATCAACATTTGCTAAAAATGGAGCATGTGATAAGACAACATTAAGTATTAAATTGTGACACAAATCGAGTTTATTATGGACATGGACATACAGCTGGTGTCACTGACCTTTAATGTGTTTTATATTATGGGCTTAATGTTAAATATTCTCACATTTGCACAATAAACATATTTTATCCTTAAATGCACCCTTCACCCTTCATGTTGTCCCTTGTCATTATAAAAGCTACTTCCAGAATTAAGACTGCGTATTTCATTGGTAATGGTTAAATGCGACAAGATCTGAACATAATGTCAGCTTTGTTTTAGATTTGGGTGAAAAATGACAATCTCTTGAGCTCAAGGTCCGAGTATTTTATCTCCAGTATGTATTGTTTTAATACGTCCATGTGCTCCGCAGCTCCGCAGGCTAGACCTGTCCTATTTCGGCACGGCCTTTGCGGTCCACGGAGGCAAAGCAAACATGAAATATGAATAAACTATGCAGATCAGAGTTTTCTAATTTGACTCCAAAAAGGTTTAGTAACGATATGTATTTAGTGTGCCAGTAAAAAAATAAAAATGTAACTTAGGCTAATTTACAAATAATAATAATAATAATAAAATATAGCATAGCGGCAATGATGGGCCCTCGCCCGCGCTACGCCGCCGCCCCGCAACGCCAGAGGGAGGCGCTTACGCGCCCCAATTTCCCTCCTCATAAAATACCTGCTGCCGAATCCGTGGCGCTACCGCGCCTCCTACAGCTCATATTTCACTGAAAATGTGTAAAAATTGGTCAAAGTTTGCAGCTGCGCCGCACAAAGACTGTAATACTTGTGCTAAATACTGGATAACTTTAGATGGCCCACTCCTCAAGATCATTTTCACCAAATTTCAGGATGGTTGGGCTTACGCCCGAGGAGGAGTGCGTTAAAGTACAAAGTTTAATTTGAGCAATTTTGAGATTTTCCCATAGGAATAACATGGGTTTTTTCTGTCTATTCAAAAATGTTGTCGAAATTTGGGGCTTCGCCACACAGAGACCGTAATACTTATCCCAACGATTTCGATAACTTTTAGTGCCCCACTCCTCAGAAAGATGTTCACCAAATTTGAGGTTAGTCGGGCTTACGCCCGAGGAGGAGTTCGTTAAAATGCGTAGTAGAAAAATATGCAAGTTTGAGACATTTTTCAATTTTCCCATAGGAATAACATGGGATGTTTTGGTCATTGGTACAGCTTCGCCGTACAAAATATGACATGGGTCTGATTGGCTTTTTTGATCGATAGGCCAAAATGGAATTTTGTGCAAAATTTCAAAAAATTCTGAAAAACTAAATTTTTTGGTCCCCATATAAAAGTTTGCTTCAATCTGTAGGGGGCGCTAACGCGCCGAATTTAATTCTTTCACCTCCAGTAGGTTTCAGGCAGGGAGTGTAACAACTGATTCAAATTTGATGCAATTTGGACTTTATATGTGCAAATGGGAGCAAAATTAAAAATGTGAAAATTTCAGAAATGTTGGCCAAATTTTGCGGCTTCGCCGCACAGAGGCTATAAAACTTAGGTTCATGATTTGGATAACTTTTGATGCCACATTCCTCAACTTCATTTTCACCAAATTTCAGCTCGTTCGGGCAAACGCGCTAGGAGTTCGTAAAAGTACGAAGTTTTAAAAAACTGCTGGGTCATGTTTAGCTCATTTTGATCCAATATGGCCGACAAATGGTTGGGCGGACGGCGTTGCCGTAATAATATTTTTTGCTTCTCTTGTCACTATCTACCTCTCTGCCAAATTGTATGATTCTACGATTAAAAAAAATTGGGGCACTTTCCTATCCCGTAATGCATTTTTTTGGACACTTGGGGGCGCTGACGCGCCATATTTTTGAATTTTGGAAATCGGAAATAGCCAGAATGTACAGAGGCACGATTTTTAGAGGTGTGCAAATTTTCCTGAGACTTCGTCAATGTTCACTGGGTGAAAAATAGGGGGGTTGGTCCTAAGAAGAAGAAGAAGAAGAAATATAGCCGCAAGCGGCAATGATCGGCCCTCGCCCGCGCCACGCCGCCGCCCCGCAACGCAAGAGGGTGGCGCTTACGCGCCCCAATTTCCCTCCTCATAAAATACCTGCTGCCGAATCCGTGGCGCTACCGCGCCTCCTACTGCTCATGTTTCACTGAAAATGTGTAAAAATTGGTCAAAGTTTGTGCCGCGCCAAGACAAAGACTGTAATACTTGTGCTAAAATCCTGGATAACTTTAGATGGCCCACTCCTCAAGATCATTTTCACCAAATTTCAGGATGGTCGGGCTTACGACCGAGGAGGAGTTCGTTAAAATACAAAGTTTCATTGGAGTGATTTTGCATTTTCCCCATTGGAATAACATGGGATTTTTCCGTCATTTGTACAAGTTTGGGCAATATGTGCGGCTTCGCCGCACGGAGACCATAATACCTATCCAAAAAATGTGGATAACTTTTGATGTCCCACTCCTCAGGATGATTATCACCAAGTTTCAGGTTGATCGGGCTTACGCCCGAGGATGAGTTCGTTAAAGTACAAAGTTTAATTTGAGAGATTTAGAGATTTTCCCATAGGAATAACATGGGGTTTTTCTGTCTTTTCTAAAATATTGGCAAAATTAGCGGCTACGCCGCACAGAGACCGTAATACTTATCCCAACGATTTGGATAACTTTTAGTGCCCCACTCCTCAGAAAGATGTTCACCAAATTTGAGGTTAGTCGGGCTTACGCCCAAGGAGGAGTTCGTTAAAATGCATAGGAAAAAAATATGCAAATTTGAGACATTTGTCGATTTTCCCATAGGAATAACATGGGGTGTTTTGGTCATTGGTACGGCTTCGCCGTACAAAATATGACATGGGTCTCATTGGCTTTTTTGATCAGTAGGCCAAAATGGAATTTTGCGCAAAATTTCAAAAAATTCTAAAAAAGTAAATTTTTTGCTCCCCATATAAAAGTTTGCTTTGATCTGTAGGGGGCGCTAATACGCCAAATTTAAATTTTTCACCTCTAATAGGTTTCAGACAGTGAGTTTAATAACTGATTCAAATTTGATGCAATTCGGACTTTATATGTGCAAATGGGAGCAAAATTTAAAATTGGAAAATTTCAGGAATTCTGGTCAAATTTTGTGGCTTCGCCGCACAGAGACCGTAATACGTAGGTTCCTGATTCGGATAACTTTTAATGCCACACTCCTCAACTTCATTTTCACCAAATTTCAGCTCGTTAGGGCAAACGCCTTGGGAGGAGTTCGTAAAATTACGAAGTTTTTAAAAACTGCTGAGTCATGTTTAGCGAATTTAGATCCAATATGGCCGACAATTGGTTGGGCGGACAGCGTTGCCGTAATAATATTTTTTGCTTGTCTTGTCACTATCTACCTCTCTGCCAAATTTTATGATTCTACGATTTAAAAAAAATTGGGCTCTTTCCTATCCCGTAATGCATTTTTTGTACACTTGGGGGCGCTGACGCGCCATATTTTTGAATTTCTGAAATCGGAAATAGCCAGAATGTACAGAGGCACGATTTTGAGAGGTGTGCAAATTTTCCTGAGACTTCGTCAATGTTCACTGGGTGAAAAATAGGGGGGTTGGTCCCAAGAAGAAGAAGAATTAAAGCCGCAAGCGGCATCGAACGGCCCTCGCGGGCCGCGCTCGTCGTACTCCACGCTCGTCGTACTCCGCTCTCGCAACTCGCTGCAAATGGCGCTGACGCGCCCTCATCCTTTCCTTTACTGGGGCTTTGTGGTGAAACAAAGCTGTGTCCCAAAACTGCTGTTGTTATGAATGAGGAAAAATTAGGCAATTGTTGTGGCTCTGCCGCATGGATACCGTAACACTTGTCCCGAAGATTTGGATAACTTTTGGTGTCATACTCCTCAGGAAGATGTCCACCAAATGTCAGGCTGATCGGGCTTACGCCCGAGGAGGAGTTCATTAAAGTACAAAGTTTCATTTGAGTGATTTTCCCCATAGGAATAACATGGGATGTATCTGTCATTTGTTGAAGTTTGGGCAGTTTTCGCGGCTTCGCCGCACAGAGACCGTAATACTTATCCTAATAATTTGGATAACTTTTGGTGACCCACTCCTCAGGATGATTGTCACCAAATTTCAGGTTGATCGGGCTTACGCCCGAGGAGGAGTGCGTTAAAGTACAAAGTTAAATTTGAGAGATTTTGCGATTTTCCCATATGAATAACATGGGTTTTTTCTGTCTTTTTTTAAATGTTGGCAAAATTCGCGGCTTCGCCGCGCAGAGACCGTAATACCTATGTTGATAATTTGGATAACTTTTGGTGCCCCACTCCTCAGGATGATTGTCACCAAGTTTGGGATTGATCGGGCTTACGCCCGAGGAGGAGTTCGTTAAAGTACAAAGTTCAATTTGAGAGATTGTGCGATTTTCCCATAGGAATAACATGGGGTTTTTCTGTGTTTTGTAAAATGTTTGCGAAATGTGCGGCTTCGCCGCACGGAGACCGTAATAGCTATCTTGATAATTTGGATAACTTTTGGTGCCCCACTCCTCAGGAAGATGTCCACCAAATTTCAGGTCGGTCGGGCTTGCGCCCGAGGAGGAGTTCGTTAAAATGCGTAGTGAAAAAAGATCCAAATTTGAGACAATTTTCGATTTTCCCATAGGAATAACATGGGATGTTTCGGTCATTGGTACGGCTTCGCCGTACAAAATACGACATGGGTCTGATTGGCTTTTTTGATCGGTAGGCCAAAATGGAATTTTGTGCAAAATTTCAAAAAATTCTAAAAAACTAAATTTTTTGCTCCCCATAGAAAAAGTTTTTTCACTCTATAGGGGGCGCTATCGCGCCAATTGAAAAAATTCCACCTAAAGTAGGTCCAGGCAAGAAAGTTAAACAACCTATTAAAATTTCGGCATAATCGGACTCGTTTTGGCAAAACGGGAGCATTTTTTAAATGTTGATTATCCAAAAAATCGTCAGTCAACTTTGGGGCTGCGCCGCGCAGAGACGGTAAAAGTTATTTTAACGAATTGGATAACTTTAGATGCCCCACTTGTCTAGAGCATGTGCAGCGATTTTGAGCGCCGTGGGCGAAACGCCCTAGGAGGAGTTCGTTCAAGTTCGAGGTGAGCAAAAACGCTGACTCAGCGTTTCGGAAGTTTAAATCCAATATGGCGGCTATACGGTGAGTCAGGGGGCGTGGCCATAATAATTTTTTTCTTTTTGTGCTCAGGAGAGGAATGCGTGTTCCGAATTTCGTGGCTGTACGACAAACTTGACGTCGGGACGCCTCCCATAGGCGCAATGTATTTTGACTTTTGTCGGTGGCGCTGTCGCGCCATTTTTTTTCCCCAAACATGACACCTATAAAAAACAAAATTTTTCGCCGATTCTGAATTTTGGGTAAAGTTTGGTGAGTTTTTGAGCATGTTCAGGGGGTCAAATTAGAGCTCAAAGAGCAGAAGAAAAAAGAAAAAAAAAAATAATAATAAAAAAATATAGCCGCAAGCGGCAATGATCGGCCCTCGCCCGCGCCACGCCGCCGCCCCGCAATGCCAGAGGGGGGCGCTTACGCGCCCCAATTTCCCTCCTCATAAAATACCTGCTGCGAATCCAGTGGCGCTACCGCGCCTCCTACTGCTCATATTTAACTGAAAATGTGTAAAATTGGTCAAAGTTTGCGGCTGCGCCAAGACAAAGACTGTAACACTTGTGCTAAAATCCTGGATAACTTTAGATGGCCCACTCCTCAAGATCATTTTCACCAAATTTCAGGATGGTTGGGCTTACGCCCTAGGAGGAGTTCGTTAAAATACAAAGTTTCATTTGAGTGATTTTGCATTTTCCCCATAGGAATAACATGGAATGTTTCTGTCATTTGTACAAGTTTGGGCACTTTTTGCGGCTTCGCCGCATAGAGACCGTAATACTTATCCATAAAATGTGGATAACTTTTGGTGCCCCACTCCTCAAGATGATTGTCACTAAGTTTCAGGTTGGTCGGCTACGCCCGAGGAGGAGTGCGTTAAAGTACAAAGTTTAATTTGAGCGATTTTGAGATTTTCCCATAGGAATAACATGGTGGTTTTCTGTCTATTCAAAAATGTTGCCGAAATTTGGGGCTTCGCCACACGGAGACCGTAATACTTATCCCTACAATTTGGATAGCTTTTAGTGCCCCACTCCTCAGGAAGATGTTCACCAAATTTCAGGTTGGTCGGGCTTACGCCCGAGGAGGAGTTCGCTAAAATGCGTAGTAGAAAAATATGCAAATTTGAGACATTTTTCGATTTTCCCATAGGAATAACATGGGATGTTTTGGTCATTGGTACGGCTTCGCCGTACAAAATATGACATGGGTCTGATTGGCTTTTTTGATCGGTAGGCCAAAATGGAATTTTGTGCAAAATTTCAAAAAATTCTAAAAAACTAAATTTTTTGCTCCCCATATAAAAGTTTGCTTTAATCTGTAGGGGGCGCTAGCGCGCGGAATTTAATTCTTTCACCTCTAGTAGGTTTCAGGCAGGGAGTTTAACAACTTGTTCAAATTTGATGCAATTCGGACTTTATATGTGGAAATGGGAGCAAAATTAAAAATTGGAAAATTTCAGGAATTCTGGGCAAATTTTGTGGCTTCGCCGCACAGAGACCGTAAAACGTAGGTTCCTGATTTGGATAACTTTTAATGCCACACTCCTCAACTTCATTTTCACCAAATTTCAGCTTGTTCGGTTAAACGCCCTGGGAGGAGTTCGTAAAAGTACGAAGTTTAAAAAAAACGCTGAGTCAGGATTAGCGAGTTTTCATCCAATATGGCCGACAATTGGTTGGGCGGACGGCGTTGCCGTAATAATATTTTTTGCTTCTCTTGTCACTATCTACCTCTCTGCCAAATTTCATGATTCTACGATGATTTTTTTTTTGGGCACTTTCGTATCCCGTAATGCATTTTTTGTACACTTGGGGGCGCTGACGCGCCATATTTTCGAATTTTGAAAATCAGAAATAGCCAGAATGTACAGAGGCACGATTTTTAGAGGTGTGCAAATTTTCCTGAGACTTCGTCAATGTTCACTGGGTGAAAAATAGGGGTTGGTCCCAAAAAGAATAAGAAGAAGAATAATATTCGATCACGAAAACAATGTTTCCCCTTTTTTTACTTCACAAACTATACATTTTCGGAAAAGCGCACGCGCTTTCCTACGTTTTGGTATGGGTCCTGGTCACTGGCGGACACTTTCGAGATTTTCAGTGGGCTCCGCCCACTTTCTGTCGTGGCCCTATTTACAATAGTAATGTTCAGTTTTTACATTAAATTGTTATATGCACGAACGTGCATGCGTTGAAACGCATGGTGGCGCCTCAGCGCACCTGGCGCTTTACGTGGGGATGACGGCCGCGAACCGTGCGCACTTTTCGCACGGGCTTACGCCGTTTACAGCGATAATGTTCAATTTTCCCACTACTAATTGGTATGCACGGGCGTGCATGAGTTGGGAATGCGTTAGTGAGTGTTTGGAAGCGGGCGGCGCTTGGCTGATTCGTGCGCCGTGCGCACTTTCGCGTGCCGCGACGGCACTGCGAAACTAATAGGCCTCGCCAGCTTGTGGCGCTCGGGCCTAATTAAAGCATGGCGGCGATGGTAACCCTCGCCCGCACGCGCGACCGCCTTCCCACGCAGCCCTCGGCCGGTCCCAAACCGCCCCGGGGCGCCGTCCTCCTCCTCTGAGCGTCACCCGGGCCCCTGTTACCCCTCCTCCCCCCGCTCACGCCGGGTGGCGTCTCTATAGAAGTGCATTGGCGGACACTGCTCTCCAGAAGTGCCCAAACCGCCCAAAACCTGATTTCGATGTAATTGACTTTTTCGATCGAAATGCTCTAAATAATGCGTCTGCCAAGTTTCACTGACTTTGCTCGAAATAATTGTGGCCTCTCCATAGACTTGTGCCATGTCTCATAGGAAATGCATGGGGAATATGCGTGGCCCCCCAGGCAAAACGATCCAAAATAGGACATTGATGTAATTGACTTTTTTGCAGCTTTTGACACTTAAAATTAGATTCCAAGATTTCGTTGCAAACCGAAAATTATGGAACTTTTTACACTGACCAGCAGGGGGCGCTATAGTGAAAAGTGCTCATGTGCTCCTGTGTCTGTTCTGTTTAATATTTGATTCGGCATCTGTGGTTACAGTTTGTGCTCTGTACGGCAATGCTTGTGGCTTGGAGAATAATTTTAAGAAACAGGAAATTAAGGCGATTTGCGATGGCGAACCATGGCTATACCGTAAACGCTATCATCAAAAATTGGTTTTTAATCGAATTTCAATGCGTCCTGATCTGGAACGTGTATGTTAGACTGATGTGGGCCCAAAAACCTAGGACCCTTTTGCAATGGAAAAAAAAAACTTAAAGTGGCGTCTAAAATTAAATTCAATATGGCCGCCTTGTTGTTTGTCTAAGCACTGCGCACCAATTATGTTTTAGGGTCGTCTTTATGTGTACTATCACTGTGGCAAATTTCATAGGCCTCCTCCAAAATAAATGTGTCTCCCTTTCCATAGGCCTGACCCAACAGGTGGCGCTGTAGAGGCTGTATTTGAGTTGCATGTAAAATGGTGTTATGGGGCATTTATTTTCCTTGAAAGGAGTCATTGTATTAAGTTTGGTGGCTGTTACTCACTGCTTAGTGGCTTTTTGCTCCATCTTTGAGTGATGAGAGCCAGGCTCCCATAGAGAATGAATAGGACCTCAGGAGGGCCCTAGAGGCAAAAGTGTGAAGAATAGGGCATGGGTCCCATTGACTTTTTGCTTCTTATAAAGCAAATAATCATCTCCCAAGATTCGGTGTCAATTGGATAATCTGGACACTTTTAACTGAACTGTAGGGGGCGCTATAGTGATTCGTGGTCCTGTGCTCCCTAGTCTATTTTGTGTAATATTTAATTCTCCATCATTGGTGGCAATTTGGGCTCTGTAGGCACAGTCCATGTGTCTTTGAGGAGCGGGCAAAGAAACAAGAAATTAAGGCGATTTGAGACAGGATGTCACGACTAAACGTGTGAGATAGGCCAAAAATGTTGGATCAGTATCAAAGTTCAATGCGTCCCGATCAGGAACGTGTATGTTAGACTGATGTGGGTCCAAAAACCAAGGACCCTTTTGCAATGGAAAAAAAAAAAACTTAAAGTGGCGTCTAAAATTAAATTCAATATGGCCGCCTTGTCGTTTGTCTGATGAGTTTGCACCAATTATGTTTTAGGGTCATATTTATGTGTACTATCACTGTGGCAAATTTCATAGGCCTCCTCCAAAATAAATGCGTCTCCCTTTCCATAGGCCTGACCCAACAGGTGGCGCTGTAGAGCCTGTATTTGACTTGCATGTAAAATGGTGTTATGGGGCATTTATTTTCCTTAACAGGAGTCACTGTATTAAGTTTGGTGGCTGTTACTCACTGTTTAGTGGCTTTTTGCTGCATCTTTGTGCAAAGAGAATATATTCTCCCATAGAGAATGTTTACCAGCTCTGGAGGGCCCTGGAGGGCCCTAGAGGCAAAAGTGTGAAGAATAGGCCATGGGTCTCATTGGCTTTTCTGATCAGGAGGCCGTCTAGGATTTGTGTGCAAATTTTCAAAAATAAAAGTCAAAGTAATTGTTTTTCTCCCCATTGTAATTTAGTGCGCTCCTACAGGTGGCGCCGTAGGGTTGATTGTTATTGTGCGCACATAAATGGATTCAGCTGCTTGACGTTTACGTGTGTTTCAAATTTCATGTCGATCGGAGAATGCGTGTGCGCGCAGGAACTATTTAAATGATTTCGTGAGTACTCTTTGCGCCCCTGGTGGCCAACGGTGATAAATGCACCATATCACTAATTCAGTTTTTTTCATGGCGCCCTACACTGGACATATTCCCCAAGTTTGGTCAAAATCGGACAATGTTGACTTTTCACTTAATAGGTAGGGGGCGCTAGCGAGTACTTTTTATTTATTTTTATTAATGCATTACATTCAGACCATAATTACGCACTTGTGACTGAAATTACAGCTCTCTCAGTCCAAGCGTGTAGCCGTGACATGCGATCGGAAAAACAGGAAACGAAGGCGTTCTTCGATGGCGAGCCGCGGCGAAACCATTTGAGATATCCGAAAAAACGCGGATAACTATTGAATTTCAATCCGTGTAGATTGCGTACGTGTATGCCAGACCCATGTCGGGCAAAAACCCTAGGACTGTTAGGAGCTCAAAAAAAAAAAGTCAAACTGGCGTGGCGACTTCCGTCCAATATGGCCGCCGTGCGCTTGGTCCGAGGGCCGCGCTCCAATGTCATGTTTTGCTTGGTTCACTGTTCTCTATCACTGTTCCGAGTTTCGTGCGCGTCGGGCTATTTTTGCTCGTCCCATTTCCCATAGGGTCCGATTCGGGCCGGTGCTGTTCGTTCGGGTCGGGTCGGACATGTTCGGGATGCACGTTTTCTTAAATTTTTCGCCGGGCCGGTCGCGACTATACCCCTATGTCAGACTTTTCGTGCATGTTTACTGGGTCAAAAATGGGCCGATAGGCGGTGAAAAAAATAATAATAATTAAAGCCGCGCAGCGGCGATGGTGGCCCTCGCCCCGCGCGCGACCGCCTTCCCACGCGGCCTCGGACGGTCCAAAACCGCCCTGGGGCGCCGTCCTCCTCCTCTGAGCGTCACTCGGGCCCCGTGACCCCCCTCCCCCGCTCACGCCGGGTGGCGTCCCTATAGAAGTGCATTGGCGGGCGCTGCTCTCCAGAAGTGACGAAACCGCTCAAAACACGGCTTCGATGTAATTGACTTTTTCGATCGGAATGCTCTAAATAATGCGTCTGCCAAGTTTCACTGACTTTGCTCGAAATTATTTTGGCCTCTCCATAGACTTATGACATGTCTCATAGGAAATGCATGGGGAATATGCGTGCCCCCCCAGGCCAAACAATCCAAAATAGGACATCGATGTAATTGACTTATTTGCAGCTTTTGACACTTAAAATCAGATTCCAAGATTTCGTGGAAATCCGATAATTTTGGTACTTTTACATGATCAGCAGGGGGCGCTATAGTGAAAAGTGCTCATGTGCTCTTGAGTCTGTTCTGTTTAATATTTGATTTGGCATCTGTGGTTACAGTTTGTGCTCTGTACGGCAATGCCTGTGGCTTGGAGAATAAGTTTAAGATACAGGAAGTGAAGGCGAATTCTGACAGGAAGTCATGACTAAACCGAATGAGACAGGCCAAAAATGTGGTTTATTATAAAAATTTCAATGTGTCCTGATCAGGAGCGTGTATGTAAGACTGATCTTAGCCCAAAAACCTAGGACCCTTTTGCAATGGAAAAGTGTAAAAAAAAGTGGCGTCTAAAATTAAAGTCAATATGGCCGCCTTGCCGTTTGTCTGATCACTGTGCACCAATTATGTTTTAGGGTCGTCTTTATGTGTACTATCACCGTGCCAAATTTCATAGGCCTCCTCCAAACTAAATGCATCTCCCTTTCCATAGGCCTGATACAACAGGTGGCGCTGTAGAGGCTGTATTTGAGTTGCATGAAAAATATGGTTATGAACCATTAATGTCTCTTATATGTAGACATTGTATTAAGTTTGGTGGCTGTTACTCACTGCTTAGTGGGTTTTTGCTGCCTCTTTGTGTGAGGACAGTCTGACTCCCATAGAGAATGCATGGGAGCTCTGGAGGGCCCTAGAGGCAAAAGTGTGAAAAATAGGCCATGGGTCTCATTGACTTTTTTGCATCTTATATAGCAAAGAATCATGTCCCAAAATTTGGTGTCAATCGGACAATCTGGACACTTTTAAGTGAACTGTAGGGGGCGCTATAGTTATTAGTGATCCTGTGCTCCCTGGTCTATTTTGTGTAATATTCAATTCTCCATCATTGGTGGCAATTTGGACTCTGTAGGCACAGTCCAAGTGCCTCTGAGGGATAAGCACAAAAACAGGAAATGATGGCGATATTTGACAGGAAGTCACGCGCAAACCCTAAGAGATATCTCCAAAAATTGGTTTTTTATCGAATTTCAATGCGTCCTGATCAGGAACGTGTATGTTAGAGTGATGTAGGCCCAAAGACCTAGGACCCTTTTGCAATGGAAAAAACTTAAAAGTGGCATCTAAAATTATAATCAATATGGCCGCCTTGTCGTTTGTCTGATCACTGCGCACCAATTATGTTTTAGGGTCGTCTTTATGTGTACTATCACCGTGCCAAATTTCATAGGCCTCCTCCAAACTAAATGCATCTCCCTTTCCATAGGCCTGACCCAACAGGTGGCGCTGTAGAGGCTGTATTTGAGTTGCATGAAAAATATGGTTATGAACCATTAATGTCTCTTATATGTAGACATTGTATTAAGTTTGGTGGCTGTTACTCACTGCTTAGTGGGTCTTTGCTGCCTCTTTGTCTGAAGACAGTCTGACTCCCATAGAGAATGAATAGGAGCTCTGGAGGGCCCTAGAGGCAAAAGTGTGAAGAATAGGCCATGGGTCTCATTGGCTTTTCTGATCAGGAGGCCGTCTAGGAATTGTTTGCAAATTTTCACAAATAAAAGTCAAAGTAATTGTTTTTCTCCCCATTGTAATTTAGTGCCCTCCTACAGATGGCGCCGTAGGGTTGATTGTTATTGTGCGCACATAAATGGATTCAGCTGCTTGACGTTTACGTGTGTTTCAAATTTCATGTCGATCGGAGTATGCTTGTGCGTGCAGGAGCTATTTAAATGATTTAGTGAGTACTCTTTGCGCCCCTGGTGGCCAACGGTGATAAATGCACCATATTACTAATTCAGTTTTTTTCATGGCGCCCTACACTGGACATATTCCCCAAGTTTGGTCAAAATCAGACAATGTTGACTTTTCACTTAATAGGTAGGGGGCGCTAGCGAGTACTTTTAATGTATTTTTTTCAATGCATTATATTCAGACCATAATTACGCACTCGTGACTGAAATTACAGCTCTCTCAGTCCAAGCGTGTAGCCGTGACATGCGATCGGAAAAACAGGAAACGAAGGCGTTCTTCGATGGCGAGCCGCGGCGAAACCATTTGAGATATCCGAAAAAAAGCGGATTACTATTGAATTTCAATCCATGTAGATCGCCTACGTGTATGCCAGACCCATATCGGACCAAAACCCTAGGCCTGCAGTTAGCTCAAAAAAAAAAAGTCAAACTGGCGTGGCGACTTCGGTCCAATATGGCCGCCGTGCGCTTGGTCCGAGGGCCGCGCTCCAATGTCATGTTTTGCTCGGTTCACTGTTCTCTATCATTGCTCCGAGTTTCGTGCGCGTCGGGCAAAATTTGCTCGTCCCATTTCCCATAGGGGTCCGATTCGGGCCGGTGCTGTTCGTTCGGTTCGGGTCGGATGCTCTCGAGACGCGCGAATTATCAAATTTTTCGCCGGGCCGATCGCGACAATACCCCTATGTGGGACTTTTCGTGCATGTTCACTGGGTCAAAAAGGCCCGCCAATAGTAAGAAAAAAAAAAAAAGAATAAGAAAGAAACCAACGAAGAACAATGTCCCTCGCCAGTTTACTGGCTCGGGCCAATTAAAGCCGCAAAGCGGCGATGATGGCCCTCGCCCCGCGCGCGACCGCCTTCCCACGCGGCCTCGGCCGGTCCCAAACCGCCCCGGTGTCCCGTCCTCCTCCTCTGAGCGTCACTCGGGCCTCCGTGATCCCCCCTCCCCCCACTCACACCGGGTGGCGTCCCTATAGGAGTGCATTGGCGGGCACTGCTCTCCAGAAGTGGCAAATCCGCTCAAAACCTGACTTCGATGTAATTGACTTTTTCGATCGGAATGCTCTAAATAATGCGTCTGCCGAGTTTCACTGACTTTGCTCTAAATAATTGTGGCCTCTCCATAGACTTGTGCCATGTCTCATAGGAAATGCATGAGGAATATGCGTGGCCCCCCAGGCCAAACGATCCAAAATAGGACATCGATGTAATTGACTTATTTGCAGCTTTTGACACTTAAAATCAGATTCCAAGATTTCGTGGAAAACCGATAATTTTGGTACTTTTACATGACCAGCAGGGGGCGCTATAGTGAATAGTGCTCATGTGCTCCTGAGTCTGTTCTGTTTAATATTTGATTCGGCATCTGTGGTTACAGTTTGTGCTCTGTACGGCAATGCCTGTGGCTTGGAGAATAAGTTTAAGATACAGGAAGTGAAGGCGAATTCTGACAGGAAGTCATGACTAAACCGAATGAGACAGGCCAAAAATGTGGTTTATTATAAAATTTTAATGCGTCCTGATCAGGAGCGTGTATGTAAGACTGATCTAGGCCCAAAACCCTAGGACAAGTTCTCAATGGAAAACGAAAACTTAAAGTAGCGTTTAAAATAAAAATCAATATGGCGCCTTCTGGGTTGGTTTTATGACTGAGCACCAATTATGTTTTAGGGTGCTTTTTATGTGTACTATCACTCTGCCAAATTGTATGGGCCTCCTCCAAAGTAAATGCGTCTCCCTCTCCATAGGCCTCACCCAAAAGGTGGCGCTGTAGAGGCTGTTTATTAGTTTCAGGAAAAATACGGTTATGACCCATTAATTTCTCTTAAAAGGAGTCACTGTATTGAGTTTGGTGGCTGTCCTGCAGGTTTTAGTTGTTTTTTATTGCAGCCTTGTGTGAAGATAGTCTGAGTCCCATAGACAATGAATGGGAGCTCTGGAGGCCTCTAGAGGCAAAAGTGTGAAAAATAGGCCATGGGTCTTATTGACTTTTTTGCATCTTATATAACAAAGAATCATGTCCCCAAATTTGGTGTCAATCGGACAATCTGGACACTTTTAAGTGAACTGTAGGGGGCGCTATAGTTATTAGTGGTCCTGTGCTCCCTGGTCAATTTTGTGTAATATTCAATTTTCCATCATTGGTGGCAATTTGGGCTCTGTAGGCACAGTCCAAGTGCCTCTGAGGGATAAGCACAAAAACAGGAAATGATGGCGATATTTGAAAGGAAGTCACGCGCAAACCCTAAGAGATATCTCCAAAAACTGGTTGGCCCGAGCCAGTAAACTGGCGAGGGACATTGTGTTTCGTCCGTTTATTGCTTATTATACTTGTCGTTTTCATACTCTTCGCGCCCCTTTTTGACCCAGTAAACATGCACGAAAAGTCTTCAATGGGGGTATAGTCGCGATCGGCCCGGAAAAAAATTTCGTATTTCGTGCGTCTCGAGAGCGTCCGACCCGAACCGAACGAACAGCACCGGCCCGAATCGGACCCCTATGAGAAATGGGACGAGCAAATTTTGCCCGACGCGCACGAAACTCGGAGCAGTGATAGAGAACAGTGACCCGAGCAAAACATGACATTGGAGCGCGGCCCTCGGACCAAGCGCACGGCGGCCATATTGGACGGAAGTCGCCACGCCAGTTTGACATTTTTTTTTTGAGCTCCGATGAGTCCTACAGTTTTGGCCCGACATGGGTCTGGCATATACGTAGACGATCTACACGGATTGAAATTCAATAGTTATCCACTTTTATTCGGATATCTCAAATGGTCTCGCCGTGGCTCGCCATCGAAGAACGCCTTCGTTTCCTGTTTTTACGATCGCATGTCACGGCTACACGCTTGGACTGAGAGAGCTGTAATTTCAGTCACGAGTGCGTAATTATGATCTGGAATGTAATGCATTAATAAAAATAAATAAAAGTACTCGCTAGCGCCCCCTACCTATTATGTCAATCATCGACTTTTTCCGATTTGGAAGAAAATTGGGGAATATGTCCAGTGCAGGGCGCCATGAAAAAAACTGAATTAGTGATATGGTGCATTTATCACCGTTGGCCACCAGGGGCGCAAAGAGTGCTCACCAAATCATTTCAATAGCTCCTGCACGCACATGCATACTCCGATCGACATGAAATTTGAAACACTCGTAAACGTAAAGCTGCTTAATCCATTTATATGCGCACAATAACAATCAACCCTACGGCGCCACCTGTAGGAGCGCACTAAATTACAATGGGGAGAAAAACAATTACTTTGACTTTTATTAGTGAAAATTTGCAGACAATTCCTAGACGGCCTCCTGATCAGAAAAGCCAATGAGACCCATAGCCTATTTTTCACACTTTGCCTCTAGAGGCCTCCAGAGCTCCTATTCATTGTCTATGGGACTCAGACTGTTTTCACACAAGGCTGCAATAAAAAACAACTAAAACCTGCAGGACAGCCACCAAACTCAATATAGTGACTCCTTTTAAGGGACATTAATGGGTCATAACCGTATGTTTACTGAAAGCAATATTTTCCATTGAGAACTTGTCCTAGGGTTTTGGGCCTAGATCAGTCTAACATACATTTTCCTGATCAGGACGCATTGAAATTCAATAAAAAACCAGTTTTTGGAGATATCTCTTAGGGTTTGCGTGTGACTTCCTTTCAAATATCGCCATCATTTCCTGTTTTTGTGCTTATCCCTCAGAGGCACTTGGACTGTGCCTACAGAGCCCAAATTGCCACCAATGATGGAAAATTGAATATTACACAAAATTGACCAGGGAGCACAGGACCACTAATAACTATAGCGCCCCCTACAGTTCACTTAAAAGTGTCCAGATTGTCCGATTGACACCAAATTTTGGGACATGATTCTTGGCTATATAAGATGCAAAAAAGTCAATGGGACCCATGGTCTATTTTTCACAGTTTTGCCTCTAGAGGCCTCCAGATCTCCCATTCATTGTCTATGGGACTCAGACTGTCTTCACACAAGGCTGCAATAAAAAACAACTAAAACCTACAGGACAGCCACCAAACTCAATACAGTGACTCCTTTTAAGAGACATTAATGGGTCATAGCTGTATTTTTCCTGAAACTAATAAACAGCCTCTACAGCGCCACCTTTTGGGTGAGGCCTAAGGAGAGGGACACGCATTTACTTTGGAGGAGGCCCATACAATTTGGCACAGTGATAGTACACATAAAAAGCACCCTAAAACATAATTGGTGCTCAGTCATAAAACCAACGAGAAGGCGGCCATATTGATTTTTATTTTAAACGCTACTTTAAGTTTTCGTTTTCCATTGAGAACTTGTCCTAGGGTTTTGGGCCTAGAGCAGTCTTACATACACGCTCCTGATCAGGACGCATTGAAATTTTATAATAAACCACATTTTTGGCCTGTCTCATTCGGTTTAGTCATGACTTCCTGTCAGAATTCGCCTTCACTTCCTGTATCTTAAACTTATTCTCCAAGCCACAGGCATTGCCGTACAGAGCACAAACTGTAACCACAGATGCCGAATCAAATATTAAACAGAACAGACTCAGGAGCACATGAGCACTTTTCACTATAGCGCCCCCTGCTGGTCATGTAAAAGTACCAAAATTATCGGTTTTCCACGAAATCTTGGAATCTGATTTTAAGTGTCAAAAGCTGCAAATAAGTCAATTACATCAATGTCCTATTTTAGATCGTTTGCCCTGGGGGGCCACGCATATTCCTCATGCATTTCCTATGAGACATGTCATAAGTCTATGGAGAGGCCAAAATTATTTAGAGCAAAGTCAGTGAAACTCGGCAGACGCATTATTTAGAGCATTCCGATAGAAAAAGTCAATTACATCGAAGTCAGGTTTTGAGCGGATTTGCCACTTCTGGAGAGCAGTGCCCGCCAATGCACTCCTATAGGGACGCCACCCGGTGTGAGTGGGGGGAGGGGGGATCACGGAGGCCCGAGTGACGCTCAGAGGAGGAGGACGGGACACCGGGGCGGTTTGGGACTGGCCGAGGCCGCGTGGGAAGGCGGTCGCGTGCGGGGCGAGGGCCATCATCGCCGCTTTGCGGCTTTAATTGGCCCGAGCCAGTAAACTGGCGAGGGACATTGTGTTTCGTCGGTTTCTTACTTCTTATTTTGCTCGTTTTCTTACTCTTCGCGGCCCTTTTTGACCCAGTAAACATGCACGAAAAGTCTTCAATGGGGGTATAGTCGCGATCGGCCCGAAAAAATTTCGTATTTCGTATGCGTCTCGAGAGCGTCCGACCCGAACCGAACGAGCAGCACCGCCCGAATCGGACCCCTATGGGAAATGGGACGAGCAAATTTTGCCCGACGCGCATCTAAACTCGGAGCAGTGATAGAGAACAGTGACCCGAGCAAAACATGACATTGGAGCGCCGCCTCGGACCAAGCGCACGGCAGCCATATTGGACCAAGTCGCCACGCCAGTTTGACTTTTTTTGACGGAGAACATGGACTAGGCTTTGCCACCCCTGGGTCTGGCATACCTTTATACGATCGGGACACATTGAAATTTAATACTCTGCCTCTATTATTCGGATAACTCGAACGGTTTCGCAGTGGCTCGCCATCGACGAACGCCTTCGTTTCCTGTTTTTCCGATCGCATGTCACGGCTACACGCTTGGACTGAGAAAGCTGTAATTTCAGTCACGAGTGCGTAATTATGATCTGAATGTAATGCATTAATAAAAATAAATAAAAGTACTCGCTAGCGCCACCTACCTATTAAGTCAAACATCGACTTTGTCCGATTTGGACGAAACTTGGGGAATATGTCCAGTGCAGGGCGCCATGAAAAAAAATGAATTAGCGATATGGTGCATTTATCACCGTTGGCCACCAGGGGCGCAAAGAGTACTCACCAAATCATTTAAATAGCTCCTGCACGCACATGCATACTCCGATCGACATGAAATTTGAAACACACGTAAACGTAAAGCTGCTGAATCCATTTATATGCGCACAATAACAATCAACCCTACGGCGCCACCTGTAGGAGCGCACTAAATTACAATGGGGAAAAAAAAACTTACTTTGACTTTTATTAGTGAAAATTTGCAGACAATTCCTAGACGGCCTCCTGATCAGAAAAGCCAATGAGACCCATAGCCTATTTTTCACATTTTTGCCTCTAGAGCCCTCCAGAGCTCCCATTCATTGTCTATGGGAGTCGGACTCGCTTCACATTTCTTACTCTTCGCGGCCCTTTTTGACCCAGTAAACATGCACGAAAAGTCTTCAATGGGGGTATAGTCGTGATCGGCCCGGAAAAAAATTTCGTATTTCGTGCGTCTCGAGAGCGTCCGACCCGAACCGAACGAGCAGCACCGGCCCGAATCGGACCCCATGGGAAATGGGACGAGGAAATTTTGCCCGGACGCGTACCTAAACTTCGGAGCAGAGATAGAGAACAGTGAACCGAGCAAAACATGACATTGGAGCGCGGCCCTCGGACCAAGGGCACGGCGGCCATATTGGACCGAAGTCGCCACGCCAGTTTGACTTTTTTTTTTTGACGGAGAACATGGACTAGGGCTTTTGCCACACGTGGGTCTGGCATACATTTATGCGATCGGGACACATTGAAATTTAATAATCTGCCACTTTTTTTGGCCTATCTCGTGTGGTTTGGTCATGACTTCCTGTGAAAAATCGCCTCTATTTCCTGTTTCTCTGCGTGCTCCTCAAAGGCACATGGACTGGACCCACAGAGTCCAAATTGCCACCAATGATTGAGAATTAAATACTACACAAAATAGACTAGGGAGCACAGGACCACGAATCACTATAGCGCCCCCTACAGTTCAGGTAAATGCTCCAAGCTTGTCCGATTGACACCAAATTTGGCCAGATGATTCTATACTTCATAAGATGCAAAAAAGTCAATGGGACCCATGCCCTATTCTTCATAATTTTGCCTCTAGAGCCCCCCAGAGCTCCTATTCATTCTCTATGGGAGTCTGATTCTATTCACACAAGGCTGCAATAAAAAACAACTAAAACCTGCAGGACAGCCACCAAACTCAATACAGTGACTCCTTTTAAGGGACATTAATGGGTCATAACTGTATTTTTCATGAAACTAATAAACAGCCTCTACAGCGCCACCTTTTGTGTGAGGCCTATGGAGAGGGAGACACATTTACTTTGGAGGAGGCCCATAAAATTTGGCACAGTGATAGTACACATAAAAAGCACCCTAAAACATAATTGGTGCTCAGTCGTCAGACCAACAACATGGCGGCCATATTGATTTTTATTTCACACGCCACTTTAAGTTTTTATTTTCCATTGAGAACTTGTCCTAGGGTTTTGTACCGACATTGGTCTAACATACACGTGCCTAATCAAGACAGATTGGAATTTAATAATCTGCCATTTTTTTGGGTTTATCTCGTGCGGTTTAGTCATGACTTCCTGTGAAAAATCGCCTCTATTTCCTGTTTCTTGGCGTGCTCCTCAAAGGCACATGGACTGTGCCTACAGAGTCCAAATTGCCACCAATGATGGAGAATTAAATACTACACACAATAGACTAGGGAGCACAGGGCCACGAATCACTATAGCGCCCCCTACAGTTCAGTTAAAAGCTGCAAGCTTGTCCGATTGACACCAAATTTGGAGAGATGATTCTATGCTTCATAAGATGCAAAAAAGTCAATGGGACCCATGCCCTATTCTTCACACTTTTGCCTCTAGAGCCCTCCAGAGCTCCCATTCATTGTCTATGGGACTCAGACTGTCTTCACACAAGGCTGCAATAAAAAACAACTAAAACCTGCAGGACAGCCACCAAACTCAATACAAAGACTCCTTTTAAGGGACATTAATGGGTCATAACTGTATTTTTCCTGAAACTAATAAACAGCCTCTACAGCGCCACCTTTTGGGTGAGGCCTATGGAGAAGGAGACACATTTACTTTGGAGGAGGCCCATAAAATTTGGCACAGTGATAGTACACATAAAAAGCACCCTTAAACATAATTGGTGCTCAGTCGTCAGACCAACGACATGGCGGCCATATTGATTTTTATTTCACGCGCCACTTTAAGTTTTTATTTTCCATTGAGAACTTGTCCTAGGCTTTTTGGCCGACATCGGTCTAACGTACACGTGCCTAATCAAGACAGATTGGAATTTAATAATCTGCCAATTTTTTTGGCCTATCTCGCGCGGTTTAGTCATGACTTCCTGTGAAAAATTGCCTCTATTTCCTGTTTCTCAGTGCTTCTCAAAGGCACATGGACTGTGCCTACAGAGTCCAAATTGCCACCAATGATGGAGAATTAAATGCTAAACAAAATACACTAGGGAGCACAGGGCCACGAATCACTATAGCGCCCCCTACAGTTCAGTTAAAAGCTGCAAGCTTGTCCGATTGACACCAAATTTGGGGACATGATTCTATGCTTCATAAGATGCAAAAAGTCAATGGGACCCATGCCCTATTCTTTCATAATTTTGCCTCTAGAGCCCCCAGAGCTCCTATTCATTCTTTATGGGAGTGTGATTCTATTCACACAAGGCTGCAATAAAAAACAACTAAAACCTGCAGGACAGCCACCCAACTTAATACAGTGACTCCTTTTAAGGGACATTAATGGGTCATAACTGTATTTTTCCTGAAACTAATAAACAGCCTCTACAGCGCCACCTTTTGGGTGAGGCCTATGGAGAAGGAGACACATTTACTTTGGAGGAGGCCCATAAAATTTGGCACAGTGATAGTACACATAAAAAGCACCCTAAAACATAATTGGTGCTCAGTCATAAGACCAACAACATGGCGTGCTATATTGATTTTTATTTTAAATGCCACTTTAAGCTTTTTATTTTCCATTGAGAACGTGTCCTAGGGTTTTTGGCCGACATCGGTCTAACGTACACGTGTCTAATCAAGACAGATTGGAATTTAATAATCTGCCATTTTTTTTAGCCTATCTCGTGCGGTTTAGTCATGACTTCCTGTGAAAAAACACCTTAATTTCCTGTTAATTTCAATATCTCTCCTAGCCACAGGTATTGCCCTACAGAGCCCAAACTGTAGTCACCGATGCAGAATAAAAATATTAAACGGAACAGACTCAGGAGCACATAAGCAGGTTTCACTATAGCGCCCCTGCTGGTCATGTAAAAGTACCAACATTTCCTAATTTCCACGAAATCTTGTAAACTGCTTTTGAAGCGGCAAAGCTGCAAAAAAGTCTATTACATTGATGTCCTATTTTGTATTGTTTTGACTCTGGGAGCACACATATCCCCCATTCATTTCCTATGACACATTTCATAAGTCTATGGAGATCCCTAAATTATTTCGAGCAAAGTCAGTGAAACTTGGCAGATGCATTATTTAGAGCATTTTGATCGAATAAGTTAATTACATCGAAGCCGTGTTTTGGATGCTTTTGCCACTTTTGGAGAGCAGTGCCCGCCTATGCACTTCTACAGGGACGGCGCTTGGGGGGAGGGGGGGTTACGGAGGCCCGAGTGACGCTCAGAAGAGGAGGACGGTGCCCGTGGGCCGTTTGGGACCGCCGAGGCTGCTTGGGAAGGCGGTCGCGTGCGGGGCGAGGGCCATCATCGCCGCTTTGCGGCTTTAATTTTTTATTGAATTTCAATGCGTCCTGATCAGGAAAATGTATGTTAGACTGATCTAGGCCCAAAACCCTAGGACAAGTTCTCAATGGAAAATAAGAAGTTAAAGTGGCGTTTAAAATAAAAATCAATATGGCCGCCATCTCGTTGGTCTGATGACTGAGCACCAATTATGTTTTAGGGTGCTTTTTATGATAAGATAAGATAAGAGATCCTTTATTTGTCCCACAATGGGGAAATTCCACTGTTGCAACACACAGTTTAGGACAGAAATGAATGAAATAGGCGCATGCAATAAAAATAGGATAAATAAACATGGTCATAAACAATACAATATAAAGTATAAAGTGCACACTCTTATTTACAGTAAAAATGGTAGCTAAAGTGGCTTAAGTGTATTGTTATATACAGTAAGTGACTATGGTGAGGTAAAAGTCTATTAATAGTATGTTAAATTATATTGCACATGATTGTAGCGGGTGAATGGCACATGTTCAGGGCTAACAGTGTTCATTGTAAAGTCTGACAGCAGCAGGAAGGAAAGACCTGCGAAACCTCTCCTTCACACAGCGAGGGTGAATCAGTCTGTCACTGAAGCTGCTCTCCAGGGCAGACAGAGCGTCCTGCAGGGGGTGGGACTCATGGTCCAGCATGTACTATCACTGTGCCAAATTTTATGGGCCTCCTCCAAAGTAAATGTATCTCTCTCTCCTTAGGCCTCACCCAAAAGGTGGCGCTGTAGAGGCTGTTTATTAGTTTCAGGAAAAATACGGTTATGATCCATTAATGTCTCTTAAAAGGAGTCACTGTATTGAGTTTGGTGGCTGTCCTGCAGGTTTTAGTTGTTTTTTATTGCAGCCTTGTGTGAAGATAGTCTGAGTCCCATAGACAATGAATGGGAGATCTGGGGGCCGCTAGAGGCAAAAGTGTGAAAAATAGGCCATGGGTCTCATTGACTTTTTTGCATCTTATATAACAAAGAATCATGTCCCCAAATTTGGTGTCAATCGGACAATCTGGACACTTTTAAGTGAACTGTAGGGGGCGCTATAGTTATTAGTGGTCCTGTGCTCCCTGGTCAATTTTGTGTAATATTCAATTTTCCATCATTGGTGGCAATTTGGGCTCTGTAGGCACAGTCCAAGTGCCTCTGAGGGATAAGCACAAAAACAGGAAATGATGGCGATATTTGAAAGGAAGTCACGCCAAGAAACCCTAAGAGATATCTCCAAAAACTGGTTTTTTATTGAATTTCAATGCGTCCTGATCAGGAAAATGTATGTTAGACTGATCTAGGCCCAAAACCCTAGGACAAGTTCTCAATGGAAAATAAGAAGTTAAAGTGGCGGTGAAATAAAAATCAATATGGCCGCCATGCTGTTGGTCTGACGACTGAGCACCAATTATGTTTTAGGTGCTTTTTATGTGTACTATCACTCTGCCAAATTTTATGGGCCTCCTCCAAAGTAATGCGTCTCCTCTCCATAGGCCTCACCCAAAAGGTGGCGCTGTAGAGGCTGTTTATTAGTTTCAGGAAAAAATACGGTTATGACCCATTAATTTCTCTTAAAAGGAGTCACTGTATTGAGTTTGGTGGCTGTCCTGCAGGTTTTAGTTGTTTTTATTGCAGCCTTGTGTGAAAAACAGTCTGAGTCCCATAGACAATGAATGGGAGCTCTGGAGGCCTCTAGAGGCAAAAGTGTGAAAAATAGGCCATGGGTCTCATTGACTTTTTTGCATCTTATATAGCAAAGAATCATGTCCCCAAATTTGGTGTCAATCGGACAATCTGTACACAATTAAGTGAACAGTATGGGGCGCTATAGTTATTAGTTGTCCTGTGCTCCCTGGTCAATATTTTTTAATATTCAATTTTCCATCATTGGTGGCAATTTGGGCTCTGTAGGCACAGTCCAAGTGCCTCTGAGGGATAAGCACAAAAACAGGAAATGATGGCGATATTTTTAAGGAAGTCACGCGCAATAAATAAGAGATATCTCCAAAAACTGGTTTTTTATTGAATTTCAATGCGTCCTGATCAGGAAAATGTATGTTAGACTGTTCTAGGCCCTAAACACTAGGACAAGTTCTCAATGGAAAATAAGAAGTTAAAGTGACCTGGTGAAATAAAAATCAATATGGTCGCCATGCTGTTGGT
>CM033623.1:31975999-32060999 GCA_019453435.1 Rhinogobius similis | reverse complement strand
CCACGCATCTACACAGTACTTTTTTTAAACTTGACTGTTGTAACATGTGACGTGAAAGAGGAACGGTATATAACGCCTCCAATGTAAACATGAATGTAGACTCTCCTGTACTGTGCTCAGACCTCTGCATGTCAGTGGACCTTTTAATATAAAAGCTAAAATAATGAATCTGCGCCAGTGTCTTTTCCCAGGGAGCAACATCTACAGTGGTTCTTAAACTTTTTGTCTGGGGACCCCACAAAAAAACCTTGTGAGGTCTGGCGACCCCACATTACTCCCACGCCGGTTTTGGGCAGACCTATAGTTATTGCAAGTCCCTCAAAAGGTTTTTGTCATTCCGTCAAATTAAATCAAACTTCAAAAACCAACTGGCAATGTATAGAACGACAAGAATTTATTATTTCACAAGAAGTGGAACAAAGCTTAACGAAGAGTGAACAAACTAAACACTGAATAATTATGAGATTAGAATAATACATACTAAATCATGTTTGTATTTATGTCTATAAAAATACAGGGTTGGCCATTAGAAATACAGAACACATTTTTAAATGCTTATATCTTGGAAATCTAAAAATGATAAAGAGTAAATATATAGCCGCATAGCGGCAATGATCGACCTCAAGCGCCACGCCCATGGCAGCCAGAAAGGAGCTCTGGCGCCGCCCAATTTCCCTCCTCATAAAATACCTGCTGCCAAATCCGTGGCGCTACCGGCGCCCTCCCTACTGTTCATATTTCACTGAAAATGTGTAAGAAGTGTGGTACCAAAGTTTGCGGCTGCACCGCTACAAAGACTGTAATACTTGTGAAATTAAAAATCCTGAGATAACTTTAGATGGCCCACTCCTCAAGATCATTTTCACCAAATTTCAGGGATGGTCAAAGGCTTCACGTAGCCGAGGAGGAGTGCGAATTAAAGTACAAAGTTTCATTGGAGTGATTTTTGCATTTTCCCCATTGGAATAACAACATGGGATTTTCCGGTCATTTGTACAAGTAAGTTTGGGCAATTTTTATAAGCCGCCGCCACCGGAGACCATAATACCTATCCAAAAATGTGGATAACTTTTGATGTCCCACTCCTCAGGATGATTATCACTCAAGTTTCAGGAGTTGATCGGGCTTACGCCGAGGAGGAGTTCGATTAAAATACAAAGTTTAATTTGAGCGATTTTGAGTTTTTCCCATAGGAATAACATGGGTTTTTTCTGTCTATTCAAAAATGTTGCCGAAATTTGGGGCTTTGCCACACGGAGACCGTAATACTTATCCCAACAATTTGGATAACTTTTAGTGCCCCACTCCTCCGGAAGATGTTCACCAAATTTCAGGTTGGTCGGGCTTACGCCCGAGGAGGAGTTTGTTAAAATGCGTAGTAAAGAAATGTGCAAATTTGAGACATTTGTCGATTTTCCCATAGGAATACCATGGGGTGTTTTGGTCATTGGTAGTTGGCTTCGCCATACAAAATATGACATGGGTCTGATTGGCTTTTTTGATCGGGAGGCCAAGATGGAATTTTGTGCAAAATTTCAAAAAATTCTAAAAAACTAAATTTTTTGCTCCCCATATAAAAGTTTGCTTTAATCTGTAGGGGGCGCTAACGCGCGAAATTTAATTCTTTCACCTCTAGTAGGTTTCAGGCAGGGAGTTTAATAACTGATTAAAATTTGATGCAATTCGGACTTTATATGTGGAAATGGGAGCAAAATAAATAAATTTAAAATTTCAGGAATTCTGGGCAAATTTTGGTGGCTTGACAAGCACAGAGACCATAAAACGTAGGTTCCTGATTTGGATAACTTTTAATGCCACACTCCTCAACTTCATTTTCACCAAATTTCAGCTCGTTCGGGCAAACGCCCTAGGAGGAGTTCGTAAAAGTACGAAGTTTAAAAAAAACGCTGAGTCAGGTTTAGCGAATTTAGATCCAATATGGCCGACAATTGGTTGGGCGGACGGCGTTGCCGTAATAATATTTTTTGCTTGTCTTGTCACTATCTACCTCTCTGCCAAATTTTATGATTCTACGATCAATTTTTTTTTTGGCACTTTCCTATCCCGTAATGCATTTTTTGTACACTTGGGGGCGCTGACGCGCCACATTTTTGAATTTTGAAAATCGGAAATAGCCAGAATGTACAGAGGCACGATTTTTAGAGGTGTGCAAATTTTCCTGACTTTTCGTCAGTGTTCACTGGGTGAAAAATAGGGGGGTTGGTCCTAAGAAGAAGAAGAAGAAGAAGAATTAAAGCCGCAAGCGGCATCGAACGGCCCTCGCGGGCCGCGCTCGTACTCCGCTCTCGCAACTCGCTGCAAATGGCGCTGACGCGCCCTCATCCTTTCCTTTACTGGGGCTTTGTGGTGGAACAAAGCTGTGTCCCAAAACTGCTGTTGTTATGTATGAGGAAATATGTTGCCAATTGTTGCGGCTCCGCCGCATGGATACCGTGACACTAGTCCCGACAATTTGGATAACTTTAGATGGCCCACTCCTCAAGATGATTTTCTCCAAATTTCAGCTTGGTCGGGCTTACGCCCGAGGAAGAGTTCGTTAAAGTACAAAGTTAAATTTGAGCGACTTTGAGATTTTCCCATAGGAATAACATGGGTTTTTTCCCGCGTTTTGTAAACTCTTGGCAAAATTAGTGCTTCGCGCAGAGACCGTCAATACCTATCTTAATAATTTGGATAACTTTTTGGTGACCCACTCCTCAGGATGATTGTCATAAAGTTTGGGATTGATCAGACTTACGCCGAGGAGGAGATTCGTTAAAGTACAAAAGTTAAATTTGAGACATTTTAAGATTTTCCCATAGGAATAACATGGGGTATTTCTGTGTTTTGTAAAATGTTGGCAAAATTAGCGGCTTCGCCGCGCAGAGACCGTAATAGCTATCTTGATAATTTGGATAACTTTTGGTGCCCCACTCCTCAGGAAAATGTCCACCAAATTTCAGGTCGGTCGAGCTTGCGCCCGAGGAGGAGTTCGTTAAAATGCGTAGTGAAAAAAGATCCAAATTTGAGACAATTTTCGATTTTCCCATAGGAATAACACGGGATGTTTCGGTCATTGGTACGGCTTCGCCGTACAAAATACGACATGGGTCTGGTTGGCTTTTTTGATCGGTAGGCCAAAATGGAATTTTGTGCAAAATTTGAAAGAATTCTAAAAAACTAAATTTTTTGGTCCCCATACAAAAAGTTTTTTCACTCTGTAGGGGGCGCTATCGCGCCAAATGAAATAATTCCACCTAAAGTAGGTCCAGGCAGGAAAGTTAAACAATGTATTAAAATTTGGGCATAATCGGACTCGTTTTGGCAAAACGGGAGCATTTTTTAAATTTTGATTATCAAAAATCGTCAGTCAACTTTGTGGCTGCGCGCGCAGAGACGGTAAAGTTATTTTAACGAATTGAATAACTTTAGATGCCCCACTTGTCTAGAGCATGTGCAGCGATTTTGAGCGCGGTGGGTGAAACGCTTGCCTAGGAGGAGTTCGTTCAAGTTCGACGCGTGAGCGAACGCTGACTCAGCGTTTCGGAAGTTTAAATCCAATATGGCGGCTATACGGTGAGTCAGGGGGCGTGGCTATAATAATATTTTTTTTTCGTCCTCAGGAGAGGAATGCGTGTTCCGAATTTCGTAGCTGTACGACAAAGTTGACGTCGGGACGCCTCCCATAGGCGCAATGTATTTTGACTTTTGTAGGTGGCGCTGTCGCGCCATTATTTGTTCCCCAAACAAAAACCTATAAAAAACAAAATTTTTAGCCGATTATTAATTTTGGGCAAAATTTGGTGATTTTTTGAGCATTTTCAGGGGGTCAAATTAGAGCTCAAAGACCAGAAGAAAAAATAAAAAAAAAAAAAATAATAAAAAAAAATAATAATATTTTGAGCAAAAACAATATATCCCTTTTTACTGAGAACGGCATATTATACGTTTTGAAAGCTCTGACCCTTCCCCAGGTCACCATGGGGGATCAGTTTTGATTACGAGCGCCACGCGCTGCGTCATTCACCTCCAGTCGGGCCCCCATGGGCTCCCCATTGGTTTCCATGTATTTTAGCAGGAACAAGTATGGTTACTGAGTGGGGTCGATGCCAGGGGTGTGGGACAGTTCACTGTCAATGTTTGGGGCGTTGAGGGGGCGAACTTTCGCTGCGAAAGTTCGCCAAGACAGTTGATAGGGTTCTTTCGCATAGCAGGAGTAAATATGCAGGTCCCATGCCTTCGCATGGGCTATTTCACTGTCATGACCATAGAATCGAGCTAGTTGCCAAACTTTCGCGCTGGCGCCGCGAAAAGTTTGGCGAGACAGTTACAACGATGCCTTCGGCATCATTGCGAAAGCAATAGGCCCTACGCCCTGTAGGGGCTCGGCCTAAATATTCCGATGCGTTTCCCTTTTTTAAAATTTTACAAACTATACATTTTCGGAAAGCACACGCGCTTTCCTACGTTTTGGTATGGGTCCCTGGTCACTGGGAGACACTTCGAGATTTTTTAGTGGGCTCCGCCCACTTTCTGTTATTGGCCCTATTTACAATAGTAATGTTCCATTTTTACATTACATTGTTATATGCACGAACGTGCATGAGTTGGGGAACGATTAGTGGCCGACTACACGACTAGTTTAGCATTTGGGATGACGACATTACGCCGCCATCCCCATCGCAAAGCACTTCGCGCGCGCATTTCGCAAGATTGACGGCCTTCGCTCCGCTTACAACGATAATGTTCAATTTTCCCACTATTTAATTGGTATGCACGGAACGCATGAGCTGGGGAACGCGTAAGTGAGTGTTTGCGGAAAAGCGTAAGCGCCAAGGCTGATTTCGCGGCGACATTCTTTGTAAGCGTATTTTCGCAAAGCCGTGCTTCGCGACGGCACTGCGTAGTTCAATAGGCCTCCAGCCAGCTTGTGGCGCCGGCCTAATAATGCTGGAATATTTGTGCTTTTTATGCAACGCTTTGTCACATTAAAATGTGTTCAGGTTGTTGTAGATGTCACCATCACTGTGACCTCTGTCTATTTGTACTTGTGTGCCATCCCTACCTGTGCGCTCTTGTGCCGAGCTGAAGGTCACTTGCACGCCACATTTACAGCTTGTCTGTCCTCGGTATGGACTTGATTGGGGAAACAAGCCTTTGCTATGATGCTCCCACAGCTTGGAACTTTGTAAATAAAGTAAAATAAAGACCGAAAATCTTAATATTCTCTGCTTTAGTTTCAGAATGTCTTCTTGTTAAATGTAAATGTTTTTACGTGCTGCAGATTCCGCTTTGGCCCAGGTCACCATTTAAAACGAGGTTATGATCTTAATGGATCCTTTATATAAAGCTTAATCAAATCAAATCAAATCAATTTATTTTTATAATGCCCAAAATCACAACAACAGTTGCCTCGATGCCTTAATAATAACCTCTTGTTGAATAAATTCAACCTCTAGATGTGTGTGTAGTGTAACTTTTATTTATAATTTTAAATAGTTATTTTCTGTATAGTTTTGAAGTGTTGAAGCTTTATTTACACTGAAGGAGTTCTGCAGGCGACAGAGTTCCAGCTCAGGTCACACACATAGATCCTTCCTCTGTCCACAGGCGTCTCCACATCCTGGTGCTTTTATTTTCATAGCACCACATGGGAGTCGCAGCACTGACAGCTTTTTCTAATTTACCATTACATTGGGATTAACTGCAATGTGTTAAATGGACTTACCAGGAAAATATGTAACTTGTGCTCTGAGACTGAGCACGCAGATGTGACTGCATGCAACAGTTTGGGAGAACTCCACTGGTACATTCTGAAGTAAAAACTTCTAGGAAACTCCTTAAATACTGCAGGAATTGTGTGCTAAAATGAAAGATGTTACGCAGAATTGAATTTCAAGCTTTTAATTATATGGTCCTGTTTTGTCTACTCAAGAACTCAGAACGCCCGTGATGTGGGTAAGTGATTTATCTGCTTTTTTCTCGCTTTAAGAAATTATTAGTTATGTTTTTCTTCTCATTGTATTATGATTGTACAATGTATCTTTCTTATTATGTAAAGCACTTTATGTATGAATTGTGTAATATAATTGTGTCATCATATCAGTCTTAAGAAAGCACTGAATGCTGGGTTGAGGTGCAGCAGTTGATGTAGAGCAAGAAGAGCAAAGGGAGAAAGTACACAGCCCTGTGGAGATCCTGTGCTGATGGTCAGAGTGTCTAACATGTCTTTCCCGGTCGAGCTGACCTCAGGCTCACACCGCGACACAGTCCAGCCAGTGGCAGTGCAGTGACCGCAGCCTTTCTGTAGCTTTAAAAGTGTGAGAGGAGCTCAGACCGCCACCGTATAGTGCGGTAGTGCCAGCGAGGTGGTGTGGTGCTCCGATTCTTTTCTGTTGATTGCTGCAGCCCATTCTATGCCTTTTTCTGTGAAGCTGTCAGAATGAGACGAACAATAAATCTTATGAACGCGAAAGTGAAATGCATTTCAAAATCAAACCAATGATTTCACTCTTCAACATTTACGACTACACAAACCCTTATGTCATAAAGTGATCTGGGTCACGTGGTGTTGCGCCATCAGATCTTTTATTCAAGACCATTGAAGGATAACAGGAGGATAATATCAAAAAGGAAAAGGGCTGGCACAAAACAAAAGACCACCCACTCCAAGTTGTGGAGTTTGTATACTTATAATCTTAATTAATAACTTAATTATCACCTGAACTCGCGACTGACGGGCGGTCACAGCAACAGCAGCACGGCAGCACTCTGGCAACCAGATCTGCCAGACACAGCAACCCGTAGTGTGCTGTGTGAGTCTCGCGATGCGGTGTGGAATACTGTTTAAGTTCACAAATTTAAAGAAGAAATCAGACCATATTCTCATATGATGCATGATAATCATTTTAACACATGTCAGCTTATTTAAATGCATTGCAACAATAGTAGAAACTGAGGAACAAAAGAAGGATACAAGAGGGGCTAACCAGACGTGTCAGTTTGATAGATCTGTTGGCACTGACCACGCCTGGAAACAACATGTGTATCAGAGACACGTCACATCCATCAGACGACACCTGATGAAGGCAGAAGTCCTCCCACCGAAACATGTCAGGGAAATGAGTTTATAGCTTTTTTACCACTGACTGACTTAAGTTAATAATCTTTAGAGACAATGACAAACATCAGATCAGAATCAGAATTACTTTCATTCATCCCCAAAGAAATTATTTAGATTACATGTGCGACCAGTCCAGAGACAGTAAAGTATTAAAAATAAGATATATATAAAATATAAATAAAACACAACAGATCTATAATGATCAACCCCATTTAACTTAACTTATAAAGTATCTTTATTAATCAACTAAACCCCAGATATGAACAATTTACAATAAGCTTAACTATACCCTTGTCTATTTACATATTCACATGATCATGTACAGTTTATAAGTGACTTAATATTGCACAGTGGACTTAATATTGCACAGTGGACTTAATATTGCACAGTGGACTTAATATTGCACAATGACTTCACAAGAGGATGTTTCCAGCACAGAGTTCAGTGTTTGAATGATTTCCTGTGTCTCTCGGTGGAGCATCGTGGCAGTAACAGTCTGTTGCTAAATGAGCTCTTGACCAGCACTTTGTGGAGTGGGTGGGAGGGAAAGTCCAGAATAGAAAACATCCTCCTCCAACACAACAGTCAGAGCGTCCAGCTCCTCCCCCACAACATGTCCGGCCTTCTTGATGATCTTGTTGAGTCTATTGGTGTCCCTCACGCGCAGACTGCAGAGTCGTCAGAGAACTTCTGAAGGTGGCAGGACTCTGTGCAGTGGTTGAAGTCTGTGGTGTAGAGGGTGAAGAGGAAAGGAGAGAGGACGGTCCCTTGCGGCGCCCCGGTGTTGCTGATGACACTGTCAGACACACAGCTCTGCAGCCGCACATACTGTGGTCTGCCAGTGAGGTAATCCACAATCCAGGACACCAGAGGGGCATCTACTTGCATCGCTGCCAGCTTCTCAGCCAGCAGAGCCGGCCTGATGGTGTCGAACGCACTGGAGAAGTCAAAGAACATGATTCTCACAGTGGTAGCCGGCTTGTCCAGGTGGGCGTAGACTCTGTGGAGCAAGTAGATGATGGCGTCGTCCACTCCGAGGTGGTGCTGGTAGGCAAACTGGAGAGGGTCCTGTAGATGCTGCACCATGGGTCGCAGCTGCTCCAGGACGAGTCGTTCCAGAGTCTTCATGACGTGGGAGGTCAGTGCCACGGGCCTGTAGTCCTTGGGGTCGCTGGGACGCGGCGTCTTCGGGACAGGAACGAGGCACGATGTCTTCCACACCAGGGGGACTCTCTGAAGACTCAGGCTCAGGTTGAAGATCTGTTGCAGAACTCCACTGAGCTGGGGGGCACAAGCTTTCAGGACTCTGGGGCTCACGCCATCAGGGCCTGCAGCTTTTCCAGCTCGGAGTCTCTGCAACTGTCCCCTCACCTGGTCAGCAGTGAAGGTCAGTGTGGAGGTGTCAGGAGGGGGAGGGGTGCCGGTGATCTCCAGGAGAGTGCAGTCAGACTGGGGGTTTGGGGACGAGGTGTGAGCAGAGGGGTGGGGGGAGGGAGGGAGAGAGGAGTGGCTGCCGCTCTGCAGTAGAGACTTCTGGGAGGAGGTCAGAAGAACCTGTTAAACACATTGGCCTTGTCCACACTGCCCTCAATGCCTCCACCACTGGTTGGCTTGTATCCAGTGATGGTCCTCATGCCACTCCAGACTTCCCTGATGTTGTTCTGCTGGAGCTTCCACTCCAGCTTCCTCCCGTGCTTCTTCCTGGCCCTCTTCATTTGCACTCTCAGGTCCCTCTGCGTAGCTCGCACCTCCTCCTTGTTGCCCACACTGAACGCCTTCTTCTTCAATATGGGTCATATATTCACAGAGAAACAAGCTTAATTTGGAAATTATATAAAATAACAAGTAGGCTATGGAGAGGGCCCCCCAGCCCTTCATAAACCGCCCCAATGAGGGGGCCTCCAGGGTCTGATTGGCTGGTAAGGGAAAATGGGCATTTTTATACATTTTTCCTAGTGCTCTCACACTGGGGGCCAAACAACATTAAAAATGTCTGGATCATTTAAAATTAAAGTTTGAAATATAACATTATATTGTAGCTGTCCAGATTCAGAGGAACCTGTTTGAAATTCAGAATCAGCCAAAAGGTGGAAGAGTTTGCATAACAATGAGCTGAATGACCAAATCGTTATTTTCCATATTTACCATGTATTCCTATTCGTATTGTGGATTGTCAGTGTAAACCCAATGCACTCTTGAAATCTAAATGACATACCTGTGACCAAAATTACACCAAAAATGCACAGGAGATGTGGTTATACATATTAAACATTTTCTGGGGTGGACCCCCAGACCCCTGTATAAAATAGTCTGATGCAAATGGTACAAGGGATTTGTTTTACATTGGACTTTCAGAACTGTTGTTTTAATATACTATTCTAATAATATTAATAGAGGCCTACAATAATTGATAATAAACAATAATCAGTCTGCCTATTCACCTATCCCCCGCCTGATCGATCCTGCCCCCCGTCCCGTCCCTCACAAAAATCTCACTCCATAGAATAGAAAGTGATAGAGACATGAGAGCCCTGTTCAAGTGTATCTTCTGCCTGAAATAACCAATAAAAATGAAGAAAATGGCACAGTAGATAAATCACTTTTGGAAAACTTTATTGCTGTATTTTTGTCACGGAGGATCTAGGACCTAATCATTTGACTGGATTATATTTACTGGACCCATCGAGAGCAGTCAAAGGTGAGGAACGTCTAATTTCAACTTTTTTCTGTTCTGTAAAAATGGCTTTACTGTCCGTGCTGTGATTGTCGCATGTGTTAATTGTTTGCAGAATCAGAAAGTCGAGAGTTTAAGCTTTCAGTTGATGTGTAGATCGTGTACTTGGTGGCGGAGCTGCCTTGTTACACCGTTCAAAGCAGTAAAGCCACGTCGGGATTGTAAGGGGTTTTACTAGAGGAGACAATAGTCTAAAAACAAGCAACAATAAACAGGTCATTTGTCAAACATCACAAACATACGCCATTCACAAAGGAAGTGTTTCAAGTTTGAATAGAGGAATAAGTGACATTTATATACTATTTTTATTCTCTAACATTCATTCATTCATTTTCTACCGCTTATTCCCGTTAGGGGTCGCGGGTGACTGGAGCCTGTCCCAGTGACTTTGGGCCTTAGGCGGGGTACACCCTGGACAGTGGACAACTCATCGCAGGGCTACCATTTGTATAAAATAGAAATGCCACCAGAGTCTCAGGAGAATCTGTGGGAAACACTGTGTTGAACATGGAGCTGCTGCACATATGAAGGAGAACTGTCCAATTCTACCTTAAGGGCCGGTCTGTGTAGAGTTTGCATTTTCTCTCTGTGTTTCCTCTGGTTTTCTCACCTCTAAGAACACAGCGCATGGTTAAGTATACAGCAAAGCAAAAAACAGAATAAGAGACAGAGTATAAAAGCTATAAAAACAAGGTCAGTTCAAAACCAAAAAAGCAAAAACGTCATTACAATTCTATATTTGAATACAGTAAAGATGAGACATACTGATATTCTTTCCAGACTTGCTCAGTCATTATTTATGATGTACTGTACTTTGATTCCTGACCTGAGCTGTGTGGTTGTGCTTTGAAGACCGTAATCAGTCATATACTTTTATTAAGAGACAATTATCTATTTGATCATTTCTCTTGAACATTGTTTATTTGAACTGCTTTCTACCTGGGGCCCGTCCAGGAAACTGTTTTTGTGATTTTCACTACGTTCACTTAAAACTCACCTATTTACATCCTGTGTCAGATTATGAGACTGTTTGATTTTTTAATAACATCCAGACCAATGTCACAAAGATCTTGAAATGTGTATGGAAGCTTTTTGGCCTCTTTATTCAAATCTAAATGTAAATGTTGAATTTAGAATTGTATTTTCAAAATGAGAATTCATTTTGCAATATCAATTTGCATTTTGAATTTGCATTTCAAATAACACTTTATTTTGTAATTTGCAAAATATTTTGAAAATGAAATGTTCAGTTTGGCGATTTATTTGCAAAATTGAAACAGAATATGAAGTATTATTTTGAATAAATAACATTACATTGCAAGCCAAATTGCTATGGCGTTTTGTACCCAATATTCAATTTGTAATTTGAATGTCTAAAGTAACTACTCTAACAAACTAAATATAATTACTCAAAAATTTCAGAATACATATTTCTGGTACATGCATTTAGGTACTTTGCAAACGTTCTGCCTAACATCGCAATTCCTCTCCTAGAAAATCAAAAATGAAGATAAATGAAGGTCACTAATGCAGTCAAAGTGACGTCTGCAGGTGTGGGCTGTAGACCTGTGTCAGTGGAAAGGCACCAGGAGAATGGCTCTGAAGAGGGTTGTCCTCTCTTGTCTTCTTGATCTTCTCAGATATTTAAATGTCTTTGAGTCCATTCAAAAATATTTTCCAGCCCAAAGCCACAGTGCAGCTGATGGTAAAGGGCTCACTGGTGCTGGTTCAAGACCGCACCTGGAAAAATGTATATTCACGTACAATATTTTTCTTGTGGAGGGACGTTATTATAACATGTTAGAACGCTCTTAAAGTTTATTTTACATACATGTCACAAAAAGCCGTTTTACCAAACACACTCCCTGCTGTTGTGATGGTTGTAGATGTAGAAGTCACTGTATCAGACAAAACCACACATCTGTCATAACACTTTAAACACTCTAATATAATACATCATATATCATGTTGTTGGACACTGGTTAAACCCAACTTACTGTAAACTCACAAGGAAAGGAAGACAAGACAGAGTATTTAGTTTGACTTGAAGGAGAGCGGACAGAGAAAAGACCCAGTAACATGTCTGAGTACATTCACTCGCTCTCAGTTCTCTGCTCCAGGCTTTTATTCATGTCTCACAGCCCCAGGTACATGTCACTCTCTGTCCTAAAGGGAGGGGGACACACAATGACAGAGAGTGGAAAAATACATCATGTATCTAAACAAATCCATATAAGGAAAATAAATCAGTTTATCATGAAGTTAACAGTGGTTAAGGCGGCAGCGCAGCACAAGTGGGTCACTCACTGATGCATGAATCATTAGAGATTATGAGAGTTGGTGCAACTCAAAGCATATGATTAATACAGATAAACAAGAACACAATGTACTATTATCTAAAATAATAGTAGATAATATATAAATTATTCTAACACATATATAAGTAAACAAACAGCACCATGTGATGACGTCATCACCGGGCCGTGGCCAGGTCTGTATCGTGGATCTGTTATGGGTTTGTGAATCGTGGGTCATACACGTCCTCGGTGTGAGCACGGCCCACTGAACGCCCTGCCCTCGTGAGCACGGCCCACTGAACGCCCTGCACTTGTGAGCACGGCCCACTGAACGCCTGCCCTCGTGAGCACGGCCCACTGAATGCCCTGCACTCGTGAGCACGGGCCACTGAACGCCCTGCACTCATGAGCACGGCCCACTGAATGCCCTGCACTCGTGAACACGGGCCACTGAACGCCTGCCCTCGTGAGCACGGCCCACTGAACGCCCTGCCCTCGTGAGCACGGCCCACTGAACGCCCTGCACTCGTGAGCACGGCCCACTGAACGCCCTGCACTCGAGAGCACGGCCCACTGAATGCCCTGCACTTGTGAGCACGGCCCGGTTCAAAAAGCCCGGAGCACCCCACACCTGCATCAGCCCGAGCCGCAGCTCTGCGGCCGATATGCTAAAAACATTAGCCCCGCTAGCGCTAACTTTACTTCTGTTACTAAGCAGAGCCTCTGCTATTAAACGGAGCAAAGTTTTATAGACATTGTACATTTTGATGATTTTTATACGTTGTAAAATGAAGAATGTATATTTACAAAAGAAATAAAAACAGATATCGCAATAATCCATAGTTATCCATTCATTTGAGATCGTCTTTTCCTCAAGACACCAGGTGCTGGGGGCGGAGCTCAGAGCAGGAAGCGTATGCAGAGCTGAACCTCGTCCTGATTGGCTGAGGCAAGCATATGCCTTCTAGGTCCCGCCTTGATGACTAGCCTGACAGTTTGAATTCTCAATTTGAATTTTGGGTACAAAAGGCCACGTGGATTTGCATTTTCAGTCTACAGGGGGCGCTGGTTCACAACATGCATTTAATTGAACAACAATGCAATTCAAACTGGGTTTCTTCAAAGTACCAATTCCTCTGATTGGAAATAGGAAATTTGCGATTTGAAACATCAAAGTGCATTTTTAAAATATATTGTAAAATTGAAAAATAAGTGCTTTTTGCAAAATGCTATTTTAAGTTACAAGTTAACTTTGCATAATGAATTCTCTTTTGAAAAATGCAATTCTAATTTAGACATTCAAATTACAAATTGAACATTGGGTACAAAACGCCATAGCAATTCATATTCTGTTTAAATTTTGCAAATAAATAGTCAAACTGAACATTTCATTTTCAAAATATTTTGCAAATTACAAAATAAAGTGTTATTTGAAATGCAAATTCACAGTAGTATTTGTAGTATTTGTAGTTCTCACAGTAGTATTTGTAGTTCTCACAGTAGTATTTGTAGTTCTCACAGTAGTATTTGTAGTACTCACAGTAGTATTTGTAGTATTTGTAGTACTCACAGTAGTATTTGTAGTTCTCACAGTAGTATTTGTAGTTCTCACAGTAGTATTTGTAGTATTTGTAGTACTCACAGTAGTATTTGTAGTTCTCACAGTAGTATTTGTAGTTCTCACAGTAGTATTTGTAGTTCTCACAGTAGTATTTGTAGTTCTCACAGTAGTATTTGTAGTTCTCACAGTAGTATTTGTAGTTCTCACAGTAGTATTTGTAGTACTCACAGTAGTATTTGTAGTACTCACAGTAGTATTTGTAGTATTTGTAGTACTCACAGTAGTATTTGTAGTATTTGTAGTACTCACAGTAGTATTTGTAGTACTCACAGTAGTATTTGTAGTACTCACAGTAGTATTTGTAGTACTCACAGTAGTATGTGTAGTACTCACAGTAGTATTTGTAGTATTTGTAGTACTCACAGTAGTATTTGTAGTTCTCTATGCTCCATAACTCCACACAGTTCATCTGCGCAGGACTTAAGGAGCCTGGAGCTGATGCCGTCTGGTCCTGCTGCCTTCCTGGTTTTAATCCTCCTCAGCTCTCTCCTCACCTGTGCTGCTGTGAAGGACAGGGGTGGGTGGGGTGACTGTGCGCTGGGGGGATTGGTGGCGGGGGGATGTGTGGTGAGCTGATGGACCGAAGCAGAGGTGTGAAGAGGATCGGGTGTGGGCCATTGTCCAGCCGTGGGGGTGTGGGTTTGCAGCTGTGCCGGGGGAGGGGTGGGTGATTGATCAAATCTCAGAAAGTGAGAATTCAGATCGTTAACCCACTGAAGGTCCCCCTCTGCCTGGACAGGGGGGGGCTTGAAACCTGAGATGGTTTTCAGGCTCCTCCACACTCCCTGGATGTTCTGCTGCTGCAGCTGCTCCTCCATCTTCCTCCTGTAGCTGGCTTCCCCTTGCCTGATCTTCCTCCTCAGCTTCTTCTGCACAGTCCTCAGCTCCTCCTTGTTCCCTGACCTGAACGCTCTCTTCTTCTCCTTCAGCAGAGCCTTAATGTCACGGTTAATCCACGGCTTGTTGTTATGAAAACACCGCACCGTCCGGGAGGGTACAGTGTTTTCAAAACAGAAGTTGATGTAGTCCGTGATGCACTCTGTGATGGAGTTGATGTCCTCCCCATGTGGGTCATAAAGTTCTGCCCACACAGTGGTGCTGAAGCAGTCCCTCAGAGCCTCCTCGCTCTCAGCAGACCACCTCCTCACCACACGGGGCACCACTGGCTGCCTGTGCACGATGGGTTCATACACAGGCCGCAGATGTACAAGGTTGTGGTCCGATTTGCCCAGGGGGGGAAGAGGAGAAGAAGAATAAGGTATTTGCAAAGAACAAGTCCAGGGTTTTCTTGTCTCTGGTGGGGCAGGTGACATACTGGGTGTATGCTGGCAGAACAGATGAGGGAGAAGCGTGGTTGAAGTCACCAGAGATGAGGAAGAGGGCCTGTGGGTGCTGTGTTTGTAACCTGCAGGTGCAGGAGAGCAGAGCTTCACAAGCATCGTCAGCATTAGCAGAGGGGGCCACATACACTGCTATCACAATAATATGTGAAAACTCCCGGGGCAGATAATATGGCCTCATGCTAACAGCTAACAGTTCAATGTCTTTGTTACACAGCTGCTGTTTCACTGTACAGTGTCCAGGTTTGCACCACTTTTCCTTTGGAATCTCGTGCCGGTCCCAGCTCCAGCAGCGTCTCCCTGGAGTAAACACGCGGGGGCCGGGGGGGAGGGGGGCCAACACACATCGCGGCAAAAACACGCAATAAAACAACGAATATAAAGTTGAATCAACGCAGAGTCAACGTGTGTGTGTTAACCCTCACTTCACAGAAAAAGTGTGCAAAAGTTAAAGTATTTACAATAGAAAGAAAGTGAAAAAAGTTGGAAAAAGACGTAGCGTGTTGCAACCAGCAGCCGGCTCTCACCAGCGCCGGAAGTTCAGGGTATGTTTAGCGTTGGTCCTTGCACACAGGGCAGTACACAGATAATGCCAGCAACATCAGTGCAACCCACGCTGTTGTTTGTGAACTGGTAGATCCTTACGCTGGAAAAGGCCATGAAATTTACATGGACAGTTACTATACTTCACCAACAATTGCAAATGAATTCACTGATTTGGAAACCGGACTGTGTGGTACAGTGATAAGTACAAGGCAAGGCATGCCTAAAAGCCTGGGGAAAACTCCCTTGCATCTAAAAAAAAAGGAGATGACCCTGTTTTAATGCGGAAAGGTTAACTTCTGGCTTGTGCTTGGCATGACACTAAACGAGTCATTATGTTGTCTACACTGCATGGCAATGAATGTGTTCAGAAAAGAATCAGGTCCAAGACAAATGCAGCTGGCTTGTTCCCTAGAACCTCCAGGGGCCAAGGTCTCAAGTGTGGTACCCGGGAGAAGTGCCTGTTCCTGGGCCAGTGTCATGGGGCCTGCTGGAGGTGCTTGGAAATTCCAGGGGCCAAGGTCTCAAGTGTGGTACCCGGGAGAAGTGTCTGCTCCTGGAGAGATCCAGATCCACCTGATACCGTCCGGGGCCTCCAGACAATCAGGCGCACCACTCGAACCCAGGTACCCACTCTTAAGCACCCCTCCCCGGGCTACACACCCTTGAACCGCGCTCCTGGAGCCCTGTGACCCTGGTACTCCGACCAGGGGGGAAAGGTGCCATGTACTCCGCTCCACACTTGAAAATATTTCCACCAGGGCCCCACGACCCTGGTACTTTGTAATGTAACAAACACCTCACAACCCACAGGATGCACGTGGTTTGGGAAGTGCTAACAGACATTTCTACCTTCCTTGGATGATTTCCCATTGTTTTGCATCCATAAGTCTCCTTGGATGTTAGATGGATGTTCAAATGTTTCCAATTCCAACTGTGGAAAATCAGGTTGGACCCTTAGGGGATTGACTGCTTCGGGGCTACCCAAAACGACTGGCAGAGTAGCCCGAGTGCCCTCAATCCGCATGCGGGCACCTACGAACTGGCTACTTTTGCCTGTGGGCAGCCCGTTTGGACCTCGGGGTAGCTAGTTTCGTGCTACTTAAATCCTGGAAGGGGTATCGGAGTTGAAGTGACTGCAATAATGCTCCGGGTGGCGATGTTGGCTCATCTTTGGGTTGATGACGCCCATGAACCCCACCACCACCCCGACTATTGGGCCACTCAATATACAAACTAAATTGAAAAATCCCTCATAAAGTAACCCAAACTGACTAAAAGTCACACAAAATGAATCGTAACAAAAAAATTCACTAATAAAATAGCCCAAACTCACTAAAAGTAGCCCAAAGTGAATAGTAACCCCAAAAATTCCCCTCATAAAATAGCCCAAACTCACTAAAAGTACCCCAAAAGGACTAAATTAGCTCAAACTGACTGAAAGTAGCCCAAAGTGAATGGTAACCCCAAGAATCTCCCTCATAAAGTAGCCCAAACTGACTAAAAGTAGCCCAAAATGAATAGTAACAAAAAAAAAATCACTATTAAAGTAGCCCAAACTGACCTAAAGTAGCCTGAAATGAAAACTATCCCAAACTGACTATTGGGCCACGCAATATACACATTAAATTAAAAATATTTAACAAAGTAGCCCAAACAGACTAAAAGTAGCCCAAAATGAATAGCAACCCCAAAAATTTCCCTCAAAAAGTAGCCCAAAATGAATAAAGTAGCCTAAACTGACCAAGAGTAGCCCAAACTGGACCTGGTCAGGGTTAGGGTTAGGGGTAAGACAAAAATTCCCCAATAAAGTAGCCCAAAGTGACCAAAAAGTAGCCCAAACTGCCCCTGGTTAGGGTTAGGGGTAGGGTTAGGACAAAAAATCCCTAACAAAGTACCCCAAAGTGTTCAAAAATTAGCTCAAAGTGAACTGGTTATATACCCAAAGCACCTTCTGGTAAAGTAACCCAAAGTGTCCAAAAAGTAGCCCAAAGTGACTAAAAAGTAGCCCAAAGTACCCCGTGGAAAGTAGTCCAAAGTGTCCAAAAAGTAGTCCAAAGTAACCAAAAGGTAGCACAAAATACCCCTGGTAAAGTAGCTCAAAGTGCCCAAAAAGTAGCCCAAACTGCCCCTGGTCAAGTGACCCAAAGTGCCCGAAAAGTAGCCCGAACTGTCCCCAGCGAGGTGCCCCGAAGCGTCCGAAAAGTAGCCGGGGGCGTAGCCTGCAAAAGTAGCCCGAGGGCCGGTAGGGCTACCTAAATCCCGCCACCTGGTGGCCGGTCGGGTGAAAGGGTGACCCTATGAGTATCCTCATGGATAGCCCTGAGGGTCCTGGGGACAACTTGTGCCAATAGTGGCTCTAATAAAGTTCCAGAGTGCACCAATTGACGCCTGGAGGACAGCCGCTGATGCCACGCACTGCCTGGGTACAACTCGGGCCAATAGTGGCTCTAGGTCGCGCCATTAGCGACTGCATTCCAGGTATTCCGCGGTTCTCTCCAGAGTTTGGACCCAGTAGTGGCCCATATTCTACCCCAGGTAGAGTCCACGTGGTCGTACATGTAGTATAATAAAAGTGACCCTGGTATATCCTTGGTACCATAGGCACTCTGCTCCTTTTTACCAGAGATAGTGCTTCAAAATCAGGTAGAGAACAGTGACAGGCATGCATAGAACCAGGATTTGTGCACATGTCAATCGCAAAAAATGCCATTCTCAAAAACCACCCGGGCGTCCCTTGGAACGTGACAAAATATTAAAAGTTTGCATGGGAGCAGCGTAAGGAATTTTGCGTGGGCAGCGTAATTCAACCCGGAAGTACCGGGCTGAACCCTTTTCTGCACAGCCCCAGTAAATGACTAAGTCCCAGGTGAGGTATGGTATTCTGGATATGGTACTATGCTCAGGATTTTTTCTAAGTCCCGCGCCAGGCGTAAGTTACTCTGGATTTGGTACAATGCTCAGGTTTTTTTCTAAGTCCCACGTCAGGCGTATGGTACTTTGAATATGGTACTCTTCTGCTCCGGAGCGCGCCATATGATGCCTGGATTGCAGCCGCTAATGCGGCTGCCTCGTGTACACTTTGTGCCAATACTGGGTCTAATACTGCTCCAGAGACCCCCACTGCTCTCCTCTAGTTTAGCCCCAAATAGTGCACTGTGTATGGGGCTACAATTAGAAAAATGTCCTTGTAGCAGGTCCAGAGTACCATATCCAGAGTACCATACACATGCCGTGGGACTTATATTTATATATATATATATATATATATAAGTACGTATAAGTATATTATTCATTCATTAATTCATTCATTCATTTTCTACCGCTTATTCCCGTTAGGGGTCACGTGTGACTGGAGCCTGTCCCAGTGACTTTGGGCCTTAGGTGGGGTACACCCTGGACAGTGGCCAACTCACCGCAGGGCTAACACAGAGAGACAGACAAGGACAGACAACCATTCACTCTCACATGCTGATATTCCCTGCAACAACACTTTGCTTGTAATAGGGAAGTGGTCACTGCCCACAGCCATATCCCCTACCACCTCCCATTCACTTCTTTTCTAGAAACGTTTCTAGAAACCAGCGTCAAATCCAGAGCTGACATATTTCCTGTACACACATCAATATGAGTTCTACGTCCATCATTTAAATACACCAGACCCTTCTCCTCTTATTAGTTGCTCCATAACACCCCCATTAAAATCATTCCTGAGTAGCCCATTGAGGTGTAGTCGATTCCGCTCAAAAAGTAGCCCAATTGGCAGCAGCAGAAATATTAAAAGGAACAAGAAGAAGAAAGCCCATTATGCCAGTGTTAGAGTCTCTTCACTGGTTTGTGTTCTCTCAAAATGTGAATATTGTTGGTCCTAGAGTCTGTTAAACCACAGTAGGAGGTTGAGCGTTTATACCAAGCTCCTGTTATGAACCAGCTCCTGTTCATGTTAAAGAGGCACAGTCTCTACATTTAAGACCAGCTCAAAACGCTCCTTTGTCAAAGAGTTTATGCTCAGGCCAGTTAGAACACAAATAAAAACCTACAGTTTTAGCTCTCCTGCCCCCTACTGTGCTGGAGGAAGTATGGCACTGAACACTGTCCTCTGGTTCTCCCATGTTTTCTCTCTTTCTCCACTTCCCTCGAGGACACTGCCCCCATCTCACCCTGATCTGTGACCAGCATGTTCCTCATCTGCCTGGAGTAGGATGTGTCCTTCACTATCGTTCACCCTCACCCTCGTCTGTGGAGCAGCCTGCCAGAGAACCTCAGGGCCACAGAGAACGTTCAGGTTTGGGCTACTCTGCAGACGGCTCCTCTGATGGTGCTTTCTCAACTGGTTCATCTGTACTGAGCCTCCTGTTTGTCAGACTGTGTGTGTGTGTGTGTGTGTGTGTGTGTGTGTGTGTGTGTGTGTGTTGGTTTATGTGGTTTATCCGGACAGTGCACCTGACTGGGCACCTGGGCTATCCGGACCTCATAGCATTAGCCGGACTATGCCGAGGTCCGGCTAATTCAAAGAGTGTATTTGGATTCCTGAGGGTCTAAATAGCATAGATTCTCGTTTTTTCTGAATGTCCATTTAATCCCCAAACCTGTTTTTTCTGTGTATTCTTGTGTATAACACAGCGCCCTCTAGTTCTTGTGGCAGTATCGTCGTTGAATACACATTTCTGATACACACGGAGCGAAAATAGCGGGAATCGTTCTGATTGGCTGATTTCTGAGGGGCGGGACAAAGGGCGGGACGAGGGGCGGAGAGCGGGGTGTAGCACGGAGCGCTGACGGGAGGGGCTCTCAGCTCAGTCTACACATGCGCAGTTCAACAATTAAATGCCCTACGGATTTTCACGTTGTTTGACGCTGAATGACGGTGACGGAGGATTAAAACCACAGGTAAGCAGACTTATTTAATGAATTATCGATGTATTGACAGGATATCTGCAGGTCTTTATTATTTTTGAATAAATTCATTGATGCAAAGTGTCAAACTTATGATGCATGGACTTTGTTTTCTCCGTGATCCAAAGCTAATGCTGCTAATGCTATGCTAATGCTATGCTAACTGCGCAGCGCTGACACGGCTGTTGTTTACATGAATATTAAGTAGCCATGTGCTTCTCGTCTTTTTACGGCCTCAAACATCAATAATATGTGGGAAAATACACTGCCTTTAGAAACAGAGGGATAAACATCACTTTATGTGATACTGAGAGAGATGCTTTGTGCTGTGGAGGAGTTTAAATATTATACTATAACAATTAGGCTGTTTTAAGTAGGCCTATCATATAAAGGTAATAATTGACTCCATATTCACCACTGTATACATATATTTGATTTATACAGGCCTATCAGACTAAACTGTGTTAATAAAAAAAGAATAAAAGTAAGAAGATTATTGTTGGATTGAGATCAGTTTGGATCAGTATCATAAATTACAAACTATAAAATATAATACTGGAAGCCAAACACCGCACAGTTAAATATGATAATAATGTTTGGTACTGGTTATTTAATATTTCAAGAAATTAAAGTAATTTGTAAAATATGTAATCTTTTCCTAAATATGGGGTGTGTTTGTTGGTCCAAAAATTGCTAGATGTTTGCAATAAGAGCTTAAAGATTTCCATTAAGGTCTTATTATTGACTCTGGGTTCCCTGCATATGCAGGGATCGTTCTGTGCTCAGCTAGTTTACTGTACAATCATGTTATACACATAAATACCATTGTTTTCTGCTCATTATTTTTGGCAAATGTTATTTAAGACAATCTATCAATTTTATGAGAGAAAATCTAAAAGCTTAAAAGGACTAGCTTCACTTACAGGCGACCTCCAGGTGGAGTCTAATAGAAAGAAAGGAATCAAATGTTAAATTGATCGATAGGATTGATGTTGAATATAGTTCAATAGTCTTGTCTGTTGACAGAGGGATATTCTTACAAAGATTACCACAATTCCCCACCTACACCTGGGATGTCTGAGACCAAACAGGCCGGGACGACTGAGACCAACCAGGCCAGGACAGCTGAGACCAACCAGGCCAGGATGGCTGAGACCAACCGGGCCAGGACAAGTCCAGTGCTTGGTCCACTCAGTCAGAATGAAAAGGTAAATGAAATGTAGCCCTTCATTAAACACAGGTGGCAGGTTTAAGTCCATCATGTGACATGCATTTTGTCAGTGTGTGTGTATCACCTGGTTGTGATATGGTTTATACAGACAGTGTTTTGTGAGGACTCTCATGTGTGTGTGTATCACCTGGTTGTGGTATGGTTCATACAGACAGTGTTTTGTGAGGACTCTCGTGTGTGTGGGTATCACCTGGTTGTGGTATGGTTTATACAGACAGTGTTTTGTGAGGACTCTCGTGTGTGTGTGTATCACCTGGTTGTGATATGGTTTATATGGACAGTGTTTTGTAAAGACTCTCATGAAATGCTTTTCAAAGTGAAGGTTTGTATAAGGGCTAACTGTCTGCAAAATTAAGCAACGAACCACCTAAATTTGTCTTAGTGGGTAAGAGTGTCCATACTCCAGGAAGGGCTGATGGTGGCATCACTTTGGTTGAGTTCTTGGAAAACCTGAATTTGGTCTGGTATTAACAGTATCAACAGGAGTAAAATTCAAATGTTTTTTCTTCTTTCTGTTTTAGGGAACCACTGAAAATGATGAGGTTCATCTCATCAGTTCAAGTGAAATGGATCCGGTTGTCTGTGTTGAAAAGGTACAATATATAGTGTGACATGTTAATATTGGTTTACCCTTTTAAATGTGAATTTCAAATATCTAGTACAATCAGTTATTATTGAATATTATTGCACTGCCAAATTTGAACTGCTGTCTAGCCAACTGTACATTTCCTATATTTAGTCTATTTTACTTTATTTTATTCTTAATTTTATGCCTTCCTTCATATATTTTGCAACTATTTGATTTATTGTGAAATGTTGCATCTTACGCCAAAGCAGGTTCATAGTTTGTGAATATTGTTCACTGACGATGGCAATAATCCTTTTTCTGATTTTGATTAACATAAATTATGACCCAACAGTGTGAAGATCATCAGCCTGTGTGCACAAAAGTGTCATCCTTGGACAAGAGCGTCCAGTGTTCGGGACCTGTGTCCTTCAAGTGCAAAGGTGAGACAGTGTTCAGTGGTGTAATGTTAGGCTCAAGACTCCAGGGACCGAGCTTTGTCTGTGGCTCCTCCCACGCTCTGGAACAGCCACTAAATATTAGAATGGCACTGTCCCCTGACAATTTTAAATCATTACTGTAGTGTTACCTCTTAGCACTGGCCGTTAATACCTGTGAAGCACTTTGGGCACCACTTGTTGTTGTAAATGTGCTGTACAATTATATGTGACTTGACTCAGAGGTGACTCGTCCATCTCCCAGGCTGAGACTGAGGTTGTTGCTCCTTGGTGGCTCCAGGATGAGATCCTCCCTGAGTATCTTAAGTCTCTGGATGTTGTGGGACTGTCTTGGACACATCTCTGCAACATCGCGTGGTGGTCTGGGACGGTACCTCTGGACTGGCAGACCGGGGTGGTGGTCCCTCTGTATAAGAAGGGGGACCGGAGGGTGTGTTCCAACCACAGGGGGATCACACTCCTCAGCCTCCCCGGTAAGGTCTATTCCAGGGTACTGGAGAGGAGAATCCGACCGATAGTCGAACCTCGGATTCAGGACGAGCCTATGTGGTTTTTTCGTCCCGGTCGTGGAACACTGGACCAGCTCCAGACTCTCCATTGGGGTCTTGAGGGTTCATGGGAGTTTGCCCAACCAGTCCACGTGTGCTTTGTGGACCTGGAGAAGGCATTCGACCTCCAGGAGTATGGGGTCCGGGGCCCTTTGCTAAGGGCTGTCCCTGTACAACCAGAGCAGGAGCTGTGCTGCCGGCAGTAAGTCAGACCTGTTCCCAGTGCATGTTGGACTCCGCCAGGGCTGCCCTTTGTCACTGGTTCTGTTAATAATTTATAATGGCCAGAATTTCTAGGCGCAGTCAGGGCCTGGAGGGCGTCCGATTTGGGAACCACAGGATCATCTCTGCTGTTTGCAGATGATGTCGTCCTGATGCTTCTTCAAATCAGGACCTGCAGCTCTGGGACGGTTTGGAGCCGAGTGTGAAGCGGCTAGGATGAAGATCAGCACCTCCAAATCCGAGGCCATGGTTCTCGACCAGAAAAAGGTGGCTTGCCCTCTCCGGGTGGAGAGTCCATGCCTCAAGTATCTCGGGGTCTTGTTCACGAGTGAGGGAAGGATGGAGCGTGAGATTGACAGGCGGATCGGTGCAGCGTCTGCAGTGATGCGGGCGCTGTATCGGGCCGTTGTGGTAAAGAGAGAGCTGAGTCCAAAGACAAAGCTCTAGATTTACCGGTCAATCTACGTTCCTACCCTCACCTATGGTCATGAGCTTTGGGTAATGACCGAAAGGACGAGATCGCGGATACAAGCGTCGAAATCGCTCCCTTAGAGATAGGGTGAGGAGCTCAGTCACACGGGAGGAGCTCGGAGTAGAGCCGCTGCTCCTCCACGTCCAGAGGAGCAGCTGAGGCTCAGCATCTGTTCTGGAGCCTCCTGGATGCCTCCCTCAGGAGGTGTTCTGCGCATGTCCCACAGGAGGAGGCCCCGTGGAAGACCCAGGACACGCTGGAGGGACTATGAGGAGCTGGAGGAAGTGTCTGGGGTGAGGGAAGCCTGGGAGTCCCTGCTTAGACTGCTGCCCCCGCGACCCGGCCGCGGATCAGAGGAATAACAGTTTTACACCAGTAATAGTTTGTGGGAAAATGTTGAAAAATCTGTTGAAAATTACAGGAAGTAAAAAGCTGATGACATCACACTGGGGAGACTCATTCCATTCAAAGGTTATGCATAATTTACCCAAAATAAGGAACTTTTTTTTACCCTTAAAGCATGAATTCAACATCATGAAGGGCTGGGAGATTTCAGTAGAAACCTGTGCAGCTCTGTGCAAGCCCATAGAGGTTAAAGGCTGATGTATCGTCAAATCTACACGTGCTGCACACCTCCCCGACGCACACGGCGGCCAATCAGAAAGCTTGCCATGTTTGTGCTCCTAAGAGCAAAAGTCGCCTCACGTCGAGGTGCTGTGGACTTCAAGAGCTGTGATTGGTTGATCCAGACTCCACACAGGCTAAATGATAAACTTATTAAAAACAAGTTGGAAGTTGCTGAGGTTTGACACAGAGATGTTTGTACATGAGCCCAATGTGATCATTTATTGTGCTGCTAAATATATTCACGCAAAATAATACAGTTTAATTCCCAATTTTCTAGATGAAAGTGTGTCAAGTGATGCTGAAGCCAAGGACAGTAAGAATGAGTCTGATGATGATGGCACAGCAGTGTGTGGAACTAGTGAAGCTGTGGATTCTGCTTCACGGTCTACAATCACACAACAGGTCCATACTGAAGATTATGGTAAGTGCCTTACGTTATACTCTGGTCCTAGTTTAGACCTACTTTGCTCTTGCTTTTGTCTTGCTTTAATTCTGCTTTAGTCCTGCTTTAGTCCTGCATTGGTCTTACTTTAGTTCTAGTTTAGACCTACTATGGTCCTGCTTTAGTCTTGCTTTTAGTCCTGCTTTAGTCCTAGTTTAGACCTACTTTGGTCTGGCTTTAGTCCTGCTTTAGTCCTGTTTTAGTCCTAGTTTAGACCTACTTTAGTCCTGCTTTAGACCTGCTTTAGACTTGGTTTAATCCTGTTTTAGTCCTGCCTTAGACCTGTTTTAGTCTTGCTTTAGTCCTACTTTAGTCTTACCTTAGTCCTAGTTTAGACCTACCTTGGTCCTAGTTTAGACCCACTTTAGTCTTAGTTTAGACCTACTTTAGTCCTGCTTTAGTCTTACTTTAGTTTAGTATTGGTCTTGCTTTGGTAGTTTAGACCTACCTTGGTCCTAGTTTAGACCTGCTTTAGTCCTAGTTTAGACTTACCTTGGTCCTAGTTTAGTAAGATAAGATAAGATAAGAGATCCTTTATTTGTCCCACAATGGGGAAATTCCACTGTTGCAACACACAGTTTAGGACAGGAATGAAAGAAATAGGTGCATGCAATAAAAACAGGATAAATAAACATGGTCATAAAAAATACAATATAAAGTATAAAGTGCACACTCTTATTTACAGTAAAAATGGTAACTAAAGTGGCTTAAGTGTATGTTATATACAGTAAGTGGATATGGTGAGGTAAGAGTCTATTAATAGTATGTTAAATTATATTATATTGCACATGATTATAACAGGTGAATGACACATGTTACAGTATTGCACATGATTATAGCAGGTGACTGACAGGGCTGTTCAGGGCTAACAGTGTTCATTGTGAAGTCTGACAGCAGCAGGAAGGAAAGACCTGCGAAACCTCTCCTTCACACAGCGAGGGTGAATCAGTCTTTCACTGAAGCTGCTCTCCAGGGCAGACAGAGCGTCCTGCAGGGGGTGGGACTCATGGTCCAGCATAGACGTGAGTTTAGCCAGGACCCTTCTGTCCCCCACCTCACGCACTGAGTCCAGAGCACAGCCCAGGACGGAGCTGGACTTCTTGATGACCTTGTCCAGCTTCTTCCTCTCCCTCTCTGTGATGCTGCTGCTCCAGCAGACTACACCGTACAGGACGGCTGATGCCACCACAGAGTCGTAGAAGGTCCTCAGGAGCGGCCCTGACACTCCAAAAGACCTGAGTCTCCTCAGGAGGTAGAGCCGACTCTGACTCTTCCTGTACAGTGCGTCTGTGTTATGAGTCCAGTCCAGTTTGTGGTTCAGATGAACACCCAGGTACTTATATGAGTCCACTCTCTCAATGTCCCTTCCCTGGATGTTCACTGGTGAGGGGGCAGTGGAGTGGCGTCTGCGGAAGTCCACCAGCATCTCCTTGGTCTTTCCCGCGTTGATGAGGAGGTGGTTCTGCTGACACCAGTCCACAAAGTCCTGCGTTAGTCCTCTGTACTCTGCATCATCGTCGTCCGTGATGAGTCCGATGATGGCAGAGTCGTCAGAGAACTTCTGCAGAACACAGCTGTCCGTGTTGTGTCTGAAGTCCGAGGTGTAGAGGGTGAAGAGGAAGGGCGCGAGGACAGTGCCCTGCGGCGCCCCACACTGCAGGTCAGAGTGTCAGACACACAATCCCGGGCTCTCACAAACTGGGGTCGGTTCGTGAGGTAGTCCAGGATCCACTCTGCCAGGTCACAGTCCACACCAGCCGACTCCAGCTTGTCCCTCAGCAGCAGTGGCTGGATGGTGTTGAAGGCGCTGGAGAAATCAAAGAACAGAATTCTCACAGCGCTGCCAGGGTTCTCGAGGTGAGAGAGAGAGCGGTGCAGCAGGTAGATGATGGCATCCTCCACTCCAATGCCAGGCCGGTACGCAAACTGCAGCGGATCCATGGCTGAGCTCACGGCGGAGCGGAGGTGGTCCAGGACCAGCCTCTCCAGTGTCTTCATCAGATGGGACGTGAGAGCCACCGGCCTGAAGCTGCTGAGGTCTTTAGCGTGCGGTGTCTTTGGCACTGGTACCACACAGGAGGTCTTCCAGACCTGTGGTACCACCCTCAGCTTTAGGCTCATGTTGAAGACATGCTCCATAACTCCACACAGTTCATCTGCGCAGGACTTAAGGAGCCTGGAGCTGATGCCGTCTGGTCCTGCTGCCTTCCTGGTTTTAATCCTCCTCAGCTCTCTCCTCACCTGTGCTGCAGTGAAGGACAGGGGTGGGTGGGGTGACTGTGCGCTGGGGGGATTGGTGGCGGGGGGATGAGTGGTGAGCTGATGGACCGAAGCAGAGGTGTGAAGAGGATTGGGTGTGGGCCATTGTCCAGCCGTGGGGGTAGTCCTACTTTAGTCCTAGTTTAGACTTACCTTGGTCCTAGTTTAGTCCTAGTTTAGTCCTACTTTAGTCCTGCATTGGTCTTGCTTTAGTCCTGCTTTAGTCCTAGTTTAGACCTACCTTGGTCCTAGTTTAGACTTACTTTAGTCTTGCTTTATTCCTACTTTAGTCCTGTATTGGTCTTACTTTAGTCCTAGTTTAGAGCTACTTTGGTCTTTCTTTATTCTGCTTTATTCCTAGTTTAGTCCTGGTTTAGTCCTGCTTTAAACTTGGTTTAGACCTGCTTTAGTCCTAGTTTAGACCTACGTTGGTCCTAGTTTAGACCTACTTTAGTCCTGCATTGGTCTTACTTTAGTCCTAGTTTAGACCTACTTTAGTCCTAGTTTAGACCTACTTTAGACTTGGTTTAATCCAGCTTTAGTCCTGCCTTAGACCTGTTTTAGTCTTGCTTTAGTCCTAGTTTAGTCCTACCGTCGTCCTAGTTTAGACCTACTTTACTTCTAGTTTAGACCTACTTCAGTCCTGCTTTATCCTGCTTCATTCCTAGTTTAGTCCTGCTTTTTCCTGCTTTAGACCTGCTTTAGTCCTAATTTAGACCTACCTTGGTCCTAATTTAGTCCTGCTTTAGTCCTGCATTGGTCTTACTTTAGTTCTAGTTTAGACCTACTTTGATCTTGCTTTAGTCTTGCTTTTAGTCCTGCTTTAGCTCTGCTTTAGTCCTAGTTTAGACCTACCTTGGTCCTAGTTTAGACCTACTTTGGTCTAGCTTTAGTCCTGCTTTAGTCCTGTTTAAGGCCTGTTTTAGTCCTAGTTTAAAACTACTTTAGTCTTACTTTAGTCCTAGTTTAGTCCTACTTTAGTCCTGCATTGGTCTTACTTTAGTCCTAGTTTAGACCTGCTTTAGTCCTGACTCAGACCTGTTTTAGTCTTGCTTTAGTCCTAGTTTAGTCCTGCCTTGGTCCTAGTTTAGACCTACTTTAGTCCTACTTTAGTCCTGTTTTAGTCTTACTTTAGTCTTAGTTTCGACCTACTACTTTGGTCTTGCTTTATTCTGCTTTATTTCTAGTTTAGTCCTGGTTTAGTCCTGCTTTAAACTTGGTTTAGTCCTGCTTTAGTCCTAGTTTAGACCTACGTTGGTCCTAGTTTAGGCCTTCTTTAGTCCTGCATTGGTCTTGCTTTAGTCCTAGTTTAGACCTGCTTTACTCCTGGTTTAATCCTGCTTTAGTCCTGTTTTAGTCCTGCATTGGTCTTACTTTAGTTCTAGTTTCAACCTACTTGGTCTTGCTTTAGTCTTGCTTTTAGTCCTGCTTTAGTCCTGCTTTAGTCCTGGTTTAGTCCTGGTTTAGTTCTAGTTTAGACCTACCTTAGTCCTAGTATAGACCTACTTTGGTTTTAGGCCTGTTTTAGTCTTAGTTTAGACCTACTTTAGACTTGGTTTAATCCTGCTTTAGTCTTAGTTTAGACCTACTTTAGTCCTGATTTAGTCCTAGTTTAGTCCTGCTTTAGACCTGGTTTAGACCCACTTTAGTCCTAGTTTAGTCCTGGTTTAGCCCTACTTTAGTCTAGGTTTATTCCTTCTTTAATCCTTCTTTAGTCCTGCTTTAGTTTAAACAGGAGTTTGTGGTAATGAGTAAATGTCTGATATTTTCTTTTCTTTTCTCTTTTTGACTTTTTTGACGTTTTTTTCTACAAACAGGACAAGATTCTGGTCTAGAAGAAGAGACAAGAGGAGCCCCAAAGAAGGCAAAGAAGGTCTAAGGCTGAGGTCAACGCCGTCATGTGGTATTTTAAAGATCACATCCACAAACTGGCCTCCAAAACTCAAGGGTCTGTGTCAGCACAAAGAACAAGATGTAAGGGACTTTGTTAAAAATCGTTAAAAAAGGCAGTTACAGAAACAAAATCTGTAAATCCACAGATTTTAATGTGCAAATTATACGTTCTCAGCAGCTCCAGCAAAATTAGGTTTTATTTTATTAATATAAATTCACTTATTATTAAACTATTTGATTTGCAGAGTGAAAAGTGCTTTAGCTCTGCTTTAGTCCTAGTTTAGACCTACCTTGGTCCTAGTTTAGACCTACTTTGGTCTTGCTTTAGTCCTGCTTTAGTCCTGTTTAAGGCCTGTTTTAGTCCTAGTTTAAAACTACTTTAGTCTTGCTCTAGTCCTAGTTTAGACCCTCTTTAGTCCTACTTTAGTCCTGCATTGGTCTTGCTTTAGTCCTAGTTTAGACCTACTTTAGTCCTACTTTAGTCCTGCATTGGTCTTGCTTTAGTCCTAGTTTAGACCTACTTTAGTCCTACTTTAGTCCTGCATTGGTCTTGCTTTAGTCCTAGTTTAGACCTACTTTAGTCCTACTTTAGTCCTGCATTGGTCTTGCTTTAGTCCTAGTTTAGACCTACTTTAGTCCTACTTTAGTCCTGCATTGGTCTTGCTTTAGTCCTAGTTTAGACCTACTTTAGTCCTACTTTAGTCCTGCATTGGTCTTGCTTTAGTCCTAGTTTAGACCTACTTTAGTCCTACTTTAGTCCTGCATTGGTCTTGCTTTAGTCCTAGTTTAGACCTACTTTAGTCCTACTTTAGTCCTGCATTGGTCTTGCTTTAGTCCTAGTTTAGACCTACTTTAGTCCTACTTTAGTCCTGCATTGGTCTTACTTTAGTCCTAGTTTAGACCTACTTTTTATATTTGATTTGCAGAGTGAAAAGTGTTCTAGGGCCAAGAGAAATTTAAATGTTCAGTGCAAACATAGAGGGCATAATGTACAAGACAAATGTGTGTTTTCTTATCTTAATGTAGAAATCTCCGTTTTATAAGATGTTCTAAAATGTTTCTTTGTTAAATTATATTTTAGAAGAAAGGGTTCTTCTGTTGAAGATAACGTTCTTGAGTTTGTGACGTTCATAGCTGCATAAACACCCACAAACACGGCCAGTTTGAAAGGGAAAAGAAATGCTAAAATGCTGTAAATCCACCGGCAAATGTGGGGTTTTTGGTTTGTTTACTCAGGATTAAGTGCATTCATTTTTATACACTGCTTTTTGTGTTTATTGTGGAAGTATTTTTGTTTATATGATATAATTTTTTTTATTACAGACACTATATGGACAGTATTTCAGATGCAAAAGCCAATTCTCAAAAATAAAATGCCCTGTCCTGTTAATGCTGTGTTGTCATGTTGTGTATTTATGTTAATTCATGTTAATTTGAACATGACGTCATAGTCCGGGGAATGCTATTTCCTGTCTCCGTAAACCACAAAAGTGAAATGTTCGCCTAAACCAGAACAGGGGCAGGCTCGTGTGTATGGAGTTCTGTTGCGAGTGTATGAACTCTGAAGTGACCCAGATTTTTTTCAGATTTTTTGAAGCATCTTAATCTAACTCCCAGAGCTCTAGGACCCTGGGAAAGGGTGGTCCATGTAATACACCACCGGGCGGGTTTGGAGAAAAAGTCCGGCTAAACCCTGTAAACCCGTATAGGTGTGTGTGTGTGTGTGTGTGTGTGTGTGTGTGTGTGTGTGTGTGTGTGTGTGTGTGTGTGTGTGTGTGTGTGTGTGTGTGTGTGTGTGTGTGTGCGAGTGTGCGTGTGCGAGTGTGCGTGTGTGTGCGTGTGCGTGTGTGTGCATTTTGTGTTACGTTTTTATGTATGAAAAGCACTTTACAAATAAAATTTGATTTGATTTGATTTTTATTTTTTTTTTATATTTTGCAGTTTTTCCTTTAGAGAAGGAGGGTCAAGGACAGGGGGCGCTCTGGGAAAGAAGGAGGCTCTGCAGACAGGGGGCGCTCTGGGACAGAAAGAGGTTTGTGATTTTGGGTGCTACAAAAATAAATGTATTTGATTTAATTAATTCATCAGTATTATGAGCAGAAAGAGCTTCTTTTGTTTCACATTGCTAAGGTTTCTGATTGAAATAATTGAAGTGTGACAAACCTCAATTTTCCATCCATCCACTTTATTTATAGAGCAAATAAACAACGCTGTTTCCAAAGTTGATTTAAGAAAAAACCCTGCAAAAGTAGTGATACGCGAGAATTGCTGTTGTGGATTTCTGAAACAAGTTGAACAATAAAAATGCAGGGAGAATGAGTCTGATCAATAAGAATGATTTATTCACTGGTACCAAAGTGAACAGTGGCCTTTCCCTGACAGAGGGATCTCTCCCTGGTCGACAGAGGTACATAACAATCAGAACACACGCTTTGATACAAGACATAGTTATCACATCATGAGGAGACAACATGAAACATCAGTGTGAAACAAGAGCGAGGACATATATGACTATCAATGTTTATGAAAAACAACAGCTATCAGTGGTGTTTCCAGTTAAAGCCGGATTTCAGAGTCAAAGGACGTCATAAAAGGATTAGATGTCCCTTCTCTATGTGGTTCCAGTGGTGGGAGCTGCACCACCACCCGCTCCCTGCAGCTCAGGACGTTGTTTTGTTTCGTGAGCGATGGGGCATGAATCCATGTGCCCCGCTCGGCTGTCCCACCGCGATGTCAGGGACCAGCACGACACAACCAGGTCTAGCTCCAGCTCTGCAGCTATATTTCATTTTAAATATTAATTGCCACACTCATACCTTAGTATTACCATTTGATATATACATTTATATATATATTATTTCAATAGGCCTTTTCTTAATCAAATTCAAATCAATGATCACATATGAATGTCTTTAATATCTTTAATGAAAATATATATTCTGAATTTTTTGTCTAGTTATATTATAGCCTTTTTGAAGATTCTTTAATATCAAAAACATATATTTTCATCTTCTGCCAGGATACCTGTGGAGGAATATTTTAAACACCCCAGTGTCAGTATTGTGATTGAATCTTTTGTGATGACTCTCACAGCTGACACCTTCATCTCTGTTTTGTCTGTGGCCTGTGAGGAGTCAGATCTACTTCACCTGCACATGAGGAGAACTGGGCAGGACCTCATAGTCATGTGAAGGAAAAAAAGAAAAAGAAAACGGTATTAACATAATTCTTGCAATCAAAATGTTATGTTAGACAATTTGGAAGCTCCAAGATGTGGATTTGGGGAGGTTTTAACTTTGTAGAAAACATCAAAACATAAAAAAAAAACTTTCATAAAAACAGTGTTTATTAAGGGGAAAAAGATGAGCTCCTTTCAACCAAAAATCCAAAAACAGGAGCAAAATCACAGACAGATAAGATCCTATTAAAGTCCTTCAGGGTTCCTGCCTAAACTTCTTGTCAAAACAAAATATGCACAGAAAATCTTGGCCATTAAAAAAAGCATACTAAAAACAAACAATGTTCAGTTCCAAAACATAGCTCTATAGTTCTCCTTTAATATAGCTATTTATTTCTTCTTATTTGTAGCTTTATATTCATTATTTCCCTCAGTCTGAGCAGTAAGCAGGTTTGAACAGTGTTATAACAGAACACGGAGACCAAAAATTTTCCAAACTTAAAGATAAGACGATCAGAAACAACAGAACACATCGTGTAGTATTCTTTAAAAATCAGTGCAAAGCATTTCTTCTTTGCGAGAGCACATGCTGTGTATGTGCTGCTAATGACGCGACTAATTTGCAGTAAAAGCACTCACAGTTAAAAAGTTTTTAAAGTTCTAAATGCCGTGTGATGTTACCTCTCCTTTTCATCTGTCTGCTGCACGGCCGGGCTCTGCTCCACCACCACTGTCCGAGGGTCACACTGAAGGCCCAGACTCTGTCCAGTGTCAGAGGGTCATACTGAAGGTCCAGACTCTGTCCAGTGTCAGAGGCTGAAGGTCCAGACTCTGTCCAGTGTCAGAGGGTCACGCTGAAGGCCCAGACTCTGTCCAGTGTCCTCCTCACTGCCTTTAAGCAGTGGCTTCAGATGTTTTTTTTCTCTCACGTCCATGCACGTCCTGCATGAGGCACCTCCACTGTCAGATCCATATTGTGCAAAGTTTCACGAAGTATGAATCATCATCATCCATCGTTTCAGATCTATGTTGGTTTGTGGTCTGTTTTGGACGATTCTCCTTCTCCAGCTTTGTCTTCTTTGGGTCCTGATAGTGGCTTTGTAAACAATGTCTCTTAGACGTGGGTTTTGCAGCAACTTTCTTTTGCAACAGTGACATCAGCCATTGTCTTTGCATGAAATCTTCTTTGAGGTGGCACTCATCCACCCGTGTCAGCTTTAGCGTCGATTTGTTTGGACAATGTCATAGTGATAATGGCAGTCCGTCTCATTCGTGCCCAGGTTAGTGCGGCTTGTAGCACGAGAGGGCATCTGGGTCGTTGGTGGAGGAAAAGACAATGGTGTGGGTCTCAATGAGCTCGATCTTCATCAGAGTCCGGCCCGCAGAGTCCGGCCCGCAGAGTCCAGCCTACAGAGTCCGGTCCACAGAGTCCAGTCCACAGAGTCCGGCCCACAGGTCCACTGGGCTGGACAGAGTGTGTTGACCCTCGTGCTGTGCCTCAGAGCCCGGCGCTCGCAACAGTCAGAGGGAGGTTGTAACAGAAAGACAAACACAGACAATGAATGAGGTGTGAGTGCAAATGTGTACAGAGTAATTCTTTACTGTTGCTTCATTTCTATTCCTTCAATTGAAAAAAAAAAATGTACTGAAAGCAGTAGCGGACCTAAACATTTGGGGGCCCAAGGCAAAATTAAGTCCAGGCCCTTCCTTATCATTAAAATGAATACATTTAACAATCCCAGATTATTTTGTACATAAAACAACAGCATGTACATTATCATCCTGCACATTCAGTTGGTGGACAGAGCTCTGTGTTTTCTGTAGAAACACTGGAGTCATTCTGATTTCTAATTGGTCCAGATACTTCACCGCAATGTGATCCATTATCACCAACTGGAACGTCCATGGATTTGTCCTTCAGCCGGAGATCATTTAACAACAGACCCTTCAGGACTGACACAAGTACCAGGATGTACAGCAGCTGGTACTTATGTAAACACTCACATTCATTTAAATGGAGCAGTAAGTAAACCTGTTCTGTTGTGGTTTGTGACGTACAAATGAGTGATAACTGTCGATATCTAACTTGAGTTTCCTGGAGTTTAAAGTCCACTTGTTCCTGTAGGATTTACTGTGGCACTTGGTCAAACTAAACATCTCATCGTTGTGTCCTGCTGTGTTTTGGATGCTTTATTGTCCAGAATAATGTTAGATTTACCTAATGTTAGCATGTATACGGCACTAATGGCTAACGCTAACAATCTACACAGAACACTTTTACAGGTGTAATTTTTCTGACTCTGCTCTGGTGTTACTCACGTGTGTCCAGTGGTTTCAGACGCCAAAGCAGCCCTGACTTTTCATATTTAACTCTCCCATAAAAAAATACATATGAACTAATGGAATGGTACATTTTAATGGAACACTGTGTATTGTTTAAACTGGAAGGGTCTACAATCTTTCATTAAACACATGAACAACGACGATTCCAACTCCACGAAGCTCCAACACTGACATCAGATCGATGCTAAGAGTTTTAAACCTTTATAACTAAATGTTTTTTCACTGAAAATCCCTTTTTATGACACAGGATGTAGAAAGTGTGAGTATTTGTCCAGTAAAACCTAAAGTGTGTGTCATAATGTGTTTAAATGTGTTCTGCAGCAGCTCTGAGTCACTGAGTCTGAGGCTTTTACACAAAACACCTGCAGTTTATATATTTTATAGATATTCTGAGCTTAATCTCATTTTCCCAGTCAATCACATTATGTAGAATGTATTTTAAGTTCACAAACTCTTAAAGGGTCCATTAAACTGTCCCAATAAAATCTGAGCCATTTAAAGGCACAGTGCAGTGAATGTAATAAAAACACACATTATTTGTCTAATATTTGTACATTTATTATGTTTGTTGAATTGATTGTTTGAAATTGATCACATCACATTTCATTTAACACATTCATTTATAATCACTTTTACGGTATTCTATTATGTTGATATAGTTGAACACATAGAGTTTAAAATCCCACTCTCTGATAAAATAAAATAAAAACAGATAAAAACATATTTTCTTTTCTGTTGATTCGTATAATTTGGTAAAGGTTATAATGTTATGATGATTCAGTTCTGTCTTTTATTCTGTCTTTTAATCAAGAGGACTGAGTAAAAGTGTGGGATTTGTCATTTGGAAAACATTTAATCTTTCACATAACACAAAAATTAAACAGGTGGTGATCTCTCAGTGTTTTCTTCACGTCACTTTATTTTTAGCCTTGTTTTAAAACTCTTTTTCACTATTAAATGCTCTATTTTCTAAGTTCTGGACAAAAGCACAAACTGTTGGTGTTTTTGGGTCTATTTGTACATTTCCTCCAGGTTTCTTATTGCCTCTTCATAAGTGACCTTTGTCCACTCCAGCGGAATTTCTCCAAGACCTTCATATTTTAAATTATAGTGCTCTTCCAGCTCCTCTTTAAATGTGCACACCACCCACTGCCAATAGGACAACTGATACAGATCAGGAGTAATGCTCCAAGTGTCATAAGGAGGGCCAGCTTCACGGTAGGTTTTGTAAGGCACTTCTCTGTCTGAAGCATCAGGGTAAAAAGAGGCATCACTTGCTACTTCAGTTGTGCAAAATGGCAGAGACATCTCCACTGTGTCCTTGTAGTGCCACCCTTTGACTGAAGCAGATCGATGAAAAGGCACACTATGATCAATACCGCCCTGTTTGGCGCTCTTGTGATCTTTGACAGTCTGAGTGCAAACTGCAGCACAGAACGGACATGTTTCCCAGCAGCAGTTACACAGCTGATCGATCAGGATCTGGTCTGGCTTCTGTCTCGACTCCTTTAACTTGTCCATTGACAAACGATCAAGATCTGCAGAGATGGACTTTACTCCTTTGTCTATTTCTTCTTCCAGAAATTCAAAGTTGTTTACATCAGTAAAGTTTTCAGAGGAGATTGTTTCAAATGTCAGTTTTTCTTTTATGGATCCTGTAAAGTCCTGAAGCCACTTGGCGATGTCTATGTTCTGTGATTTCTCTGATGCTTTATGAACGGCTTGGAGAATGTCTCTGTTTTGTGTTTTTGCTGATGCTTCATGAAGAGCTTGGAGAATGTGTCTTTTGATGTCTGAGATATTTTCCCGGAGGATACTGTGACATTTCTCCTTGTACTCTGTGCGTAAGAGTGTTTCCACTTCTTCTCTGATAAACCTCTCAGTGTATGACCTGGGATTCTTGATGTAGAGAATGTATCTTTTAAACTCTCTCTTTTCAGCCAGTGACTTCAGCAGATGTTTCTCCAGGTTGAGTCGGTTCTCTTTGAATGCTGGGAGGTCACATCTGAGGACTCCAGCCACAGAGACAGCGGTCTGGTTAAGCACAGCCTCCGTCATGGAGTCCTTGAGTTTGTTACAGATCAATTCAGCAAGAATCACAGCTGAGGAGCTTCCTTTGCAGAAACCCCTGAATACATTGTAGTATTCTCCTTTCTTTCCTTCCAAATATAAGCGAACATCATTGTTTCTGATAAACTTAGAGTGAGAGTCTGAGATCCATTTTTCTGTTCCCTCAAACACAAACAGAATCAGATCAACTTTGAATTCTTTATGTAGGAAGTAATGGTTTTGTGATTCAAATTTGTCGACAGCTTCTTTCACATCTTTGCTCATTTCACTCAGGTAAGATGAACTGTAGCCTCTCACAGCCAGTTTTTTGCTCATGATTTGGTCTGAAGCCTGTTTTTCAACAACTTTTATGAAGTCTAGGATTTGCTCTTGGTTTTTCTGTGGAAGACGGTCAGAAGTGTTGAACAAATGAACTATGGCCCTCTTGATTCTTGATTCCCCTTTGGGCTTCTGAGCGAAGTACTCAGTATAATCTCCTTGTTTTCCCATGTTTTTGTAGTGTCCCAAGCTCATTCTGGATGAAATTAAATCTTTTTCAAAACCACGCTCTTGAATGACCCTCATCAGATCCTCTTTCATGTTGATCTCCTCAGCAGGTTTAATGCCTCGTGTTACTTCAGAAACCAAACTGTCCCAAATGAGGTCAAACTGTTTTTTCAGTTCTTGATCGTTTTGTGTTTTGCCTTTCAGTTTGAGGGCCAGCTCTTTGCTTTTTTGTAACAGTTTATTCTCAAATGTTGTTTTTCTCTCCTCGACCTCTGCACAAGCTTTCTTCTGTTCAATTACATTATTCAGTTTTCTTTGAAGTCCATGAACCAGTTCATCCTGAAAAGAGTTTACTTTAAGTTCATGTTGACGACGCCACTGAATTAACATTTCTTTGTCTTTGCTACTCTCAAAGTATTCTGACATGGACTTCTTGATTTCATTGAATGTTTTGCTAACCTTTTTATAAAGAAGACTTTGGTCGACTTGGTCAAGAGTTCCATTTGTAATTCTTGGATAAAGTTGTTCTTCAATGTTCAGCATTTCCTTCCTCAGGGCCCAAGTCCAGTTTCCATATTCAACTTCCAGTTTTCTGTAAACAGCGATCTCAAGTGTGTTTTTGAAGCTGAACACGAAGTTCTCATTTAAAAGGGCGTTCCACAGATCCAGAACTTTACTTTTGAACTCAGAAAGAGAGACACCACGAGACTCTGAGGCTTTGGAGAGAATGAAGCTCCTCAGATCTTGGACACTTTCACTGTAGCCTGGATTTGGAGGAGCCATTGGAGGACTTCCCTCCCAAAGCTGAGCAAAGTACTTCACGTCTTTCTGAACATCAAACTTAATGATGTCACTGAAATTGTTAGCGCAACAATCTTCCTCTTTGGCAGCTAGTTGGGCCATGTTATCTAGTTTTTCCTGCAGTTTTCTTTTTCCATCCATGTTCTTCTCTACAGCACTGACATCTGAGACATTCTGGTGAACAAACACACAACTTGGAAACAGTTTGACCTTCTTCATCCTCATGAAAGCCTGAACCACAATCTGCAAAATGTCCTGCATCTCAGAGGGATTCTCTCCAAAGATGTTCACCAGAGTCATGTTTCCAACACCAACGACAAATGTGGCCAGCTCATTGTCGTGGTGAAATGTGACATTGTCTTCCAGCTCCAGAGCTCGCAGCCCCTCGGTGTCCACCACCAGGATGTAGTCCCATTGAAAGCCTGTCTTCATTTCCTCTGACTTTTTGACCAGCTGCATGAAGGCTCCTCTGGTGCATCTGCCTGCACTGACTGCAAACTGGAGACCAAACATGGTGTTCAGCATCGTGGACTTCCCACTGCTCTGGATGCCCAGAACGGACAGGACAAAGACCCTCTGATCTCCCAGTTTGTGGATGATCTCATCGATAACACTTGAGATCCAGGTCAAAGGGACGTGGCCTGCGTCTCCGTCCATCAGCTCCATCGGGTGTCCTGAAATCATCAGCTCTGCAGCAAGAGCAGGGTATTTGGACCAGTCAGTCTGGTCCTCTTTGGGACGTTTACCCAGAGACTTATGGGCTTCATAGATCTGTGCCATTTCTCTGAAGATGTGCTCCAGGCCACATGTCGCCGACTGGAGGGTGTTTGACAGTTTGGCCAGTTCTGCTTGTTTGGACTTTAACTCAAGTTCTGTTTGTTTGGATTTTAATTCAAGTTCAGTTTGTTTTGACTTTAACTCATCTGATTTGTCTGGTTTCTTCTTTAGGTCCAAAACCTCAGACCATTTCTTGTGATAGTTTTGGAGAATTGAAGTCAGTTGCTCTGTGGCATGAGCATCCAGTAAGATCTGAGCCCATTTGAGGAAATACTCTCTCTCTGTTGGACCTGAAGACGAGAGGTGTTTGACAAAAGACTTCATCAGTTCACTGCAGGACAGTTTGCACTGCTCTTCTCTTTTATTCTGCAGCTCACTCAGCTTCGTACTTTTTTCTGACTCTATGTTTGTTCCTGTGAGACGATACAGCTCTTTGTTTACTCCGCACCAGTCGTGCCACAGTCGGCCTTGACAGGGGAGGAATGTGTTTTTGATCTCAGACACATTTACAGATTGAATTGTTTTCATAAGTTCTTTGGCAAAGTCCAACCCTTTATTGGAGTCTGTATTATTTTCATCCACTCTAGTATCAGACATAGACTCGAGCTCAAAGGACTTGTGTGGAGCAGATAAAATGTCTCTGATGATTCTCTTCAGCTCTTCAGACACATCAGACTGGCTTCTGTCTTTAAGACCAACTTTATATTTCCCATTTTTTAACTGAACCGCACATTTGTTACTGTTTTCTATGAGAACGATTAAAGGTTTTTGAGACTCCTGAAGATTCTTGATCACTGTAGCACTCTCAGAATCCCGATCGATTCTTGGCACAAAAACCACATTGATTGAGGACATTTCCATCAGAAGGTTCATCTGTTTGTGGTGAGTCTGACCATCTCCATGAAGGTTACAGAAGGCCACACAGTCTGTGAAGCTGTCGTTGGGTTTTCCGGCTGGAAAGTACCAGGTGATCTCTGCCACACCCTCAAACAGAAGGCGACTCTTGGTGCTTCCTGGACAGTTTCTGTGGAAGAAGGTGCTATGGCGGTCATTGATCAAAGTGTTGATGAACTGGGATTTGGACACAGACAAGGAGCCCAGACGGAAACAGAACACCATGGGAGTCTCTGCTTTGCAGATGGACATGGACTTCGTGGACCCAACAGTTGAATCGTCTTTGGTTATAGTTTTCTTCCAGGTTTTTTGAATCTGTCTGAAGGTCCACAGAGGACAGTGGATGTCTTCAGAGAACGGGTCAGGCACCAGCAGAGGTAAGGCGTACTGACACTGGGACAGCTTTGTGACTATCTTCTGCTTCAGAAAACTGTCTGAGCAGTGAAACACTGCCATCTGGACGTCCAGAGGATGGATCTGCGTCTGCTCTGACTGATTTTCATCGTCCTCCTCAGTGTCAAACAAATCATCTGTCTCAATTTGTTCACATGTACTTGTATTTGTGCTTTCATGTTTAGTCTGAATATATCTGGCGTTGTAGTCTAACATCAACAGTTTGTGAAGATAAACAGAGGAGAGATCACCCTCACAAATGTCCTGATCATGTTTCTTAGTTTGTCGAATCTGAAGAAACTCTGCAGAGGTCAGTTTGTTATCATATCTGTCCAGCAGGTGGAGTCTTCTCAACAGTTCTTCAGGTTTCCGTTTCATAATTGAGTTCTGGGGATAAACAAAACAAAAAACATCTTAAATAAATGCACAGCGATGGTAAAATAATTATGTTTTTAATAACAGCTAGAAAATACAAAAAAAGTACACTTATTTTCGGATGAAAACATTGTTGTTTAATTGCACTATATATTCAAGGATAAAGTTAATGTAGGACAAGCCCACACCCTCCATGATTTGAAAATACAGGTGGAAGTACCAATGTACTTTTTGATTGCGTCACTAAGTGATTGTGGACTCTACGTACAAACTTGACAAGCACATCAGCTCTGTCATAAAGTCCACCTTCTTCCAACTGAGGCTCCTGGCAAAAATAAAGCCTTATCTTCCATTGGCGGACTTTGAAAAAGCAATTCATGCATTTGTGACATCAGGCTTGGATTATTGTAATTCTTGGTGTGTAGGGTTGGACCAGAGCTCCCTGGAGCGCTTACAGAATATCCTAAATGCTGCAGCTCGTCTGCTGACAAGAACTAATGGATGAGAGCACATTACACCATTTCTGTACCACCTGCATTGGCTCCCCATGGCATTTCGGGTTAAATTTATGTTATTTTTTTTAAATGTTTGCACTTTATGGGTCCAACATATCTGAGGGAGTTACTGCAGCCGTATGTTCCGTCCAGAGCCCTGAGGTCTGACCAGCTCGTGCTGCTCAGTCTTAAGCCAGGCTTAAGAGGTGACAGAGCCTTTTTTGTGGCAGCACCCACAGTGTCCCTCTGCCCGTCAGATCTTCTAAGTCTCTTACTCAGTTTAAGTCTCGACTAAAAACCCACCTCTTTTCCCTGGCATATAATATTACTAGCTAGATAAGTTGTCTTGGTATTTTAGATGTTATTATCTTGTGGTTTTCTTATAATGTTTTTGTGCTTTGTAATGTACTGTCCCCTCCTTGAACCGCCACCTTAACGTGGTGGAGGGGTTTGAGTACCCGAATGATCCTGGGAGCTATGTTGTCGGGGGCTTTATGCCCCTGATAGGGTCACCCATGGCAAACAGGTCCTGGGTGACGGGTCAGACTAAGAGCGGTTCAAAAGCCCTTTATGAACATTACAACAACAAGGTCGTTTACGTCGCCCAGATCTGCGTTACCGGGGCCCCACCCTGGAGCCAGGCCTGGGGTGGGCGTTCGACGGCAAGCGTCTGGTGGCCGGGCCTTTCCCCACGGGGCCCGGTCGGGCACAGCCCGAAGGAGCGGGCTGAACAGCAGTGCAGAGTACCAGACCTTCTTGGAGTCCCTGGGAGGGGTACTGGACAGTGCACCGCCCGGGGACTCCGTTGTTCTACTGGGGGACTTCAACGCCCACGTGGGCAACGACAGTGACACCTGGAGAGGGGTAATCGGGAGGAACGGCCCCCCAATCTGAACCCGAGTGGTGTTCAGTTATTGGACTTCTGTGTCAGTCACAGTTTGTCCATAACGAACACCATGTTCAAGCACAAGGTCCATCAGTGCACGTGGCACCAGGACACCCTAGGCCGGAGGTCGATGATCGACTTTGTTGTCATGTCATCTGACCTTCGGCTGCGTGTCTTGGACACTCGGGTGAAGAGAGGGGCGGAGCTGTCAACTGATCACCACCTGGTGGTGAGTTGGATCCGCTGGCGGGGGAGGAAGCCGGACAGACTTGGCAGGCCCAAGCGCATTGTGAGGGTCTGTTGGGAACGTCTGGCAGAGCCCTCTGTCGGCAGGGTCTTCAACTCACACCTCCGGGAGAACTTCTCCCAGATCCCGGGGGAGGCTGGAGACATGGAGTCCGAGTGGACCATGTTCTCCACCTCCATTGTCGATGTGGCAGCTCGTAGCTGTGGTTGCAAGGTCTCTGGTGCCTGTCGCGGCGGCAATCCCCGAACCCGGTGGTGGACACCGGAAGTAAGGGATGCCGTCAGGCTGAAGAAGGAGTCCTATCGGGCCTTGCTGGCTCGTGGGACTCCTGAAGCAGCTGACAGGTACCGGCAGGCCAAGCGTACTGCAGCCCGTGCGGTTGCAGAGGCAAAAACTCGGGATTGGGAGGAGTTCGGGGAGGCCATGGAGGAGGACTATCGGTTGGCCTCAAAGAAATTCTGGCAAACCGTCCGACGCCTCAGGAGGGGGAAGCAGTGCTTCACCAACACCATTTACGGTGCGGGTGGAGAGCTGTTGACCTCGACTGGGGATGTTGTCGGAAGGTGGAAGGAATACTTTGAGGGTCTCCTCAATCCCACTGTCACGTCTTCCGAGGAGGAAGCAGAGGCTGAGATCTTGGAGGCGGACTCGTCCATCACCCTGGCTGAAGTCACTGAGGTGGTTGGCAAGCTCCTTGGTGGCAAGGCTCCGGGGGTGGATGAGATCCGCCCTGAGTATCTTAAGTCTCTGGATGTTGTGGGACTGTCTTGGCTGACACGTCTCTGCAACATCACGTGGCGGTCTGGACTGGCAGACCGGGGTGGTAGTCCCTCTGTATAAGAAGAGGGATAGAAGGGTGTGTTCCAATCACAGGGGGATCACACTCCTCAACCTCCCCGGTAAGGTCTATTCCAGGGTACTGGAGAGGAGAATCCGACCGATAGTCGAACCTCGGATTCAGGAGGAGCCTGTGGTTTTCGTCCCGGTCGTGGAACACTGGACCAGCTCTATACTCTCCATCGGGTGCTCGAGGGTTCATGGGAGTTTGCCCAACCAGTCCACGTGTGTTTTGTGGATCTGGAGAAGGCATTCGACCGCGTGCCCCGGGGCGCCTTGTGGGGAGTGCTCCGGGAGTATGGGGTCCGGGGCCCTTTGCTAAGGGCTGTCCGGTCCCTGTATGACCGGAGCAGGAGCTGTGTTCGCATTGCCGGCAGTAAGTCAGACCTGTTCCCAGTACATGTTGGACTCCGCCAGGGCTACCCTTTGTCACCGGTTCTGTTGATAGTTTTTATGGACAGAATTTCTAGACGCAGCCAGGTGTGGAGGGCGTCCGGTTTGGGGACCACAGGATCTCATCTCTGCTGTTTGCGGATGATGTCGTCCTGATGGCTTCTTCAAGCCAGGACCTGCAGCATGCACTGGGACGGTTTGCAGCCGAGTGTGAAGCGGCTGGGATGAGGATCAGCACCTCCAAATCCGAGGCCATGGTTCTCGACCGGAAAAAGGTGTCTTGCCCTCTCCGGGTGGGTGGAGAGTCCTTGCCTCAAGTGGAGGAGTTCAAGTATCTCGGGGTCTTGTTCAGAGTGAGGGAAGGATGGAGCGTGAGATTGACAGGCGGATCGGTGCAGCGTCTGCAGTGATGGGCGCTGTATCGGACCGTTGTGGTGAAGAGAGAGCTGAGTCGAAAGACAAAGCTCTCGATTTACCGGTCAATCTATGGTCCTCCCTCACCTATGGTCATGAGCTTTGGGTAATGACCGAAAGGACAATATCACGGATACAAGCGGTCGAAATGAGCTTCCTCCGCCGGGTGGCTGGGCGCTCCCTTAGAGATAGGGTGAGGAGCTCAGTCACACGGGAGGAGCTCGGAGTAGAGCCGCTGCTCCTCCACGTCGAGAGGAGCAGCTGAGGTGGCTCGGGCGTCTGTTCAGGATGCCTCCTGGACGCCTTCCTCGGGAGGTGTTCTGGGCATGTCCCACCGGGAGGCGGCCCCGGGGAAGACCCAGGACACGCTGGAGGGACTATGTCTCTCGGCTGCCCTGGGAACGCCTCGGGATCCCCCCAGAGGAGCTGGAGGAAGTGTCTGGGGTGAGGGAAGGAGTCCCTGCTTAGACTGCTGCTCCCGCGACCCGGCCCCAGATCAGAGGAAGAAGATGGATGGATGGATGAATGGATGGTAATGTACTGTATTGTATTTTTGATTTCCCTGCATGTGAAGCACTTTGGTCAGCTGAAGTCGTTTTAAATGTGCTATGTGAATAAACTTAAATTGAATTGAATAAGCAGCTCTCTAAGTGGTTAGAGCAACTTGTAAACCAATCAACAGCGCCCCACAAGGTCAGTTTCATTATGTAATTGACTTTAGCCAGGGGGACCAGGAGTGAAATGGAAAAGGCAAGTTTATTTGTAGAGCACAATTCTCCAGTCACCCGCGACCCTGGAATGGCAGAAAATGAATGAATGAATGAATTCAATCAAACGTTATTTATGAAGCGCTTTTTGTACAAAGATGTGACACAAAGTGTTTTACTGTGAATTAAAAACATTCCCACACGTGACCACATCCTACCCAACCACCCCATGACCACCAGACCCACACAACCAGGCACCTGTACACACTCTCTCACACACACACACACACACACACACACACACACACACACACACACACACACACACACACACACACTGTACACACACACACACACACACTGTACACACACAAACACACACACACTGTACACACACACAGACACAAACACACACACACACACACACACACACACACTGTACACAAACACACACACACACACACATACAGGATACACACACAGACACACACACACACACACATAGACACACACACACACACACTGTACACACACACACTGTACACACACACACTGTACACACACACACTGTACACACACACTGTACACACACACACACACACACACACTGTACACACACTGTACACACACATACACACACACACACTGTACACACACACTGTACACACACACTGTACACACACACACACTGTACACACACACACTGTACACACACACTGTACACACACACACACTGTACACACACACACTGTACACACACACTGTATACACACACACACACACACACACACAAACTGTACACACACACACACACTGTACACACACACACACTGTACACACACACACTGTACACACACACACACTGTACACACACACACACACACTGTACACACACACACACACACAGACACACGCACACACACACACTGTACACACACACACACACACACACTGTACACACACACACACACTGTACACACACACACACACACACACAGACACACACACACACTGTACACACACACACACTGTACACACACACTGTACACACACACATACACACTGTACACACACACACACACACACTGTACACACACACACACACACACACACTGTACACACACACACACACACTGTACAGACACACACTGTACACACACACACTGTACACACACACACACACACACACTGTACACACACACACACACAGACACACACACACACACACACACACACACACACACACACTTGTTTCCCAGCTCAGTTCGAACACGAGGAACATGCAAATGATAAATGTCATTTGAACGCAAACAGTAGTGTCTGGTGGTTCTCTGGAGGAGGAGGACAAATAAAATGGAACCAAGCCAAGAAGAGCCTTGTAAACCAGGAGCGTCCAATGGGTGTATCTGCAGGTAATGAAGGCCACTGGGCTCTAGCGTAGAGCTCACAGTGGTGAGTGAGGAGACCACATCCAGACATGAACCTCAGGGCACATGATACACTGTGTTCAATGACTGTGAGCTCATGTAAAGAACATCCCCAGAGTCAATCAAAGGTAAAAATGTTGCAGAGACAAAGCGTTTCCGAGCTGTAAGTGTGAAACAGGATTTGTTTCTAAAATAAAATCCTAGCTTCACCTTGAGTTTGCGTACCAACAAAGCTATGTGTTCTTTGAAGGAAAGCCTTAAATCAATAACAAAACCAAGATATTTATAACTGTCAACCAGTTCAATTTGCTTCCCTGGCACAGTTGTTATTACAGGAAGGTTCTCGGGAAGCTCACCTTGATTAGAAAAGATCATTAGCTTGGTTTTGTCAGCGTTCAAAACTCATTTTAGTGAATGCAGACGAGATTGAAGAGTGGCAAAAGCAGATTGTAAAAATTCAAAAGCCTGCACAAGGGATTTGGAGCAGCAGTAAATGACAGTATCATCTGCATACAAGTGATAAGAAGCATTTGATAGATTTTCACACAGATTATTGACATAAATTGAAAACAAAATCGGTCCTAAGACCGAGCCCTGGGGTACACCTTTTGTGACCTCCAAGAAGGAAGATGTTATTCCAGATATTTGTACACACTGTGATCTGTTTGACAAGTACTCAATGAACCAACAAACTGCTTGACTGGAAATGCCAGTATTGATTAGGGTTTTGATCATGAGAGTGTGATCCACTGGGTCAAATGCCTTGGAAAGGTCCATGAATAAAGCAGCACAGTATTTTTTGTGCAATCGTAACATCATTTAGGACTTTCATTGTGGCTGTAACAGTACTGTGGTTCTTTCTAAAGCCCGATTGAAAATCATTTACAATGTTATTAGATTCTAAGAATGCCCTTAGCTGGGGGCGCTGTCAAGCAGCGAACAAAGATCGCAGCTTAGCTTGGAGGCTACGCGCAATTTCGCACTAAACTTTCTTTAAAAACCCGGGTAACTCATGTTTTAAGATGTCAGTGACGACTGCAAACACATCTGGTGACATTTTTGGCCGGACACGGAGTTCACAAAAGCCAAAAACCAACCCAGTGTCGGATGGAAGGTATGAGGAGGAGGCCACAGGTAGCATGACAGATTTAGCGTCGGTGCTAGCGGAGTTGAAAGGCCTTCGTGCGGATTTTGGCACAAAGCTTGACACTACTAATGCTCCACTTAGAGACATGAACAACTCTATGAGTATGATTGAGGTGAGGACCAATGTTGCCTCCAACACTACTCGTGTCACTGAAGCTGAGGAACGTATATCAATATTAGAAGACGAGCTGGAGGTGGCTAAAGCTGACTTGGCTAGCGCTGCTCAGCGCATCACTCTTTTGGAATCAAAGGCAAACGATTTAGAGAACCGAGCGCGGCGTAAGAACATACGTCTTTTCGGCCTCCGGGAAGGGGCAGAAGGAAGTCAATCCCTGTTCGAATTTGTGAGAAACATGCTACCGCGCTGGTTGGAACTGGGTGCTGATAAAACCTTCACTTTAGAGCGTGTGCATCGGACCCTGACGCCACCGAAACCGGGCCAGAATAGAGCCGTGCTCATTCGCTTTTTGATGTTTCAAGAACGGGAGTTTGTTCTTCGTTCCGCAAAGCAGCGTAAGGTTCTCCATGAAGAAAACAAGCTCCTGTTTGTCCAGGACCTGTCAGTTGAAACCATGCGTCGGCGCTACGAGTTTGACACGGTGCGGAAGAAATACGTCCAAATACGTTTCGTGGATTTCAGATCCACCCCTGCAAGTTGAGAATCCTCCACGAAGGAATAATTCACTTGTTTGCAACCCCCAAAGATGCTGAGGACTATCAAAAGTGTAACTGAGTTATGGTGAGACTGATTCATCATTTTCTTTAGTTGTGCTTTCTTTTTTCTTTCATTTTTTAGTAACCTACCTCCTCTACTTTTTTGTTTTTATTATGATGACTTATTTACATGTTGCAAATGGGTACATATATTTTTATCATTATTGCCATTTGTTTCTTCGATTGTTATTTCTTTTTTCCATTTGATGTGGGCTGGACACTTTAGGTTATTATTCAATTCAACAAGACTCAACAAGATCATCAAGAAGGCCGGACATGTTGTGGGGGAGGAGCTGGACTCTCTGACTGTTGTGTTGGAGGAGGATGTTGGACTATTCTGGACTGTCCCTCCACCCGCTCCACAAAGTGCTGGTCAAGAGCTCATTTAGCAACAGACTGTTACTGCCACGAGGCTCCACCGAGAGACACAGGAAATCATTCAAACACTGAACTCTGTGCTGGAAACATCCTCTTGTAAAGTCACTGTGCAATATTAAGCCCACTGTGCAATATTAGTCCACTGTGCAATATTAAGTCCACTTATATACACAAACTGTACATGATCATGTGAATATGTAAATAGACAAGGATAGTAGAGTTAAGCTTATTGTAAAATTGTTCATATCGGGGGTTTAGTTGATTATTGTCCATATCGGGGGTTTAGTTGATTAATAAAGACACTTTATAAGTTAAGTTAAATGAGGTTGAACATTATAGATCTACTGTATTTTATTTTTATTTATATATATCTTATATTGTTTTAATACTTACTGTCTCTACTGGTCGGTTGCACATGTAACGAAAAGAATTTCCCCTGAGGATAAATAAAAGTAATTCTGACTCTGATTCTGAGAATTGGCTTCATTTGTTGAAGTCATGTACAAATAGATGCACATATAGCAGAATGTTATTTACTAACAATTTATGGTTATAGCGTAGGATATATTTTTGTTTATTTATTCTAATTCAGAGGGGGAAAGAATAAAAATAATAATAGTAAAGTCTAAGGACTGAAATATATCTGGGTTTTTCACTTTTTCATGCAGTTTTGGTGCGGGTTGGTAGTTGCCACCATTTTTCTATTTCATCTTTTTGTTCTTGTTCGCTTTGCTTATATAGTTTAACCACTCCCCTTAGTGTGGATTGGTGATTGCCCTCCATGTTTTCTACATGGAATGAGGGATGGGAGAGTTTCAGGGTTCTAGTTTTGGTAAATGTTTGATTTGTTGTGTTTTCATTTTGTAGTGTTAGTCACACAGACAATATGCAACCTCAAGTCACATGACTGAATGCGGGTCTCTAATGCGCATGGAAAATAAAAATCTACAAAGAATGGCTGATTTACAAATAACTAGTTGGAATGTCAGGGGGCTGAAACAACTTACTAAATTAAAACAGGTTATGAATAGGATTAAAAGGTTAAATTCAAAAATAGTCTTTCTCCAAGAGATTCACTTGACCAAATCAGAAATAAAACGTGTTAGAAACAGATGGCGTGGACAAGTGATGTATTCAACATATAACAATTATGCAAGAGGTGTTTTAATCCTTATTCATAGAACTATACCGTTCCAGGTTTTAACGTACTTCAAGATCCTAACGGATGATATATAGTAGTTCAAGGTACAATTTTCTCTCTTGCATTGAATATTGTGAGTGTATATGGACCGAATGAAGACAACCCAACATTTTTTGAAAATGTTTTTCTTACCCTGTCTAGTCTACATGGATCATATATTATTGGTGGGGACTTCAATTGTACAATAAGTCCAGATTTGGACCGTAGTACAGGCTCAGATTCAAGCAAAATGAAAGAAAACTTCTTAAACAGTACAGTGAAGATTTGAATTTGGTTGAAATTTGGAGGCATCTTAACCCCAATAGGATACAGTTCTCATGTTATTCTGGCCCCCAGAAATCTAGATCACGTATAGATTATTTTCTTGTGTCACATGCTTAGTGTCCAAAGTGAAGGGTTGCTGGTATGATGGTATAGTTATTAGCGATCATGCTCCAATAACTTTGCATTTACATGTTGATAAACTCACTCATTGTCCCTGCAGTTGGCATTTTAAAGCAATCTGGCTTCAAAATGAGGCTTTTGTTGTATACATAAGAAATAAAATCGATTTGTATTTTGAATTAAATACCAATCAGACAAGTGCCAGTATAAGCTAGCCAGCTTCCTGCTGGCGTCACATCCGGTGAGTCTATTCTGCGTTTGCGAGTGATCGTTCTCCACACTTTATTGTTAATCCACGAATTATACAAAAACTATCTTACCCTCCTACTCATAACTGAAAGTTTAATTGCTCCCTAAACAACCCGGAGCCTCATTTAGCTCACTTTGTTCAGTATTTCGTGGATTAAATCCCCCCCTGCCCGCTAGCATCAACCGGAGCTAGCCTAGCCGACTAGCGCCATGGCTGGCCCGTCCTCCGCTTCTTTCGCCCTTACCTGTTCAAGTGTCACATGTTGAGTCAGAACCCTGCTTCCTTCACTGACGACAGGGAGAGTGAGTGAAGTGTAGCGTAGTGGTAGCTTTGGAAGCCAGGGTTACAGGGTTAGAAGCGCGGATCCGCATTGTGGAGGAGCTAAAGTCTAGCTATAGCCAGGTCGTAGCATCAGGTTTACCGGACCGCGCCGCAGGTAGCAGTGTTAGCATAGTTAGCAGTGTTAGCGGTAGCAAGGCTAAGCCTCAGGATAAGACCAGCCCCCCAGCGCCTCCCGCGCAGCCGGGACCAGACCAGGAACAAGACAGGGATAGATTTGTGACAGTTAGAGGGATCGATGCGCTAAACGCCAGCCTTTAGTGCACCATAAGCTTCCCGTCTACAATAGGTTTGCCCCACTCGGCGATCACACGCCCGCCGAACGTGACACTCTGGTGATTGGAAGTTCCATAGTCAGAGACGTGAAGCCGCCAGCAGCCTCAGTTAGGTGTTATCCGGGGGCCAGAATGGGTGACATCGAAGGAAACCTTAGGCTTTTAAAACAGAGTAGTCAGAGGTTCCGTCGTATCGTGATTCACGGAGGTGGTAATGACACCCGGCGGAGACAATCAGAAGTGCTCAAAGTGCAGGTTGGAGCGGTGTGTGAATTGGCGAAGTCGATGTCAGAGACCGTAATATTTTCTGGTCCCCTCCCCAATCGGGTCAATGCTGAAATGTACAGCCGCTTTTCAGCTTCAACTGCTGGTTGTCTAGTTGGTGCCCCCAAAACAACGTAGTCTTTGTTGACAATTGGAGTGCGTTCTGGGGAAAGCCCGGGCTCATACGCAGGGATGGCATCCATCCCACTTCGGAGGGTACATCCCTTTTAGTTCGGAATTTGGCCGATAGCCTTAGTCGCCTAAAGTGACGCTCTAACTGTGAGTCCCGGGTGCAGAGTCTCTTCTCTGTCCTAAGCTCTCGCCCCCGCTGTCACAGATCAAGTGTTCAGAGTCAAATAGAGACTGTGCGTGTCCCTCGTGTAAATAACGCCAATAAGTCAGATCCAAATACAGATCATTTAGGTGTCAGACCAAATAACTTAATACAAATAATCCCTACACATGATACAAATAAACTAATAAATAAGCATGTAAAATGTGGATTGCTAAACATTAGGTCAATTTCCTCCAAATCACTTTTAGTTAATGAATTAATTAACGATTATAATATTGATCTTTTAGCTTTAACTGAAACTTGGCTTCAACAAGATGATTCTGTCAGATTAAATGAGGCCCCACAGAGTCATGTTAAGGAGCTCAGGCCGGGGAGGTGGGGGGGCAGTAATCTCACATTCTAGTTTACTCCTGAGTCCTAAAATTAATAAAATTAATAATGAGTCTTGCTCATTTAAAGCCTTATCCTGTCAATCACCTGCCCAAACTGGAAAAACCAAAAAGCTGTTTTGCTCATAATAATCTATCGACCTCCCGGTCAATGTTCCCTCTAATTTTTCATGTGTCTGAGCGAACACACAAACTCCCTGAGCAGAGCCTTGGACCATGTGAGCGACATCAGATGCACTGGGGCCACATCACTGTCACACTCGTTCTAAACCTGAGATCAGGGCCGTAACAGTCTTTTTTGGGCACTTTTCACAAGACTTTGTTGGCCTTTATCCATTAATGAAGCATCCCTGGATAGAACTCTAGAACTCTTTAACTTATAGCAGGTAACTTTGAAAGGGGATTTTCAACAAAATGGATGTAATTTCCTGGGATTTGAGGTGTTTTAGATCAACAAACTCAAATGTTACAGTGATACATTTTATGATCATGCAATAAGCTAATGGCAGGCCGTCCACACAAAAGTTACATAGTGCACCTTTAATCATACATTATGATACAGGCGACTTCTGCCCAAGATTCAAATGGAGGCTTTGTTTATCAGAAGAAAACTTGTGTCACAGTTATGTTCACCTGTAGGTCACATGCTGCTGATCTAAATCTTGTCAGTGTTTCTCTGTGAGCTGCTCTGTCCTCCTCTCTGATCACAGCCCCTCAGCTATAATTTGGTTTAGGTAGAATTAATAATAAAAAATGGATATCATCATTAAGTTGTGTTCAAATCAGGGTCATGGTGTTTTTTCCCTCCAAAGCTTTCACAGTTTTCTGATGCATTTTAATATAAAGATTGACTCACATCCAGCAACACTTCTGTGCAATATTCATTTAATTCTGTATTAATTTAATTCTGTGCTTAAATTTCCCCTGGAAGCCTCTGGAAAAAGTAACCTGTGTGTCATGTTTAGATCATAAGCCCATGTTTCAAATAGGCCTAATGATAATTGGCCCGAGCCAGTAAACTGGCGAGGGACATTGTGTTTCGTCCGTTTATTGCTTATTCTTATTTCGTCCGTTTTCTTACTCTTCGCGGCCCTTTTTGACCCAGTAAACATGCACGAAAAGTCTTCAATGGGGGTATAGTCGCGATCGGCCCGGAAAAAAATTTCGTATTTCGCGCGTCTCGAGAGCGTCCGACCCGAACCGAACGAGCAGCACCGGCCCGAATCGGACCCCTATGGGAAATGGGACGAGCAAATTTTGCCCGACGTGCACGAAACTCGGAGCAGTGATAGAGAACAGTGACCCGAGCAAAACATGACATTGGAGCGCGGCCCTCGGACCAAGCGCACGGCGGCCATATTGGACCGAAGTCGCCACGCCAGTTTGACTTTTTTTTTTTGACGGAGAACATGGACTAGGGCTTTTGCCTGACGTGGGTCTGGCACACATTTCTGCGATCGGCACGCATTGAAATTTAATAATCGGCCACTTTTTTTCGGATATCTCGAACGGTCTCGCCGTGGCTCGCCGTCCTAGAACGCCTTCGTTTCCTGTTTTTCTGATCGCATGTCACGGCCACACGCTTGGACTGACAGAGCTGTAATTTCAGTCCCGAGTGCGTAATTATGATCTGAATGTAATACATTAATAAAAATAAATAAAAAGTACTCACTAGCGCCCCCTACCTATTAAGTCAAACATCGACTTTGTCCGATTTGGACGAAATTTGGGGAATATGTCCAGTGTAGGGCGCCATGAAAAAAACTTAATTATTGACATGGTGCATTTATCACCGTTGGCCACCAGGGGCGCAAAGAGTACTCACGAAATCATTTCAATAGTTCCTGCACGCACACGCATTCTCCGATCGACATGAAATTTGAAACACAAGTAAACGTCAAGCAGCTGAATCCATTTATGTGCGCACAATAATAATCAACCTTACGGCGCCACCTGTAGGAGCGCATTTAATTACAATGGGGAGAAAAACCATTACTTTGACTTTTATTAGTGAAAATTGGCAGACAATTCCTAGACGGCCTCCTGATCAGAAAAGCCAATGAGACCCATGGCCTATTTTTTACACTTTTGCCTCTAGGGCCCTCCAGAGCTCCATGCATTCTCTATGGCAGTCTCACTGTCTTCACACAAAGATGTAGCAAAAACCCACTAAACAGTGAGTAACAGCCACCAAACTTAATACAGTGACTCCTTTTAAGGAACATGAATGTCCCATGACACCATTTTTCATGCAAGTCAAATACAGACTCTACAGCGCCACCTGTTGGGTGAGGCCTATGGAAAGGGAGATGCATTTAGTTTGGAGGAGGCCTATGAAATTTGCCACAGTGATAGTACACATAAAGACGACCCTAAAACATAATTGGTGCACAGTGATCAGACAAACGACAAGGCGGCCATATTGATTTTATTTTTAGACGCCACTTTAAGTTTTTTCCATTGCAAAGGGTCCAAGGTTTTGGGCCTAGATCAGTCTAACATACACGTTCCTGATCAGGACGCATTGAAATTCAATAAAAAACCAATTTTGGAGATATCTCTTAGGGTTTCTTGGCGTGACTTCCTGTCAAATATCGCCATCATTTCCTGTTTTTGTGCTTATCCCTCAGAGGCACTTGGACTGTGCCTACAGAGCCCAAATTGCCACCAATGATGGAGAATTGAATATTACACAAAATAGACCAGGGAGCACAGGACCACTAATAACTATAGCGCCCCCTACAGTTCACTTAAAAGTGTCCAGATTGTCCGATTGACACCAAATCTTGGGACATGATTCTTTGCTATATAAGATGCAAAAAAGTCAATGAGACCCATGGCCTATTTTTCACACTTTTGCCTCTAGGGCCCTCCAGAGCTCCTATTCATTCTCTATGGGGGTCTGGCTCTCATCACACAAAGATGCAGCAAAAACCCACTAAGCAGTGAGTAACAGCCACCAAACTTAATACAGTGACTCCTTTCAAGGAAAATAAATGCCCCATAACACCATTTTACATGCAACTCAAATACAGCCTCTACAGCGCCACCTGTTGGGTCAGGCCTATGGAAAGGGAGATGCATTTAGTTTGGAGGAGGCCTATGAAATTTGGCACGGTGATAGTACACATAAAGACGACCCTAAAACATAATTGGTGCACAGTGATCAGACAAACGACAAGGCGGCCATATTGATTTTAATTTTAGACGCCACTTTAAGTTTTTTCCATTGCAAAGGGTCCTAGGTTTTTGGGCCTACATCAGTCTAACATACACGTTCCTGATCAGGACGCATTGAAATTCAATAAAAAACCAATTTTTGGAGATATCTCTTAGGGTTTGCGCGTGACTTCCTGTCAAATATCGCCATCATTTCCTGTTTTTGGGCTTATACCTCAGAGGCACTTGGACTGTGCCTACAGAGCCCAAATTGCCACCAATGATGGAGAATTGAATATTACACAAAATAGACCAGGGAGCACAGGACCGCTAATAACTATAGCGCCCCCTACAGTTCACTTAAAAGTGTCCAGATTATCCGATTGACACCAAATTTTGGGACATGATTCTTTGCTATATAAGATGCAAAAAAGTCAATGGGACCCATGGCCTATTTTTCACTCTTTTGCCTCTAGGGCCCTCCAGAGCTCCCTCTCTATGGGAGTCAGACTGTCTTCACACAAAGAGGCAGCAAAAACCCACTAAGCAGTGAGTAACAGCCACCAAACTTAATACAATGTCTACATATAAGAGACATTAATGGTTCATAACCATATTTTTCATGCAAGTCAAATACAGCCTCTACAGCGCCACCTGTTGTGTCAGGCCTATGGAAAGGGAGATGCATTTAGTTTGGAGGAGGCCTATGAAATTTGGCACGGTGATAGTACACATAAAGACGACCCTAAAACATTATTTGTGCGCCGTGATCAGACAAACGGCAAGGCGGCCATATTGACTTTAATTTTAGACGCCACTTTAAGTTTTTTTTTTTCCATTGCAAAAGGGTCCTAGGTTTTTGGGCTAAGATCAGTCTAACATACACGCTCCTGATCAGGACACATTGAAATTTTATAATAAACCACATTTTTGGCCTGTCTCATTCGGTTTAGTCATGACTTCCTGTCAGAATTCGCCTTCACTTCCTGTATCTTAAACTTATTCTCCAAGCCACAGGCATTGCCGTACAGAGCACAAACTGTAACCACAGATGCAGAATCAAATATTAAACAGAACAGACTCAGGAGCACATGAGCACTTTTCACTATAGCGCCCCCTGCTGGTCATGTAAAAGTACCAAAATTATCGGATTTCCACGAAATCTTGTACTCTGATTTTGAGTGTCAAAAGCTGCAAATAAGTCAATTACATCGATGTCCTATTTTGGATCGTTTGGCCTGGGGGGGCACGCATACTCCCCATGCATTTCCTATGAGACATGTCATAAGTGTATGGAGAGGCCAAAATTATTTCGAGCAAAGTCAGTGAAACTCGGCAGACGCATTATTTAGAGCATTCCGATCGAAAAAGTCAATTACATCGAAATCAGGTTTTGGGCGGTTTGGCCACTTCTGGATAGCAGCGCCGGCCAATGCACTTCTATAGGGACGCCACCCGGTGTGAGCGGGGGAGGGGAGGTCACGGGCGCCCGGGTGACGCTCAGAGGAGGAGGACGGTGCACCGGGGCGGTTTGGGACCGGCCGAGGCCGCGTGGGAAGGCGGTCGCGTGCGGGGCGAGGGCCACCATCGCCGCTTTGCGGCTTTAATTTACTGTTAATTCTTGAAGTATGTCATTGATTAGACTTTACTGTAGCTCTGACACAACAAGTCAGTCTTCAAAGCCTAAATAAACCTTCCGTCAGTGGCCATTCATTTTCATTCTTCCAGTTTTCACTTGGGATTATTCTGTGCATAAAGCACTTAACGCCTCGTTACGCACGCGGCTAATTTACATATCAATCCACGCGAAAACTGTGCAAAGCGCTAAACTTTGTAGACGCGCTGTGGCGTTTGCCATTGGTTCATGATTCTTCACTGGAGCTGAAGACAGAGGAGTCTGTCTGTGTCTGTGCCGCTGCTCACGGCGCTGCCGCGTAAAGACGCGTAAAGACGCGCGGAGACAAGTCAGATCCAAAATGAATGAACTCAAATCAAGTTTGTCATCGTGAGTTCTGAGAGTTCGGCGGTTGGGTTGATTAAATCTCCAAAAGTGCACAGTCTGACCCTGGATTAAGTTTATGTCTAATGTGATGGTTTGACTCCAGAAGCAATGATTTTAGTGGGACTAGTTTTCCGTACGTCAGGTGGAGGAGCTCGTCTGCGTGCCTGCTGCCTGCACCACCAAATGTTTTAGGGGTTCGCAATAATGGGCCGTAATACGTTACTTTCAGTCCTGATGGGGAGCGCAAATCTTCTCGGTAATTTGCGCAATTCTAGAGGCATTAGTTCATCAGCTGTTTGTTCTCAAAACTCCGTGAATACGAGGCGGGTTGGTCCAGAAGAAAGACTAGTTAAAAGCGTATGGGATGTAGAACTTTAGTTCCCGGAGCCTTTGATTTGGCGCTATGTGCTGTTTATGATCAGGTGTGTTCAGGTGCACATCACTGTGTGCTGCTCACGCCTCTCGCTCTCTTACGCTCTCTTTCTCTCGTGCGCGACAAAGATTTTCTCTGCGCGATGCCCCTGGGAGTTGTGCGCAATTGCGCACGCGCAGCTTAGAGGGAACAGTGCTCCCGGTCCTTATTCATTATTCTTAACAGAGTTCTTTGACTTCCATCAAATTTAGTATTAGACTGGGAAAATATTGTGGTGGTTGGGGATTTCAACATTCATGTGAATGAAAATAATTGCCTCAGTAATGCCTTTAGTGCTTTATTAGATGCATTGGTTTCACTCAAAATGTAAATAAACCAACCCACAGTCACAGCACACTCTGGACCTGGTTCTAACTTATGGAATAGAGATTAGTGACCTAAATGTCTTCCCCCAAAACCCAATAATGTCAGATCACTTCCTAATTACCTTTCAGTTTATTCTTAAGGACTATCCAGCTCCTCAGACTAAAACTATAATGAAAAGGACAATATCTGAAAAATCTATTTTAAAGTTCAGAGAAATAATAGAACCAATATTTAATATTACGTCATGTGATCCTGTCGTTAACAGCACCAGTCCCAGTGCTATCGATAACTCTGTTGACTCAATGGTCAACTCTCTAAAATCTGCTCTTGATGTTGCAGCTCCACTTAAACAGAAAGTAATCAGGCCAAAACGAGCCTCCCCCTGGTACAATGAAGAACTACGTTCTCACAAACAAAGGGGAAGAAAACTAGAGAGATCCTTACGCCGCTCCCACACAGAAGAATCCCTGAAAGAATGGAAAACCTGCCTTCTGTCTTATAAGCAGGCTCTGCGTAAGGCTCAAACCAGATATTATTCAAATTTAATAGAAGTAAATAAAAATAACTCTAGATTTCTCTTCAGCACTGTAGCCAGGCTGACAAACTGTCACAGCAGTAGAACCCTCAATACCAGTTACTCTAAGCTGCAATGACTTTCTTCTATTCTTTAACAGCAAAATCACAACTATTAGAGATAAACTAAATGAAATGACTCCCAGTGTCAGTACTGAGCAAGCCCAGACTGCAAAGCTAGTGTCCCATACAAATCCTTCAGTAATACTAGATGGTTCACTGCTGTTGATCAGGCAGAGATAACTTCAGTCATTATGTCCTCCAAAACATCAACTTGTATTTTAGACCCAATCCCAAGTAGACTCCTCAAAGAAACTCTCCCCTAATTATAAATCCCATTCTTAATATAATAAATACTTCACTAAAGCGGTTATGTCCCTCAGTCCTTCAAATATGCAGTGATTAAACCACTTTTGAAAAAGCCTAATCTAGACCCCGACATACTGGCAAACTATAGACCTATTTCTAATCTGCCCTTTGTCTCTAAAATCCTTGAAAGAGTTGTGATTAAACAGCTTTGTCGCCACCTGCAGGACAATAATTTATTTGAAGTTTTTCAGTCAGGGTTCCGTGCACACCACAGCACTGAAACTGCACTAGTTAAAGTCACAAATGATCTGTTATTAGCTGCTGATGATGGACAGGTCTCAATCCTGGTTCTGTTGGACCTCAGCGTTTGATACCATCGACCACAACATTCTACTGCAGAGGTTAGAATGTGATATAGGTGTCAGTGGAACCGCCCTAAGCTGGTTTAAATCCTATCTATCTGATAGGTACCAGTTTGTTAATGTAAACCAGAGATCTTCCCCATGTTCTAAAGTAACCTACGGTGTGCCGCAGGGTTCAGTACTCGGTCCAGTTCTGTTCACTCTTTATATGCTGCCCTTAGGTATGATCATCAGAAAGCATGGCATTAACTTCCACTGCTCTGCAGATGACACTCAGCTGTATTTATCAATGAAACCTGATCAGACACATCAAGTAGACAGACTTAGTGCCTGCGTGAAAGACATAAAAACTTGGATGACTCTTAATTATCTGCTCCTTAACCCTGAAAAAACCGAGGTCATTCTGCTGGGCCCTAAGCACCTGCCAGACTCTTTATCTGACCAGATAGTTTCTCTGGACAATATCACTGTAGCCCCCAGCTCTACTGTAAGAAACCTTGGGGTCCTATTTGACCAAGATCTCTGGTTCAAAGCTCATATAAATCAAGCCTGTAAAACAGCCGACTTTCATCTGTAACATCAGACAAAATTAGAAAAATCCTGCCCAGAGATGATGCCGAAAAACTCATCCATGCATTTGTCACATCCAGATTAGACTATTGTAACGCTCTGCTCACAGCGTGTCCTAAAAGCTCTATAAGAAGCTTTCAACTGGTTCAAAATGCAGCAGCAAGATTATTAACAGGTACTAGAAGAAGAGATCATATTTCACCAGTGTTAGAGTCTCTTCACTGGCTTCCTGTTGAGTTTAGAATCAAATTTAAAATCCTCCTCCTGACTTATAAAGCTTTAAACAATATGGCCCCATCGACCTCAAAGATGCAATAGTAGCGTACCATCCAAACAGAGCTCTTCGTTCTCAAAATGCTGGACTATTGTTAGTCCCAGAGTCTCTAAAAGCACAGTAGGAGGTCGAGCGTTTATACCAAGCTCCTGTTATGGAACCAGCTCCTGTTCATGTAAAAGAGGCCGACACAGTCTCTACATTTAAGACCAGCTCAAAACGTTCCTCTTTGAAATAGTTTATGGTCAGGCCAGTTAGGAACAGAAATAAAACCTACAGTTTTAGCTACGCTGCCCTTGGAGCAATTCTGCTGGAGAAGTATGGAGCTGAACACTGTCCTCTGGTTCTTCTACTTTACCATCAACAATATTTAATATTACTTCAACTGTAGTCTGTTCATTGCTGTTCACATGTTTCTCTTTCTCTCCACTTCCCCCGGGGAGTGGAGACTGTTTCAGGCACTGCGGCGGCTGCTCCAGTGACGACCCCCCCACCCCCATCTGTCTGGAGGATCGATCTCTACACTGGACGATCTATGCGCCACCCGCCTGGAGGAACTCCCTCAACCCTGGATTAGCCACACCTCGTCTGCCTGGACGAACTCCATCTACTTTGATTAACTGTTCCTCATCTCCTGCTGGAGGATCTCTCTACACTGGTGGACTGCTCCTCGTCCTCCTGGAGGATCTCTCTACACTGGTGGACTGCTCCTCGTCCTCCTGGAGGATCTCTCTACACTGGTGGAATGCTCCTCGTCCTCCTGGAGGATCTCTCTACACTGGTGGACTGCTCCTCGTCCTCCTGGAGGATCTCTCTACACTGGTGGACTGCTCCTCGTCCTCCTGGAGGATCTCTCTACACTGGTGGACTGCTCCTCGTCCTCCTGGAGGATCTCTTTAAAGCCACCTCCCTCTTGAGTGGTTCTGGTTCAGTCCAAGTGGATGTCAGTCCTAGTTCATCTGCAGCCTGTCCGTCCGTGGGAGTAGGATCTCTCCTTCACTGTGGTTCTCCTCAGGTTTATACTTTGTCCCGTGGGGTTTTTTGTAGTTTTTCCTGAAGGAGGGTCAAAGGACAGGGGCATTCTGGGACAGTTATCTGAACTGCTTTGACCTGTGGCCCATCGAGGCAACTGTTGTTGTGATTTTGGGCATTATAAAAATAAATTGATTTGATTTGATTTGATAAGGTGGGAGGCATTCAAAGCTTTCATTAGAGGAGAAATCATTAGTTACACAAGCTCTAAATCCAAACAACTCAAAGTAGAGATGTACGATCTGGAAAGACAAATAAAACCATTGGAGTATGAGTTAGACCAAGGAGATGATCCTTTTGAGAAGTAAATATAATAAATTGTCTACAGATAAAGCAGCAAAAAGTTTATTGTGGCTTAAACAATCATATTATGACCAAGGGGAAAAGGCGGGGAAACTTTTGGCCTGGAGAATTAGAAAATTGCAGACAGAACGAGCTATTAATAGTATTAAAAAATCTGGTGGTTGCTCAACTGTTGACCCCCAACAAATGAACGATAGCTTTAGAGACTTTTATGAGCGCCTTTATAAATCTGAATGTGCTCAAACATCTTGTGAGAGGGACACATTTCTCGATTTTCTGGTGTTTCCTACACTTACAGACAACGAGAGCAGATTTAGAAAGTAACATAAGTCTGGAAGAAATATCAGCGGCCATTAAATGTATTAATACTAACCGTGCCCCTGGTCCTGATGGCTTGACTATAGAATTCTATAAAGCTTTTGAAAAACAATTATTACCCCCTTAATGGATATGTATCTTGAATCATACGATAAAGGAATTCTACCACCCTCTCTTAAACTTGCTTTAATTACTTTAATCCTGAAACCAAATAAACCTCCTACAGAATGTTCTTCATATAGACCTATAAGTTTGATGGGATGTGATACAAAGATACTCTGTAAGCTCCTTGCATTACGATTAGAGAAATATAAACCAAATCTGGTTCACAGTGACCAAAGTGGATTTGTGAAACGTCGCCAAGGTTTTCACAATATTAGACGGGTGTTAAATATAATTAACGAGAAGGTAGAATCAAAAGATACAGCGCTGCTGTCATTAGATGCCCGTCAAGCTTTTGACAGAATTGAATGGCCTTTCCTATTTAATGTTCTACCCAGATTTGGATTTGGGAGTAGTTTTCTTAAATGGATAAAAAATGTATATAACAACCCAACTGCTAGCATTCTGACAAATTGCACATCTTCAAAACCAATTGTCTTAGAAAGGTCCACTCGCCAGGGTTGCCCCCTTTCTCCAATGCTATTTATATTAGCTTTAGAGCCCCTAGCTATGGCTATTCGAGATAGAGGCATATCTGGGATCCAAACAGGAGGCAGAGACCAGAGGATATCTCTATATGCGGATGACATAATTTTATTTTTGACTAATCTGTCTACAAGTCTCCCAAATTTAATGAAACAGATAAAACATTTTGGAAGTTTTTCAGGTTACGTCATTAATGATACAAAGTCTTCCATTTTATTTTTAAACAAAGAAGAAAGACTTAAACCTGTGGTGCAAACTTCTTTTTTAAATGCAATAGAGGGATTTACTTATTTGGGTGTCAAGATTGCTCCTGACGTTCGGGATATAGTTAAAGTGAATTATGATCCCTTAGTGTCAGAGGTGCAACAATCATTAGAGGTGGACGACAATGCCAATCTCAATGATGGGGAGGATAAATATTATTAAAATGAGCATATTACCAAAGTTCTTATATCTCTTTCAATCCATACCTCTTCCATTGACAGAATCATTTTTAAAGGGTTGAATAAGTTGCTTCTAAACTTCATCTGGAATAATAAGGCTAGGTTAAGACTGAGGCTGCTCTACATGCCTTATGAAACTGGAGGCTTACAGCTACCTCATTTTAAATGGTATTATTGGTCTGCTCAGTTACGTTCTGCAATGTTCTACTTTTCAACAGATAACCCACCAGCTTGGGTAACGATAGAACAAGCGACAGTTCCACATATCTCCTTAAAACTATATTTATATTCTGCTGAACCTAAAGTTTAAAAAAATGCACCCGAAATGTCTTTTTGAGGAATACTATTGATATTTGGTACAAATCACATAAGCAGGTTGGGGATACCCCTTTGCTCTCAAGATTTTCTCCCATATGGGGCAATACAGCTTTCAAACCAGGGAGGGCAGACGGTGGTTTCAAAATATGGTCACAGAAAGGTGCGAGTACTATAGGTGATTTGTATGCGAATGGTGAACTGCTGATGTTTGATCAAATCTGTCACAAATTCTCTATCTCTAAGAAGCATTTTTAAAAATTTCTCCAGCTAAAGCATTTTATGTCATCAAAGCTTAAAAATATTTTTTATGAACCTCCACTGTCTAGTATAGAGGATATTGTCTCCTCAAATTTAAATGGAAAGAAGCAGATTTCTCTGTTTTATAGGACTCTAATGTTACGTGATAAAGAATCCAGTAAGGACAGAAGCGTGGATCACGGACACTCAAGAAAACATTGAAATTGCTGACTGGGAAAAAATGTGTCTTAAAGCCCAAAAACAAACAATTAATACAAGAATGCGGTTGTTACAGTACAAGTGGCTGATGAGGACCTATGTGACCCCTGTCAAATTGCATCAATGGGCCCCTGACATTCCAGACATCTGTAGTAAATGTACAAGTGATAGGGGTACTTTGTTCCACTGTTTGTGGGATTGCTGGAAAGTTAAGAACTACTGGAAATCTGTGATTCGAACCATATCTAATATAGTTGGTGTTGAGGTTCCTCTGCGTGCAACACTTTGTATCCTGGGTCTGTACCCAAAGAATTTTGTTGTTAATAAAAAGCAATCCACACTGGTTGACTTTGGTCTCCTGCAGGCCAGGAGAACAATTGCCTTATTTTGGAAAAGTATGGACACACCTTTTGGTTTGGACAATGGAAATGGCATCATGTGTTGCGTTGGAGAGACTTACATTTGTTTTAAGAGGCAAAGCTGAGGATTTTGAGGAGATTTGGAGACCCTTAGTTGAGTTTTTGAAAAAAGACTAACTCCAATTGTGACTGGTACATACTTGAATGCTACATGTACAATATGTTTACATATTTTTGTAGCTGTTGATAATTGTCTGTGATTGTTTGGTTTTTGTTTCTTCATTGTGTTTGTGTGGGTTTGTAGTTTTGTTGTTGTGTTAAATATGAAAATCTTAATAAATACATTGTTAAAAAAAAAAGAAAAAAGAATGCCCTTAGCTGACCACTAACACATTTTTCAAAAATCTTTGCCAGGATGCATAATTTAGAGATTAGCCTGTAATTATTAACCTCTGAAGGGTCACCTCCTTTCAGAAGAGGTAGAACAAAGGCAGACTTCCACACTTTAGATTTGTGACAAAGGTCCAGCAATAAAGTCAGCAGCCAGCTTCAAAAACATGGGGTCCAACCTATCTGGACCTGCTGCCTTTCTGGAATCAAGATTTTTGAGTGCTCTGTGCACATCAGACAAAGAAACATTGGTGAATCTAAATGTGCATTCATTAACACATGAACGCATTTTAGACACATTAGACATAGCTAGGTTTTCTTCTGGAATTGTAGTAGGGTTTAAGTCGTCAAAGAGAGATCCAGCAGAAACAAAGTGCTCCTTGAAATAATGCAGCGTGTCTAACTTCTCTGTCACATGCCTCCCATTTCTGATGAAGAAGTTTGGAAGTTCATTTGACTGTGACGAGGAATAAGTGGAATTGACAGTTTTCCAGAACTTCTTTGGATCATTCAGGTTCTTTGTCATCTCAGTAAGGTAAAAGTCAGACTTAGCTTTTTTAATCGAAGATGTACATTTATTTCTGAGTTGACGAAAACTAAGCCAATCAGTCTCAAGTTTACTTTTCCTTGCTAAAGCCCAGACCTTATCCCGATCCTTTAAGAGACTAGCAATCTCAGGAGAGAACCAGGGATTTTTTCTTCCCTTTACCTTGAATGTGCATGTTTATCTATTAGCCTAAGAAGTTCATCATGAAAGAAATTCCAAGCTAATTCAACATTGTCAAAGAGAGATACTCTACTCCATTCAAAATGAGACAAGTCACACAGAAAAGCTTGTTCGTTGAAGTGCCTGAGGTCTCGTTTCACCACTCCACAAGGTTTTATCTTTGGTAATTTGGCATTTCTGACAGTGGCAATAGCACAGTGGTCGCTTAGATCATTCGCAAAGATGCCAATATCAGTGTAGAAGGAGCATTTGTCAAAATAAGGTCAATCAAGGACGATCACTAGTGTGCCAGCGAAAAAAAATATATGTAACTTAGGCTAATTTACATTACAGTTTTGTAAAAAAAAAAAAAAAAAAAGTAATTGACTAAATATAAATCCACAAGTCTGCCGGCCCAACCTAAAACATGTTTTTGTATTGTTGTTTGCTTAACATTAAAAACATGAAAATATACATACGTATGTTCTATTAGTTTTAATTTAAAAATACCTTTTTCTCCAGATCAGTTTGCTGTAGAATCTTGCTGTTTCTACTTTTCACAAAAGCGGCTTCACCATCATCTGCCCAAACACAGGGTACATTTGAAACATATTCAGACTGTGCAGATAATAATAAAAGATCAAGTTTTACCGTCGCTCGCAGAGACGGGCTTTTCCCACAGACCTCTGTTGCTCTGGCTGATGATGGGTTTTCTGTGACGGGTCAAAGTTAAAGTGTTATTTAGGTCACACTCACAGAAAACAACCACTGTCTGTGTCTCAGATTTGTCTGAATATCTTCATATCATTTAGAACAAATACAGTAGTTCATACATAAGTTCATAACAATTATTTTGAGCAACGTCAGTGAAACTTGGGAGACGCATTATTTAGAGCATTTCTGTTCTTGGTCGGGCACGGAAGGGTTCAAGTGTAAAAAAGAATGTTCTATGACTCTTGTGGTGAAAGTATTTTTAAAAAGACCTTTGGTCCTCTGCATTTGACCCATCCTTAAACTTCTGGTTAAACCAGACATTGAAATCTGTGTCACACCCTGCAGCGTGTCTTAAAAGCTCTAGAAAAAGATTTAATCTGGTTGAAAATGCAGCACAGATTATTAACAGAACTAGAAGCAGCAGCACATGACGCCGGTGTTAGAGGCTCCTCATTGGCTCCTGTGGAGTTTAGAGTCACATTTAAGCTCCTCCCCCTGAACTATAAAGCCATAAATGATATGGTCCCATCGACTCAAAGCTGTGACAGTAGAGTCCCATCAAACAGAGCCTGGACTCTAATGTGGACTATTGTTGGTCCTAAAGTCTGTAAAAGCTCAGCAGGAGGCGGAGCGTTTATACCAAGCTCCTGTTATGGAATATAAAAATAAAAAAGTGTTTGACTCTAACGTCCATAAGAGTGATGTTAAGCATATGTAATAATTATAGCTTATCTATTTATTCATCTAGATAATTAAATCATACATTTTTGATAAAAAATCATTAAATCAACAAAGAACTTACTTTGGTCTTATCTTCCTTTGGTTGTCTTTGCAGCTTCTGTCGTCTGATGAAATTCTCTCTCCAGTCCAGCTTTAAACTTTTATACAGAGCCGTCCCTCTTTGGCCCCTCCCACTTGGCACGTAAAATAGAAAGTAAAAATGACAATAATGTTTGAGTGTGAGTCAACAGAAAACAATTGTGAAAGGGAACTAAATATATAAAGCTAGAGTTAACATTTTATCAATCTGACTTTAATCTGACAGTTGCTTTTTTGTTTTGCACTATTCTTCACGTGAGCAACAGCTTTATAGACAGAAGAGCAGTAGTCATAGTCAAACTATCATTCCCACTCGCACCAGGGTGATTTATAACAATGACAGGCCCTGGTTCACACCCAAACTGAGGCTCAGGAGCAGAAGGAGCAGCTTTCAGAGCCGGGACAGAGAGAGCTATCTCTGCACACTGAGCGGCAGTAGCTCAGTTGGCAGAGTGGTCGTCTTCTGATCCGAAGGTCGGTGGTTCGAATCCCGCTTCTGAATGAACATCCGTGGTTGAGCCGTCAGATTCGCTGACCGACAAGTTGGTGGTATGATTTCAGCTCCCTCCGATGAAGACTGCTGTTGTGTCCTTGGGCAAGACACTTAACCCACCTCACTCCCAGTGTCTGCGTGCACTGGTGTGTAAATGTGACAGTGAATGTATCCTTTTCTTGCCCATCTCCATGATCTCTCGATGCCTAGTGAAACACAACTATGAGCTATGGGTACATTCAAGATACACTATGGAGAAGCAGGTACTCTGGGAATTAAACCAGTGTTATACACAGAGTACACAGAGTACACATTGTACACATTGTACACATTGTACACATTGTACACAGAGTACACAGAGTACACACTGTGCACACTGTACACATTGTACACAGAGTACACAGTGTACACAGAGTACACACTGTACACAGAGTACACACTGTACACAGAGTACACACTGTACACAGAGTACACAGAGTACACACTGTACACAGAGTACACAGAGTACACACTGTACACAGAGTACACAGAGTACACAGAGTACACACTGTATATATTGTACACTGTGGTAATGGAGCCTGAAAAAGAATCTCAGACAGGTTTTACATTCTTTTGAATGAATGAGGAAATAAACCAGGGACTTTACGCAGAAGAAATATTTTCTGAATCATATAATGATCTGTACCATGAGCCAAGTTTGTTTGTCTCACTGCGGCTCGTGTTGTTCCTGGTAAAACGTTCAGGTGACGGGAATTCATTTGTTGAACCTTGTACAAACAGTGAACACGTTTCAAATAACAGGCCTAGATTTTTCATAAAATGATCAAAATCATCTGAGACATATCTGTTTAATGATTGGCTGATGATTTGATCACATGACAAGTGCTCGTGGGTTTCACAGCACGTGGTGCTATTGATCATTTTTGTTTCTTCAACAATAAGAATCTAGAAGAATAAAAATGAGATGAAACTCAGTTCTTCAAGTCTGTGAGAGCAGAGCGATAACCACTGCACCGATGAGACACTGTACCATCTCACCATGTCGTTCTGTACTTTGTGGAGCAGGTTAGGACTTTATGGAGTCGTGGGTTTGTGGTTCGTTTAAAGCTCTGTCAATGAAGCCAGGCTCGAGGCCACAGCGCCCCCTAGTGACCCACCTGAGGAACAACAGCGGCTCATGAAGCTCTGAGTCACGTACAAGTGATTTGAATCGTTTCGGAGCAGTGTTTGAGGCTTCGAAACTGTTGAAACACCCAATTTGTCCATCGATTCTGTCATCAACAAACATCACATGGTTTTGGGGGCCCCGGGAAACCTGCCCCCTTTACCCCCCAGTGCGACGGCCCTGTGTGGAGGACAAGGAGGAGCAGTGTTGGAAAGGACCTCCTCTTCAGCTGGACTCTTCTTTTAGCAGCAGACTGGACACAGGGGGTGTGTCGCTGCCCCCTGCTGTTCATTGTGTTAATGAACACAATGAACTATCCATTCTCTACTTGGTGAATGATGGAACATTTAATCTACTGTTTTTAACACATCTGAGTGTCTGTCTTTACCGGAGGAAACACTGACAGTTTTGTCCTGGTTAATGCTGAGATGTTTGATAACCTTTTCTCCTCAGTGAGACCCACCACGTCTTTTAGATCCAATCCCAACACAGTTTTTTAAGTAATTTTATGGATCTTTTAGAGACGAGCTCTTAAACATGATGAACTGCTCTCTTCAGACAGGGGTCTTTAAAGCGGCGGTAGCGAGGCCCCGTTTGAATGAGAGCAATTTAGATTTGAATGATTTGATTGAACAACTACAGACCAGTATTTAACTTAACACTTTTAAGCAAAATTTTAGAAATGTTAGTTTTTACTCAACTAAATTATTTTTTAAACTCACACAACATTGTTGAAGAATGTCAGTCTGGATTAGGTTAAACCACAGAGACAGACTTGACAAAGATTTTAAATGAGTTTAGACTAAGTAATGATTCCAAACAGTGACAGTGTTGGTTCTTTTGGATCTGACACAGAGACCACACTATTCTGTTAAACAGAGACCCCTGGTGGGCCATGGGTGGACATGCGCCCTCTGCTGGTGTCATCAGGACATTGTGCTGATGACATCTCCATGTCTCCAGACGTAACCCTCGCGGCCCCACACTCCTCCTTTGATTCCACTCAGGATCTGTGGTTGAACCGTCAGATCTACTGAACCAGGCCGAGGCTCCACTGATTTCCTGAAGTGCAGCGGCTCAGAGCAGCTTTAGTCCTGGACAGAGTCTGAAGACAGTCCTGAGAAAGTGCCCTAAGTGAGAGACGACCTGAGCTGACCTCGTCACAAACACTTTCAGAACAGAAAGTGTTTGTGTTGTTCTGGTCTTGTCTGGTCTGACTCGTTTCTTGTCTTTTGTGGAACTTACGAGCATTGTCCCTGAAGATATTCTCAGAAGTGTGTTAGATTGTACACAGATTGCACAGGGAGCACAGCACAAGAAAAGTAAGGAACGACAAATCAAGAAGTTCTCCTCACTTTTGGAAAAGATCAACACTAGTAAAGATCAGCACAACAGGAGGTTAGGGACAGCCCAAGGTGAGACAAGTACTAACAGGAAGAGCTGGATCAAAAACCTTTCAGACCGCATCCTGACTCAGGCAGAAAAAGATGTCCTTTACAAAGGACTCAATTTCTCGGTCACCTCCAACCATATCCCAACAACAGACTACATCACAGCCACAGAGACAGCCATCAGAAATAATAAGTTGAGTGATTCCGAAGCAGCAGATCTCAGGATGCGAGTCACCGCCACCCTGAAAAGTGCCAAACCACCCCCTTCTAACATCACACCAGAAGAGAGGAAGGCACTTTCAGCTCTACAGAAGGACCACAGCATAAACATCTTACCAGCTGACAAAGGACGCTGCACAGTGATCCTGAACACAGCGGACTATGAGTCCAAAGTCAACAGTCTCCTTGAGGACACCTCCACATATGAAAGACTGAAAAGGGACCCCACGAGTAGCTACAAGAAGAAGGTTATAGACTGTCTACAGAAGCTGGAGAAGGAGGAGGTGATGGACAGGCCTCTGTACCACAGACTGTCCTGGTGAAGCCATTCCATGTTTTTTTTGTTTATTTAAGGATCCCCATTAGTCTCTACAGCAGCAGAGACTATTCTTCCTGGGGTCCACTTTCACAATTTAAAACACTACAAGACAGTACATATTAAAATTCGACCATTAACATCAAAAAACAGAACATTACATTTGAGTTCAATCATATAATAAAACACAAAGATGGTACAGTTTGCCTTAAACATTGAGCATGATTACATTTTCCAACATTGATTTCTTTAAGCTTCTTTTAAAAACATGATGGTTCTCTATTATAATCAGCTTTTGCGGCAGCACATTCCAGTAAGAAATGGCTCTGTATAGAAATGTTTTTTTCAGTGTTAGTTCTAGGTTTAGGCAGAGTGAAAGTGTGAGAGGCTCGTCTTGTATTAAAGCCGTGTCTGTTACAGGTGGGCAGTAAATGTGAAAACAGACTCAAAGGTTTGTGTGTTGTCCATATTTTATGCAAAGACAACATCAGACTGCAAGCCAGTCTGTCTTTGACTGTCAACCATGACAGTCTCCTGTGCATATTATTAACATTAGTTCTAAATGGGCAATTTAGAGCGAGTCTTGCAGCTCGATTCTGAGCTCTTTGTAGTTTGTCTAGATCTTTGTTGGCAGCATTAGACCACACAATAGGACAATAGTCCAGGTGAGATAAGACAAGTGATTGAATTACAAGTTTTTTCGCTTCATTTGACATAAAATATGCATTACTTCTGATTAGTGATATATTTCTGCTCATTTTAGTAATGATATAATTAATATGAGTTGTCCATGACATAGTTTGATCTAATGTGACACCTAAAAGTTTAACCTCCGTAAGTTGTTCTAATAATTGAGTCTTGAGAAATATGTTTAACTTGGGTTTTTTCCTGACAGATTGTGTTGATCCCAATAGCATACACTTTGTTTTCATAATATTCAGTTTTAACTTGTTCTCCTCGACCCATTTGTAAACAAACATTAGCTCCTGTTGTAGCAGATTATTGACCAAATCCAAGCTAGCAGATGAAACATATATGGTCGTATCATCCGCATATACAGTCATACCTGCTTTTTGAAGAACATATGGCATGTCATTTACAAAAATACTGTAAAGCAGAGGGCCTAGGCAGCTGCCTTGTGGAATTCCACATGAGAGTATTGTCGTTTTTGAAAGTGAACCATTAAAGGCAACACATTGTTTTCTGTCAGATAAATAACTGCACATAAATTGTATAGCTTCTCTGTTGAAACCATAAGCAGCTAGTTTAATTTGTAAAAGTCTGTGATCAACGAGATCAAATGCTGCACTAAAGTCAAGAAACACAGCTCCTACCAATTTTTTACAATCAATCTGACGCAGCCATTCATCAGTCAGAGCTGTGAGTGCTGTGCTGGTTGAGTAACCCTCCTTATAAGCATGTTGGACATCAGAAAAAATGCAATTTACATCAAAATATTTCTGAATCTGTCTGCACATAACACCCTCCATCAGTTGGCCCAGGGCAGGTAAGATGCTAATGGGTCGACTGTTCTGCCCAGTCAGAGGTTGTCGAGAATTCTTTACCAAAGGGACAACTTTTGATATTCTCCACATGTCTGGACACACATTCTTCAAAGCATAAATTGAAAATATGACATAGAGGCTTGACAATTAATTTAGCTGCAAGCTTTAGGAGTTTTGCATCCATATTATCTATACCACAAGGTTTGTCACAATTTAGATTGTGAAGCAGCTTTAACATTTCCTTATTATCAATATGCTTGAAGTCAAAACAGCAATTCTTTCCATCCATTATTTGTTCTTTTATTATTGTTGTTGACAGTTCAGTATCCACTGGGGTCATCTCCTTCCTTATTGTATTAACTTTGTCCTGGTAATAATTGTTAAAGTAGTTTGCAATTTCACAAGAATTCGTTATGAAGTTCCCATCAAGTTCGAGAAATGTAGCTGTTTTACCCACCCTACTCCGACTCATAAGTTCATTAATTGTCTTCCATACTTGTTTGCTATTTTTACCACATTGCTCAAATTTAGTTTGATAGTATTGTTTTCTTTTTTGCCTATTAATTTTTGTGACTTTATTCCTAAGTGACCTATAGGAGTGCCAGTCTGTAGGATTACCAGATCTAACAGCAACCTCTTTCATATGATCCCTCTCCTTCATACATTGCTTCAGTTCAACATCTAACCATGGGGACCTGGCAGATCTCACAGAGAGTTTCTTTACTGGGGCATGTTTATCACACACTTCAGTAAATAAATTACAAAAGGTGGTGAGAGCCTGTTCCGCATGCATGTTCTCTAACACGACATCCCATTGTACTTTTTTCACATCTCTAATAAAATCCTCTTCAGAAAAATGCTTATACATTCTTTTATGAATAACTTTAGGTCCTACTCTAGGAATTTTTGTTTTAAAATTTAAAGCAATTATGTTGTGATCGCTGAAGCCGACTGATACTGAAATCATATTAGAGCACTTTTCAGCGCAATTTGTGTAAATGTGATCGATACAAGTAGATGTAATTAGTCCATCCTTGTTTGTACTAGTTCTGGTTGGTAAATTTATTACCTGAACTAGATTGCATACATTAATGGTGTCACACACAGTTTTTTTCATAGAACAATTATTAGCGAGCCAGTCGATGTTCATATCTGCAAGAATAAACATTTCATGATTTGTATCAGTGGCTTTCTGGATCATTGAACATATATTATTCAAGTATTCTGTATTTGAACTTGGTGGTCGATAACAACAACATGTCAGTATTGGCTTACGATGTGGATGTGTATTTATGGCCTCCCCAAAATCCACAAAGAGAATGTCCCATTGAGACCCATTGTATGCAGCACGGACTCCATCACATACAATGTAGCTAAACACTTAACCACCATCTTGGCTCCGTTAGTGGGGAACTCAGAACATCATGTGGAGAAAACACAGCACTTTGTGAGCAAAGTGAGACACCTCCGTATGGACCCAGATGATGTTATGGTCTCGTATGATGTGGTGTCCCTTTTCACTTGTATTCCAACCTCGGAGGCAGTGGCAGCAGTGAGGATGCGACTGCAGGAGGACTCTACTCTACCGGAAAGGACCAAACTCACACCTGAACACATCTGCCAATTATTGGACATCTGCCTTAACACAACTTACTTCCAATTCAGGGGACACTTTTACAGACAGATCCACGGCTGTGCTATGGGCTCTCCGGTCTCGCCGATCGTAGCCAACCTATATAAACACTCATCCATGCATTTGTCACATCCAGATTAGACTATTGTAACGCTCTGCTCACAGCGTGTCCTAAAAGCTCTAGAAGAAGCTTTCAACTGGTTCAAAATGCAGCAGCAAGATTATTAACAGGTACTAGAAGAAGAGATCATATTTCACCAGTGTTAGAGTCTCTTCACTGGCTTCTGTTGAGTTTAGAATCAAATTTAAAATCCTCCTCCTGACTTATAAAGCTTTAAACAATATGGCCCCATCGACCTCAAAGATGCAATAGTAGCGTACCATCCAAACAGAGCTCTTCGTTCTCAAAATGCTGGACTATTGTTAGTCCAGAGTCTCTAAAAGCACAGTAGGAGGTCGAGCATTTAGCTCCCAAGCTCCTGTTATGGAACCAGCTCCTGTTCATGTAAAAGAGGCCGACACAGTCTCTACATTTAAGACCAGCTCAAAACGTTCCTCTTTGAAATAGCTTATGGTCAGGCCAGTTAGGAACAGAAATAAAAACCTACAGTTTTAGCTCCTCTGCCCTTGGAGCAATTCTGCTGGAGAAGTATGGAGCTGAACACTGTCCTCTGGTTCTTCTACTTTACCATCAACAATATTTAATATTACTTCAACTGTAGTCTGTTCATTGCTGTTCACATGTTTCTCTTTCTCTCCACTTCCCCCGGGGAGTGGAGACTGTTTCAGACACTGCGGCGGCTGCTCCAGTGACGACCCCCCCACCCCCATCTGTCTGGAGGATCGATCTCTACACTGGACGATCTATGCTCCACCCGCCTGGAGGAACTCCCTCAACCCTGGATTAGCCACACCTCGTCTGCCTGGACGAACTCCATCTACTTTAGATGAACTGTTCCTCATCTCCTGCTGGAGGATCTCTCTACACTGGTGGACTGCTCCTCGTCCTCCTGGAGGATCTCTCTACACTGGTGGACTGCTCCTCGTCCTCCTGGAGGATCTCTCTACACTGGTGGACTGCTCCTCGTCCTCCTGGAGGATCTCTCTACACTGGTGGACTGCTCCTCGTCCTCCTGGAGGAACTCTTTAAAGCCTCCTCCCTCTTGAGTGGTTCTGGTTCAGTCCAAGTGGATGTCAGTCCTAGTTCATCTGCAGCCTGTCCGTCCGTGGGAGTAGGATCTCTCCTTCACTGTGGTTCTCCTCAGGTTTATACTTTGTCCCGTGGGGTTTTTTGTAGTTTTTCCTGAAGGAGGGTCAAAGGACAGGGGCATTCTGGGACAGTTATCTGAACTGCTTTACCTGTGGCCCATCGAGGCAACTGTTGGTGTGATTTTGGGCATTAGAAACATAAATTGATTTGATTTGATTTGATTTAAGAGGATTAAAGCAGTTCACGTAGTAACACCCTGGATATCTGCGTTCTGTGTGAGATTAAACAAAGGTGCTTTGTATAATTTGCATTTGCCGCCCGTCTCTGGGACTCACTCCATCAGAAGTCTGACTTATTACAGAACTGCAAACCACGGCGAACTAACATTACACAAACACATCAAGAACATCTCCAACAGGACACAGACCAATCTCTGATCAGCCTGGACGTCCCACACCAGGCCCCGCTGCACGTGGTCTGATGTTTTCTCATATTTCGTTCTGTGTGACCACATGGGCCCCGGCAGCTCCTGCAGCCACTGAGTGCATTGGTTCCACTTCAGAAGTATAATTTACTACGTTTTGAAAGTTTTAATAAAGTAGACTCTCGGATAATAATAAAGGATATTCAAATGCAATAATAACAAAAGAGATAAATACAAGAAACTACTACTACCAAAATAATCACAACAATAAAAATAATCCCCAAACCCTCTTTTCAACCATTAACAGCATTTTAAACTCTGATATTAATAATAAGTCTAGTTTTACTCTCACCGATCCTCTCTGTGAGATGTTTGCAAACCACTTCATGACTTAACTTTACAGAGTTGACTTGAACGCCTCATCAGGTGAACAGCACATGCTCAGTGCAGAGAGCGGGTGCTTAATTGACTCCGACAGGAAGGAAAGAGGCTTCTAGCTCAGCGGTTTGTGTGTTATATGGACAATAAGTATGTTGTATGAATGTTGTACATTTAGACCAGGGCTGTCCAAACTTTTTCCATCGAGGGCCACATATTGAAACATAGACCAAGCGGAGGGCCACAAATCAATCATGAAACGTTAAAAAAAGCTGCATTTATCTGATGTTTTAAGCTCCACCACATCTACATTCAGTCTCAGTGCCTTAATATCAGGTCTGTGCTGCACCAAAATGTTAGTTATTTAGGTTGGAATTGTAGAAAATCTGAAATGTGCTGTAAATAGTACTTATCAGGACAATGTGGGCCAGTTCACCAGGAAGACTAAGGGCCAAGAAAAATGGGTCTGAGGGCCGCATTTGGCCCCCGGGCCTGAGTTTGGAGTGTTTGGGCTCAAGTTTAGGGTCATGTTGTTTGTTAAAGGAGAGTTCATTACTCGTGTTTTTCTGTGAATAATTAGTTCACTCCCTGTGCTGTGCATGTGTAATTATAAGTATTTATTGTTAACTTTATCTGTACTTTATGCTGTCTGTTCTTTAAGGACACATGTCTTTATTACATTGTCATTTACTTTATTTGCCTTGGCTAAACTTACCTGAATGTTTGTGATTTGTCTTTCTGTTTTATTTAGACCACACAAGCTTTCATGTACGACTGTAATGAGCGGCTGCAAGAAAATAAAGCTGATTAAAGATTCTCTCGTCTGTAGTGCTCAACACAGTTTTTTAAGTCATTTTATCTTTTAGACAGGAGTTTTTAAACACAATCAAATCAAATCAAATCAATTTATTTTTCTAATGCCCAAAATCACAACAACAGTTGCCTCGATGGGCCACAGGTCAAAGCAGTTCAGATAACTGTCCCAGAATGCCCCTGTCCTTTGACCCTCCTTCAGGAAAAACTACAAAAAACCCCACGGGACAAAGTATAAACCTGAGGAGAACCACAGTGAAGGAGAGATCCTACTCCCACGGACGGACAGGCTGCAGATGAACTAGGACTGACATCCACTTGGACTGAACCAGAACCACTCAAGAGGGAGGAGGCTTTAAAGAGTTCATCCAGGAGGACGAGGAGCAGTCCACCAGTGTAGAGAGATCCTCCAGGAGGACGAGGAGCAGTCCACCAGTGTAGAGAGATCCTCCAGGAGGACGAGGAGCAGTCCACCAGTGTAGAGAGATCCTCCAGGAGGACGAGGAGCAGTCCACCAGTGTAGAGAGATCCTCCAGGAGGACGAGGAGCAGTCCACCAGTGTAGAGAGATCCTCCAGGAGGACGAGGAGCAGTCCACCAGTGTAGAGAGTTCCTCCAGGAGGACGAGGAGCAGTCCACCAGTGTAGAGATCCCTCCAGCAGGAGATGAGGAACAGTTCATCTAAAGTAGAAGGAGTTCGTCCAGGCAGACGAGGTGTGGCTAATCCAGCTGTCCAGGCGGGTGGCGCACAGATCCTCCAGACAGGTGGGGGTGGGGGGGTCGTCACTGGAGCAGCCGCCGCAGTGTCTGAAACAGTCTCCACTCCCCGGGGGAAGTGGAGAGAAAGAGAAACATGTGAACAGCAATGAACAGACTACAGTTGAAGTAATATTAAATATTGTTGATGGTAAAGTAGAAGAACCAGAGGACAGTGTTCAGCTCCATACTTCTCCAGCAGAGTCGCTCCAAGGGCAGCGGAGCTAAAACTGTAGGTTTTTATTTCTGTTCCTAACTGGCCTGACCATAAACTATTTCAAAGAGGAACGTTTTGAGCTGGTCTTAAATGTAGAGACTGTGTCGGCCTCTTTTACATGAACAGGAGCTGGTTCCATAACAGGAGCTTGGTAGCTAAATGCTCGACCTCCTACTGTGCTTTTAGAGACTCTGGGACTAACAATAGTCCAGCATTTTGAGAACGAAGAGCTCTGTTTGGATGGTACGCTACTATTGCATCTTTGAGGTCGATGGGGCCATATTGTTTAAAGCTTTATAAGTCAGGAGGAGGATTTTAAATTTGATTCTAAACTCAACAGAAGCCAGTGAAGAGACTCTAACACTGGTGAAATATGATCTCTTCTTCTAGTACCTGTTAATAATCTTGCTGCTGCATTTTGAACCAGTTAAAGCTTCTTCTAGAGCTTTTAGGACACGCTGTAAGCAGAGCGTTACAATAGTCTAATCTGGATGTGACAAATGCATGGATGAGTTTTTGGGCATCATCTCTGGGCAGGATTTTTCTAATTTTGGCTGATGTTACAGATGAAAGTCGGCTGTTTTACAGGCTTGATTTATATGAGCTTTGAACCAGAGATCTTGGTCAATGAGCTGCTCTCTTCAGACAGAGGTCTTTAAAGCGGCGGTGGTGAGGCCCCTGAAGAAGAGCAATTTATATATTTTTTTTGTTTCATATATTTTATTGACGTACAAAGAAATATAAATCTCCATTTAGCAGAAAGAGCCATCATGTACATTTGTTTTCCAGTTTAACAGTATATAAAACAAACTAAACAAGAACATAGTGCAACCACTATATTATAATGATCATGATAATAAAAGTAAATAATAAATAATAAACAAAAAGGGTAAAAATAAATAAATAATAAAAATAAATAAATAAAAGAAAATAAAAGTTTAAAAAAGAAAAAAGGGGAGTGGGGGCTCAGATGGTTTCATACAGGTCAATAAATGACTGCCATTTCTTAAAAAAATATGCCAACAGTACTCTTTTTGTGAGTATCTGATCTTTTCCACTTTCAAAAAAGACATAACCTCATTAGTCCATTGTGTGCTGGATGGGGGGGGTGCTGACTTCCAGTGTAGTAGGAGATGCCGTCTTGCGATCAGGGGAGTGAATGCCAGAACTTGTAGTTGTAAAACAGAGTACTGGGGATAGTCCTCAGGAAGACCAAAAATCGCCACATGAGGTGAAATAACAATAGTTCTGGCAAGTACCTTGGACATACAATCAAAATACATCTGCCAAAAAGTCGTGAGGGCTGGGCATGAAAAGAACATATGCGTCAAATTACAAGGCGAACCGCCACACCTGTCACAAACATCTACTGTGGTTGGGAAGATCTTAGCTAGCTTTGTTTTAGAGTCGTGACATCTAAAAAGAACCTTAAATTGTATCAGAGATAAACGTGCACAAACAGTACTCTTATGAATGAGTTGAAGTGCAGAGTCCCACCAGTCTTCCCCAAGTGCCACACCCAACTCACACTCCCAAGCCTCTTTTGTTTTGGTGGTCAAGTAACTGTCATACGACTGAATAGTAATGTAAATTTTTGAAATAATTGACTTTTGGGAGGGATTCACTTGAAAAAGATCAGCCCAAGGCTGGTCAGGTGGCAGTTGAGGAAAACCAGTGAACAATGACCTAACACAATTTCTGACCTGAAAGTACCTAAAAAGATGAGAAAGCGGGAGATTGAACTCACAAGCCAAAGCTGGAAACGAGTTGAAAACCCCTTCTTTGTAGAAATCTTTAAAGCACTTTAATCCCTTATCATGCCACACAGAAAAAAACTGTGTCAGTGAATGCAGGTTTAAACACATCATCAGTGGTGTCAAGGGAGTGGGAGTTATAAAACCAAAATGTTTCCTGAACTGAAACCATATTTTGAGTGTGGAAGTCACCACAGGGTTGCAGGTAAGGCCAGAGGGGTTGAGTGAAGTCGAACCAGACAGTAAAGCGAAAAGTGATGAGGAGGGACATGACTGTGCTTCCAACTGACACCAGGGTATGTCAGCTGACTTTGTCCAGTATGTAATTCTAGCTATATTCACTGCCCAGTAATAGAACTGAAAATTTGGAAGTGAGAGACCGCCATCAAATTTACAATTTTGAAGTATTTTTTGTCTCACTCGAGGTGTTTTGCCGTTCCACAAAAAATGAGAGATTGTTTTATCAATTGTTTTAAAGAACCCTTTGGATAGAAAAATGGGTAAACATTGGAATAGGAATAAGAATCTTGGTAGGACAGTCATCTTAACTGTATTAATCCTCCCAATCAAAGAAAGAGGAAGGGAGGCCCACCTTTGAAAATCATCTTTCATCCCAGCCAGCAGGGAGGAAAAGTTAGCAGAGAAGAGAGACTTGTAGGGTCTAGCTATGCTGACACCAAGATATCTAAACCCAGACGGGCTAAATTTGAAGGGAATGTCTGATGGAGAAAGTTGTGCCGCCAATTTGTTAACTGGATAACATTCACACTTTGAGATATTAATCCTATATCCTGAAAATGAACCGAATCTGCGAAAGAAAGAAAGAATAGCAGGGAATGTTTTCCGGATCAGAGACGTCCAACAACAAGTCATCAGCATACAATGAGAGCCTAAATTCTGTATGTGATCGAATAATACCAGTGAAGGTTGGGGAGGTTCTCAGATGAATTGACAGGGGCTCGATTGCAAGTGCAAACAAAAGCGGCGATAGGGGACAGCCTTGTCGACAACCTCTGTTCAAGATAAAGCTACTAGACTGAACACTATTGGTAATAATGCTAGCACATGGTAGCGTGTAAAGAAGACGTATCCACGACATGAATCTTTCGCCAAAACCGAATTTTGACAAGACTACAAATAAATAGCGCCATGCAACTCTGTCAAACGCTTTCTCAGCGTCGACCGAAATAACTACTTCTGGTCTGTTCGTATTTTCATTTGCAAAAATTATGTTTAGTAAAGTACGAACATTATAAAAAAGTTGACGCCCTTTTATAAAGCCTGTCTGTTCCTTGGAGATGATAGTCAGCAGCGCCTTTTCTAAACGACGAGCTAACACTTTAGCGAGAATTTTAGCATCTACGTTCATTAGAGAGATAGGTCTGTAGGAAGTACATACATCAGGCTCTTTATCCTTTTTTAAAAGAACACTAATAGAGGCTTGTCTCAGTGTAGGCGGAAGGGAGCCGTGTAATAGTGATTCAGAGTAAACTGAAAGCAGTAATGGGATAAGTTTGGTATGAAACGCCTTGAAGAATTCGACCGGAAACCCATCCGGACCTGGTGCCTTGTTACACTGCATACTCTGCAGGGCAGTGACAAGCTCTTGAGCTGTAAGTTCCGAGTCCAATTTATCAACCATGTCCAAATCAACCGTCGGAAAGTTCAGATCGTCTAAAAAAGCATGCATGTCTGTAGTATCGGAAGGGAATTCAGAGCTGTATAAGGATTCATAAAAAGAGGAAAAAACTGAATTAATAAGGGCAGGCTCCTCAACCACGACTCCCGACCTATCCTTGATGCAAGGTATTAAGCGAGATGATGCTTGACGGCGTAATTGATGGGCTAATAGTCTTCCTGACGTGTCTCCATGTTCATAATATCTAGAACGAGAATGTAGCAACAGGCGTTCCGCTTCATTGGTAGTAATGAGATCTAGTTCAGTTTGCAAAGCAATTCGACGTTTCAATAGAGTATCAGAGAAAGCTCCTGCAAGTTGTTGGTCAATTGAGCCTATATGAGATGACAGATTCTCAATCCTTAACACCCTTTCTTTCTTCACATGTGCCGAGTAGGAGATTATCTGGCCTCGCAAGTAGGCCTTTAAAGATTCCCATAACAGTGCCTTCGAGACTGGCTCTGTTTCAGAATGATTAAAACTAATAAAGTCATCAATCGCAGCTTACTTCTATTGTCCGATAGAAGCAAGGTATTAAATCTCCACGGGGACGAATAACGAGGCCCTGGCAATATTTGAATATCCAAGGACACTGGGGCGTGATCCGAAATAACAATTGGATGATACACTACATCTGTCACTTTAGGTATAAGTCTAGCATCTATAAAATAATAATCTATTCGAGAGAAGGTCTGGTGCACATGCGAATAAAAGGAGTACTGCCTATCAATAGGGTTACGAAATCTCCAGGGGTCAACATAACCTCCATCAGACATAAAAGTGTTAAGGGTCTTCGCCATTTGAGAATAAGAAGTACCCGGTTTAGAGCGATCTAATTTAGGATTTACAACACAGTTCATGTCCCCACCAAAAATTTTAAAATGGTCATTCAAGGAGGGTAGATTCTCAAACATCTTATTCATAAAACCAGGATTGTCAAAATTTGGCGCGTATACATTAACTAATAACACAGGGACCCGAGATAATGTACCTGAAACAATCAGATATCTGCCGTCTCTATCAGAAATAGTCTTTGTCGGTGTAAACGAAGCAGATTTACCGATTAAGATGGCAACCCCTCTGGCCTTAGAATTGAAGCTAGAATGGATTGACTCGGTCATTAGGCCTCATGTGAGTTTCCTGTAAAAAAACGATATCAGGCTTTAAACGTTTCAAATGTGAAAACACCCTAGACCGTTTAACAGCACTCCCCAGACCTTTAATATTCCAGCTAATAAATCTGACATTAGAAGCCACGTCTGCCATATTGTTTAAATATCAGTGAAAAGAAAATAACAAAATCTTACACCCCCCACCCCCCAAAAAAAAGGGGGAAAAAAGTAAGAAACTGAATAAAACGAAAACAAAAGCAAATAAGAGCAAACTTCAACCCAAAACCCGCTCCCTCCCCCCACTGTACTTACCTCTACCCCATCCCCAAACGATAGGATACCAGTGCAAACTCCACAAGGAGTCGAAGGAAAATAAAAAGAAAAACTCCAGGCTGTGGACCTAACCGCCAACACCGTAATGCTCCAAACTAAGAAGGAGCTCCTGCAAAACACCAAAATTAAAAAACTTATAAAACAGGGCTAATATCTTGGTATGTCTGATAACTAAAAACAAAACAAAAAACAACATTACGTGCTTATCTGTCCAGTATAGTTGCATCAAGTACATAACAGACTCACATACCGATCGTTGTGGCATAGTATTTGAAAATTATTGTAGCGCCATAATTGACAGTACAAAATACAAATATTAATCAGTTCTTTGACGCTTTAACTTTGTGGTGACAAACCAGTTCTACTCGAGAGTTTTAAGAAAGACATTAGCCTCTCCAGGAGATGTAAACTCTTTAGTAACACCTTTACTTGTGATCCGGAGGCGAGCTGGATGTAGTAGACCAAACCGTATGTCAGGTATTTCCCTCAGCTTGCGTTGGACCTCATTGAAGGCGGCGCGAGCCTTGGCCGTTCGTGCTGTATAGTCCGGGTAAACAGAGATCACCGCATTGTCAAGCTGGATCCGCTGCTGGACTCTGGCCCGCTTTAAGATGTCCACACAGTCTGCATGATAGTGTAAACATGCTATGATGGCACGGGGACGCTCACCGGGTTTAGGCTTCGGTTGAATGGACCTGTGTGCCCGGTCCACAAGCGGCGGTTTGTCGAGACCAAAAGCGTCTTTCAGCAGAGTGGAGACGGTGGCCGCCGCGATGGGGCCATTCTCTTCGGGCAGTCCCAAAATTCTAATGTTGTTGCGCCTCCAAATCATCACATTTATTCTCCAGAGAGGCAACTTGAGCTACAAGTTTATCCACATTTGCTCTAAGCGAAACAATGTCATCAGTGCAGGCCAAGAGCGGGCCTTCCATGTCATGTACTGTGCCTCTTAGCTCACTCACGTCCATCTTGATAGCTGCTATGCTAGCAATTAGCTCGGTTTTCACTGTCTGCAATTCGGACTTTATCTGGGCCACGTTAGCCGTCATAGCTGTAGCCAATTCAGCTTTAAAAATGCCCGCCATTTCCTCTCTAAGGCTGGCCAACAAATCAGCCTTAAAGTCTGCAGAAGCCATGTCCGAAACACCGACAGCCGTTTTCCCCGGGGACGGAGGCGAAGCTGGCGCCGCGGGATCACTCAGAGCCAAGGATGTAGCATTAGCTGCGGCACCAGGCCGCGTCGTTGTCACGTTGTTGGTATTTTTGCTTTCCGGAGACATATCAGCATTCAAATAGGTAAAGCAAAGCTCGAGTTACAAAATACCTTGCCACAGAACCATAACATGCCCAGATATACTTTTTTTTAAAACAGTTTCGCAGGAGCTCCCACAAGGCACGACCTACTCCATCAGTCACTAACCCGGAAGTCAGAGCAATTTATATTTTAATGATTTTAACAACTACAGACCAGTATCTAACTTACCATTTTTAAGCAAAATTTTAGAAATTTTAGTTTTTACTCAGCTAAATTATTTTTTAAACGCACACAACATTCTTGAAGAGTGTCAGTCTGGATTAGGTTAAACCACACCAAATGATTTAAGTAATGATTCCAAACAGTGTCAGTGTTGGTTCTTCTGGATCTGACACAGAGACCACACTGTTCTGTTAAACAGAGACCCCTGGTGGGCCATGGGTGGACATGCGCCCTCTGCTGAAGACAGTCCTGAGAAAGTGCCCTAAGTGAGAGTCGACCTGAGCTGACCTCGTCACAAACACTTTCAGAACAGAAAGTGTTTGTGTTGTTCTGGTCTTGTTTGTCTGGTCTGACTCGTTTCTTGTCTTTTGTGGAACAAGTGGAACTTCTTGATGTTCCTTCATTCTGATTTTGTTTTTATTACTTTTCTGTTTTTTAAATGTATTTTTTAATTTAGTCCCAAAAATTTGTATTGTGTACTGTTTTATACATGAAACTGTTGTCAACATAAGTTAATCTTCACATGTGTTTGAATAACCTGCTCAGTCTAGCCTTCTGTGACGAGCAGAGTCTGCTTTAAAGCAGAGTCCAATGAAACCTTGTGTTTTAGACAAATAAATACGACACATTCAAACACGGCAGGGTCACCTGTCGCTCCGACATTTGTTATTTGGTCGTTTTAAACTCTCTGTACGCCTCACCTTTTGTCTCAAAGGCTCTGTGCGAGTTCACCCTGAGTTTGACCTGACGGGCAGCAGGTACTCTGGGAATTAAACCAGTGATTTACACAGAGTACACACTGTACACAGAGTACACAGAGTACACAGAGTACACACTGTACACATTGTACACAGAGTACACAGAGTACACACTGTACACAGAGTACACAGAGTACACACTGTACACAGAGTACACACTGTACACAGAGTACACACTGTACACAGAGTACACAGAGTACACACTGTACACAGAGTACACACTGTACACAGAGTACACAGAGTACACAGAGTACACACTGTACACAGAGTACACAGAGTACACAGAGTACACAGAGTACACACTGTACACAGAGTACACAGAGTACACACTGTATATATTGTACACTGTGGTAATGGAGCCTGAAAAAGAATCTCAGACAGGTTTTACATTCTTTTGAATGAATGAGGAAATAAACCAGGGACTTTACGCAAAAGAAATATTTTCTGAATCATATAATGATCTGTACCATGAGCCAAGTTTGTTTGTCTCTCTGCGGCTCGTGTTGTTCCTGGTAAAACGTTCAGGTGACGGGAATTCATTTGTTGAACCTTGTACAAACAGTGAACACGTTTCAAATAACAGGCCTAGATTTTTCATAAAATGATCAAAATCATCTGAGACATATCTGTTTAATGATTGGCTGATGATTTGATCACATGACAAGTGCTCGTGGGTTTCACAGCACGTGGTGCTATTGATCATTTTTGTTTCTTCAACAATATGAATCTAGAAGAATAAAAATAAAAATGAGGAAATGTTTTACAATTTCGGTTTTATCAAACTCCCTCCTGTGTATTTTATTTATTCATGTCATGGGTCTCGATCTCAGTCCTTTATGTCTGTGAGAGCAGAGCGATAACCACTGCATGAGGCACTGAGCCCTCTCACCATGTCGTGCTGTACTTTGTGGAGAAGGTTAGGACTTTATGGACCATTGGCCCTGTCAGTGAAGCCAGGGTCGAGACCACAGCGCCCCCTAGTGACCCACCTGTGGAACAGTCGCTGTTGTTTGAGAGTGAAGTCAGTTTGTTCAGCTCGAGTTCAATCTGTGGAAGTTTTAGTGCAGAGTGTGAAAGAAACATAATCTCCAGAAGAGGGCGCCACAGACCTGAATCTGAACAGTGTGATGTAGAGGCAGAAGCAGAAGCAGCAGCAGAAGGACTCGGCTCTTTTTCCAGCTCCAGTTCCTGTTTGTTGCAGACGTGCTGCTCCTTTAATCTGCTCAAACACAGAGCTCTGTGTTAAA